>CAXIVR010000014.1:46985382-47370781 GCA_964035755.1 Teleogryllus oceanicus
ACACAAACGAAATAAGCTTGTAGATTTTGAATAACCCGTTTATTTAGTTGTTTTTAGCAACTCAAACATTCTACAATAGACGTGAGTCGCCACTGCGTAGAAGAATTAATTTGGCGATCTTCGAGCGACGGGGCACGCAAGAAAGCGGAGAAAGGTCGTCGAAATCTCAGGAATGTCTAATTTTCGCTTTGCCGGCAGAAACCACCTGTTCAGTCAGGTTTCTGCTTCGGTTGGACACCAGTCAGCGTTTTTGCTGCGTCACTTCGTTTGATGAGTTGCATGAAAAGAGACACAATTAACTGGTCTCACAAAATATGACATCGCTACCTGAAAGGCATGGCCATTCAGTTTTCCGCAAATTACAGAGGTATTAAATATAGAATATCGGTCTCTCTGTGTCAACAAAAGGACTTGAAGGAGTACCCATTTGTTGTTGAAAGTTAGAGACAATTTTTTATAAAATAAATGCCTATTATTGAGAGTTCGAATACTACCATTGCTTTTCCTATTTATTTACAGAATCAGTGATATTCCTCAGAGTGAATTACTCAAGGATATTTTCATGTAATTCAGATCTCTTCTTCTCTTACTTCTCCTGCTGGCCGGATTCTATGCTTCAGGTCACAGAACCGAGACTCCGTCCATGGGCGTGCGGGAGCTCCGCGCTCGAGAAACAATTCTATATTCGATAAAAAACCATAAAATGTGTTTGTACCTATAAAATAATTGTTAATGAAATAATCTTACTACTAAAAATTTGTCTTCTAAAATTAGAAATTATTTTTTTAAATATTAGATAATGTTTAAGTAATCATAATTTTTACGCTAATCTCAAAATGTTTCTGGGACGACTATACAGTTTTGTAAAATGTAAATTCTGGATAATTATTTTCGAGAGGGAAACCCCTACACGATTTTGTGCATGGGGCCTTACAGTTACAGTCACCCGATTGCAGTCCGCGGGCAGATTTCCCCCGCAACCGCTTCCCAGTTTAATCCTTACACTTTCGGCTACCTCGGAAAACATAGCCCGATTCCATCCCGACTAGGGTCTCGGGAGAGGAAGGAAGGAACAGTTTTGGGAAATTGCCATTTATGTGCAACGTAAAAAGATCTTTAACGGGCCAAGGGAAAATATCGTACTCAAGTGAACATTTTAGGGACATTCGGAATTTTGTTATTTAACTAAAATATAATTATCTTGATCGAGTTTTTAGGAAAGATGGAGACCCTTGCTCCTCCTGCTTAGAGTAGCACTGTTTCGACGGAAACAGAACGCAATGCTATATCTATTTCCGGTAAGTTCAGTTCTGTTACCGGTTGTAAATTTAACACAATTGCCTCTGGTGGAACAAACGCATATACTTTTGATTGACGACGTAAAATTTGTCTTAATTATTTTGAAAATTATAATCTGTTGCTTGCAGAAAACCAACTCATACAGAAGTTCATTTTATTTCTCGCTACCGCTTACACACTTAAGAGAAATTTATGTAATGCTGCGCGAAAAACGATTTGTTGGCAGAAAAACTCTTATTACGGACTCTACTTACAAAAACAAAAAGGGATAAATCCAATTGTTAAAAAAGTACTTTACTCGTGCTGAGCCAGAATCTGTTTGTGAGTCCTTGATACTGAAAAATCGAATGAGGCAAAGCGTCTGTCTGTCAGTATGTCTGTGAACAACGGTAGCGGCTAAATCGTTCAGCTGATTTGCTCCAAAATTGATATTCCCAAACGATCTGGTTGAAGTCGCTGGCCTTGAATTTAAAACAGATATTTTAATATTAGGGTACTTACCTGAAACTCTGAAATATTTTCTAAATATTTAAAAAAGGCTCCATTCTTTTTATTAACATTTATTGCTGCATAGTGTTAAGGAGGTTTAAGGGAATGGCGCAAACCTCATTTACGTTGAAATTTGATTTTCGAAAATTACAAAATTCAAAATTTTTCGGGCGAGAAAGTACTGCTGATTTAGCACCACCAGTTGTATCCTTAATGGCACCAAGTCTATTTTATTGACCCCAAATTATAGTTTCAAAAACGAGCTGTTTCGCTCAGGGCTTTCCGCGTGTTAGGCGGACGTGATAACCGCTACACCACGGAAACCATATACCATAATTGAAGAACAAGAGGTTATTCATACCATCCGCACGTAAACGATTCTTTAACATGCCGATTCGTAACGATTCGTTAACATTTGAAGGATATGTTTAGAAAGACTAATTTCCTTTAATATAGGAATGCGACAGTGAAGCTATACGAATATCGGTACGGATGTACTAGGAGAATAACCTGTCTATTTATTAGAGTAACTAGCAAAATTCCCGGCGTTGTCGGGTTTCTTCATATCAAATACTTTAAAATGTTCAAAAGCCCAAATTGGACAAATGGAGTGAAAAATCGATATGATTGATTGTTGATACCAACTGCATAACATACTAAAAATCTGAAATGCGGAAGTGAGTCAGGGAGGCGGGTCGACTCCCCATTGCACATAAATGCTCTGCATAACCGAGACAGTCATTAGAAAAACGACGTGCTCATTGCAAAACTGTCGAAGCCGTTTATGATTTTAGGAATGTCGAGGCTTCTCCCAATTTACTTATCATTGGATCCCTCGCCAAATATTGACGTTCGTGTCGTTCGTCATGAACACTCAGTTTTAGTTGTCCGTCAAGTTTCACTCATAAACATGATTATTCCATTTTTATTGTTTTATGTAATTTGTATGTTGGCAGTGTATACAATTCTTTACACATATTTGTACTCGATTCTTATCAACTAACTATGGATTACAGTTTTCGTATCCGAGGTAATCTCGGCTCCAAATGACCACGGATACTCGAAAGTCTATACACAAAATAAGATTGATAAAGATGTAATATTTATCAAAATTTGCTAGTACATATTTTGATAAATGATGAAAAATTACTTCCTGTATTTATTTTATCAACACATCATTTTATAAGGGAGATAGCAGGCCTTGTTAAAAACAGTAACTTTCTTACCAATAATATTAAGATGGTTAATTGTACAATAAAATTGTTTAGGAACTTTCAATAAAAACTTTGAGGGAAAAATTAAATCTCAAGGGAATACTAATGCAGGAATGCGAAAGACAATAACAAATTTATCCTGACACAATTGAATATCTAATATGCGCAAAATAATTTCTTCTCGCACATATACACTTACTGTAAAACAAAATCACATACAAAGAAATGCACAACAAAAAAACAACAACAAGAAAGTTACAACCTGTACTTAAAACAAAAAACGCCGTGTTGTGGAGTCACACAACATTATTGTACACGTTAATCATGAATTGCGCCTAAGGATCCTTCCTATCATTTTTACAATTATCTCTAGAAAATAAATCTAGAAGTAATTACCAATAATAAGATCATTACATTTTTCTGAAATCTCGCTCTCCATCTGCGCGCTGGTGTTCTGCTGGTGCCGCTGCTGCGAGCGGTCCTCTTAGAGGCGCGCTGCCTTGCGATGTGCACTTAATGCAAAGTGTCGCGCATATACACTTCGGTTAAAACCGTTTATACTATTTCTGACAAAGATAGTATGCTTGAGTTTTTCTAACGTGGCATCTGAGGGTAGTATTTCCAAGATGGAATATGGCATGACTTTTGTGTCTTTCTCGGTCCTGCGCAAGATGTCGCATGATCGCGGCCGTATTTTTCTTATATTCAAAATTTGTTTCGCCGGATCGAACCGGGACCTTGCGCGTGTGAGGAGCACGTGATAACGGCTACACTACGGAAACGACTGCAGTTATCTTGCTATTTTCGGAAATTCAGTTTGGTTATCGGTTGTAAATTTGTAAAAATGTAAAAAACATTTTGCACGTGGTGGAATGCTCTGTGATAGCGCTCTGCTGACAGTAAATTTGTCATTCATATTTTGTATGTTAAGAAGGAATGCATTAAAGTTATAACTGCTAAGCAGGAAAAAATAAAATTTATTGATAAGAAAGTAAATTTTTTATGCAGTAAAAAATTAGGGTTTTTTAACAATAAAAAAGTGAAAGTCTCTTGATAAACCATTACACGCTTCAAAAATACAGTCCAAATTTAACGAGAAAATACACAAAATTTCTGAATGTTATATTTGTAAATAAATTAATTATTTTCTTAATCTTAATATATTTTATTTTAAATAATATTTTTAGTTCCTCACCAGTATTCCAAGACATGACCAATGATACACTATGTTCTGTTAACTGTAGGTAATGTGTCATGAAATACATAAAGTGCATTTCAATGTTAATGCTTCAACAACATGACGATTGCGGAATATTCCGATAGGCATATCAAGCAGTCGTGGCCGAGTGGTTAAGGCGTCTGACTAGAAATCAGATTCC
Source organism: Teleogryllus oceanicus (assembly GCA_964035755.1). NCBI lineage: Eukaryota > Metazoa > Arthropoda > Insecta > Orthoptera > Gryllidae > Teleogryllus > Teleogryllus oceanicus. Next base: position 46,989,764 of record CAXIVR010000014.1, read on the forward strand.
CTCTGGGAGCGTAGGTTCGAGTCCTACCGACTGCGGTGGAGTTATTTTTTATCAAAAACAAACTTGTCAAAAGTTTGTTAACAAAATTTCCCGTTGTTATTAAGTGACGTTTCTGAATAATTCTTGAAAGTGAACCTCACGCTCCATCGATGTAGCAAGGAGAAACCCAACTGAAATCAAAGAATTGATTCAGTATTGAATCCTATGATTTGAGTCGTCTTTCTCCTTGCTACATCAAAAAAATTGGGAGGTTCACTTTAAAAAATTATAAAGAAAAGCCATTTCAAAATAACAAAAATTTTTCTTAAATAACCATTGAGAAATTCTCTTTGATAAAATTGCCTTACCGCAGTCGGTAGGACTATAGATTTATTTCCTCTATTTCCAAGAATTCCATGATTTCAGTTGGGTTTCTCCTTGCTACATCGATGCAACGTGAGGTACACTTTCAAGAATTATTCAGAAACGTCGCTTAATAACAACGGGAAATTTTGTTAACAAACTTTTGACAAGTTTGTTTTTGATAAAAGTAACTCCACCGCAGTCGGTAGGACTCGAACCTACGCTCCCAGAGGGAATCTGATTTCTAGTCAGACGCCTTAACCACTCGGCCACGACTGCTTGATGTCCTAAGCGGAGTAATCCAGAATTGCCATCTTGGCTGAAGTATTACCATCGAAATGTAAGATATTAATAACGTGTTTTAGTCATCTAAAAAGAATTACTAACTGAAAATAAATAGAAACATGGAAATTAAAATACAAAATCGGAGGAAGACAAGCATTTAATGAATTTCGTGGCACATTACGTACAGTTAAGAGAACATAGTGTACCATTGGTCATGTGTTGGTATACTGGGGACGAACTTAAAAATTGTAATGAATGAAATATATTAACATTAATAAAATACTTAACTTATTTCCATATATAACATTCGGAAATTTTGTGTATTCTCTCTTTGAATTCGACAGTGTTTTTGAAACGTTTTTAGATGCTCTTGTATTTTTGGTTATTAAAAATAGCTAAATTTTACTGAATAAAACATTTGATTTCCTATCAATAATTTCATTTTACCTTTTTAGTAGTTATAAAATTAATGCATTCCTTCTTAGCATAAAAATCTTAATGACAAATTTTACTGTCGGCAGATCACAGAACATATTCTATCGTTTCGTCACATGCGAAAAGTTTTTACATTATTTATAGTTATTATTATTATTATGATTATTATTACTATTATTATTAATATTGTTAATATTATTGTAATTATTATTTAACTGCCACCGGGTCATACCCAATTGCAGTTCAAATTAAATGTAATGTAATGTAATCATGTACAACCGGAAACCAAATTGACTTTGTCAAAATAGCATTTATTTATTTATTTATTTTACGTCAAAAAACAGTTAAAAACTGCGTATGACGTGCTATGGGGAAAAGTGAATTGTGTGCACATTTTCAAAATTCTGTGATCCCTACACTAAGTCATATACTACTTAAATTTTGAATTTTGAAAGGGAGAAAAAAAAAAAAAACTCCCATGTAGTAAAATCTATTTTCAAAAATAAATAACCAATAAATTTTGAAAGGGAGAAAAAAACAAAAAAACTCCCATGTAGTAAAATCTATTTTCAAAAATAAATAAGCAATAAAATTTTGAATTTTGAAAGGGAGAAAAAAAAACAATCAAAAAAACTCCCATGTAATAAACTCTATTTTCAAGGATAAATAAGCAATAAATTTTGGCTCTTATTACTTCCTGCCGCGACAACATGGAAACGATAATTTGAATAATTGTATTTCCCACTGAATTCTAGAAGACGTGCACAGAAAATGAAGTTACATTTATACAGTTGTAGTAATATAACAGTTTCCGTAGTGTAGCGGTTATCACGTGCGCCTCACACGCGCAAGGTCCCCGGTTCGATCCCGGGCGGAAACAGTTTTTGAATATAAGCAAAACTGTATTTCTTGGATTGCTTCGAAAATGCGCGCGAGGGAGAAACTCGTATTACCCCAATTGCAATTTCAGAATTCTGTTTAAATATTAATTTCATATGCACCTTACTTTAATAAATGGACGGTTGATTTTCGCTGGTGACATCCGTTCCGATGTTCATGGTTTCACTGTTATATGCGTATTATTAAAGGATATCACAGTTTTTCTGAACATATCCTTTAAATGTTAACAGAAATAGTTTTTGAGGAGGGGGGTTGGTATGAATGACCTTTTGATCTTCCAATACATTGTGTGGTTTCCGTGGTGTAGCGGTTATCACGTCCGCCTAACACGCGGAAGGTCCCCGGTTCGATCCCGGGGGGAAACATCTCATTTTAAAAAAAATAGATTTGGGGAAAAAAATTTACTTGGTGTTATCACAGACACAACAATGAACGTATGTATAGTGTTTTTTAAAAAAATTCCCCTGTTCAAAATGAATTTCCCAAAATAGGTAGCCGAATATCCAGCTCTTTCTGCTCTGTATCGGTTTTCACCGGTGCCTCACACGCTTAGCGTCCCCGGTTCTATCCCAGTCGAAAACAAATTTCGAACGTAAGCAAAATATAGCTCTTGGGAGTCCTTCAAGCACAGAGAATGAGATTTTAATAATTCATTCTATTATATTCTATCAATTCCTAATAAATTGTTAGGAGTAACTCATATTATCTCAATGACTTTTTAAGAAATTTCTTTAAACATTTCCTTCATATGCACATTAATAAATAGATGGTTAATTTTCGCTTGTGGCATCCATATCGCTTCTCACCGGGAGCGGTAGCTCAGTGCATCAACTGATGTCACTGCAGCGCCTCTGATCGGGAGGTCCTAGGTTCGAGTTCTGACGGCGGCAGGATTTTCGACACTAGCTTTTCAGCGAGGACGAATTCAATCGTTGTCTGGAGGAGAATTAGCGGCCGGCTGCTGTGATCGGTAGTTTTCCGTGGTTTCTCCGATCACCACCAGGCGAATGCCGGAGCAGTACCCTACCAAACGGGCCACGGACCGCGCGCGATCTGTCCTTCCCATTCCTTGTCCTATCCTATCCCCTTACACACTCACACTAACATGTACTACAGTACCACATATTCCGGGAGACCGGTCGGGAGCTTAGAACTTGCCCCGGTGGGGCGGTGCCTCGCTGGTGGGAGAGTCCTGGTTAGGGGGAAACCCCACTAGCCGACGGTAGGTCGGCGCCGAATCTCACCATCATGCGGGAGAAAGATCACCGCCATCTCACGAGAAAAAAAGGCACTACACTAACGGGACTAATGACCAGAGTAGTTGACGCGCCCGGAAACACGAAAAAATCAATCAATCAATCAATCATATCGCTTCTCATATGGCTTACTGTTTCATTCATATCCTGAAGGAAATTACAGTTATTGTAAAAAAGTTTTACTCGAATCGTTTTCAAGTGGAGGCACGAGTAAACTTATGTGATGCATCCTTGGTATGTGGTTATCACGTCCGCTTAACGCCCGGAAGATCCGCGGTATGATGTCGGGCGGAAACACCTCATTTAAAAAAAATAATTTTGTAGCAAAGAATATTGATTTGGTGGCATCACGGACACAAAAATTAATATTCGCATAGAGAGGTTTTTTTCGGCAAGCACGATCGCAAAATTCAAGTCCTTGAGATAACATCCCTCAAAATAGCCTTAGTATTGGAACAAAACAAGAAATAGTGGCGTGCAATGCAAAATATATTATTAATTTTTTAACAGTACTGAAGTTAGAATCGTCGAGAAAAGTTCAACATATAAAATAAAAAACACAAAATTACTACAAAATGACCCTTAGATCTATGACAACGTTAAAATTTGAATTGGCTTTTAAAAAATTGACGGGGTTTTATGGGCTTGGGGCACGGCTTATTTTGTTAGAAGGGAATCATCTGAACAAAGTGTAACTCTTGACAAATGATTGTTTTTCTTTAGATATGCGTCGTTTCAGAAATGAAGACATTCGATTTGTGGCGTACAGTTCGTGACCGAGATGCACAGATTAGGCTAATTAGGGACTATAATTGAGGTTAAAAATAAAGCAAATTAATTGAATGAACAGAAAATTTGGTACAAAATTTGCCATTTATATAAAATTTTCGAAAAAAGTGAAATAAAGATAAACGTCGAGAATATTTTTTCAGAAAAAATTGTTTTGGCTCAAGGCTAACTTCATTATCACGGTAAAACTAATGCTATCATTTTCATCGTCTGATCAAAATCATCTTCCGATTCGCAACAAATCAATTAGGACAAAAAGGCGGGAACCTTTCTATTGGTCACACGTAAGGTGTCTGGTTTAATTACGTACGCGGCAACTGTTGCAGCACATTATGAAAGAAGGCGAAAGAAACATTTGTTTTAAAACAATGTAGACAAACATAAAACGTGGGGAGACTGTATTTTAAGAGAAAAAAAATTGTGCACATTTGAAGAAGCACTGGCGCGTATGTTAGCTAATTTAAGAAATAACGTATGTTAGATAATTAAGATATAACATAAATAAGATAAAACTATCTTGACAACAAATAAATTCTTTCTATATTTCTCGTCTCTCTTCTATTTTCTGGTTCTGGCGGCCGTGGAGTGCAGACGCCCCTTTCGAGAGCATCTGCGGATTAGGACGTATCTGCAAGAGTACTCGGCGCGTGGGCGTGCGCCTTTCCTCGTACCGGGGTCTGGCCACGAGGCGCGGCGACTGTGCGCTGGGCACGGTTTCCTCGAGTGCCACGGTGATCGTTGTGTTGCTAGTGTTCGGAGGGATCGAAGAAAATCCCGGTCCAGTGGTCAGCGCTGCAGTTAGTGCTTGTGATCAAGTCATCAAAATCGTGTGTCGTGGATGCGGTAAGAATCTCTCTTCTGCAAATCCTGCAGTGACTGGTTTCGTAAACGTTATGGCAATGTTAAAAGAGAACAAGGTGAAGGATGGATTTGCCTCAAGTGCAAGGAACATAGTGAGCAGCGCCTGGAAGACGAGCTGCGATCCGCGCGAAGCGAAATCGCAGACCTGAAGATGGTTAATAAAGCCGTTAATGAGCAACTGGCGAACTTGAGGACCAAAACTGCGACTCCATCGTGACAATTGCTAAATGAGAACGCTAGTGACTCCTGTCTTGTTTTAGGCGACACGAGGCAAAGCAAGACAGTAAGTGGTGCATGGAATGTTTACCGGGCATCGTACGGACCAATTGCAGCGTTTTGTAGAAAACCACGATTTTAAATCCTAATAAAATAGTTCACGTAGGCACTAATGATTTGAAGGCAAAATCTAATGAATTTATTATGGGGGAAATTCAAGATCTCGTTTACGCAACGAAGAAAAAGTTTCCACGCGCTGCTATTATGGTAAGTGGTGTTTTACGGCGCATCGGCCACATGAACGATTTAATGAGCTGGGTTGCCAAAGCACATAAGGTAACAATGTTGATCCCAACTGTTGGTTGCAAGACTCCGACTTAAGTCGCGACGGGCTTCTCTTAAATCGAAGAGGAGCAGGCAGTTTCGGACGGCTCTATTCGCGTGTCTGCAACTCCATGCCCAAAACTGAAAGCGGTGGCGGAGACGACGCACTGTGGAAAATTTTCCCGAAAACGTGGCCAAAAGTCGAAAAATCGAATTTCGGAAAATCGACGTTTGCTTTACAGGGATAGAAAGTACATTAAATTCTGCATTAAATACCGTTAAAATGAATACTGTAACTCTATTATATTCATGACACTGTCGGCACAAACCTACCCTTATTTTGTGTCTCCCGCGCTGCGTTTGAGAACCTGCCGCGTGGCTTCCGTTTCAGCACAAATAACTTCCTTGTATACAAACCAAACGGTGTTAGACGACATGGACAGTGTTCCTGGAGGTATGCACTATACGTTGCATATAAAATTATTATAAATATGTCATATGTGTGCTTACAATCGCAAGCTGAATGTTGGATTTTGGTGACACATTTTTCAAACATTAATCTTCGCGTAGAGTTAAAGTTATACTTCCCACGAGATCCCGCGATGATTTTTGTTGTATATTATACTTTAATATATCAAGAAGTTAGCTGCAAAAAATTAGCTGCGGATATCTGCCGATTTAGTTTTTATGAGAGATAATGTAAAATGAGAACGGGAATTTTAACACGACGAATTTTAAATTTCAGGATATCGGAGGTATCAACCACAATAAGGCAATACAAATTTACTACACAGAAAATTTTGCTGTACACGTGTTTCGGTAATTTTTCCCCATCATCAGTGGCTCTACAATATTAAAATTGAATTAACAAATTTTTCAGTTCCACGATCTGAGATGTTTATTGAGTCTATAGGAAAACTTCCTACCTGTTTGTTGCATTTTAATAAATATAGTCCCCTTTTCCCCATTACGGGTACAAAGGATTTTTATTGTTGGGAAAAATGTTTGTAGGGTGTTGTTAAAAAAGGAATGTTAGCCTTCCACGTACACAAACAATGCTTTTATTCCACTAATGGTATCTGGGAAGGATGTCGATAAACTTCTTATAGAGATAATTATGAGATAGAGATTCTTATAGAGATATTATGCGTAGTGTCGCCATACCCTGAAAAAACTCTTAGTGCCTGTTTGATAGAATTCAACATGCGGCTACTGGATGGCGTATAGAACGGTGTTTTTGTATAATTGATAAAAATGAAACTTAAATATAATAAAAAAAATAATTAAAAACTTAAATATAATAAAATCTTCAAAATGGTTTGCAACTAATTATTTACGTATCCTTCCATGGTATATGCAATTATAATATAAGCACAGATATATAAGAAAAATGTATACATTATGTTAATGAGAAAAATAAACTCCTTAATAGTTGTGGACGGAGTCCAACGCGCGAATACTGATGTTACGAATGGCCGCGCGAGTGACGGAATGTTAATGGGTTATTTTATGAGCCATAACCAAAAATATTGAATTATTTCTTAATATAAATAACTTACAAATTATCAAAAGTTTTGAATTTGGGCATTGCTAATTTTATACCCCAAGCAATATTTTTGGACTACCATCAGTCTTAATCACATTATAATAACATACATGAAGCGAATGATTTTAGAAAATATTTTACTTTTTGAATATTTAGCTTTTCATTAAAAATTATTTATTTCAATTTGTTTTTCATTTCAGGATCGGGTAATGATATTATATTTTACACGCGCTGGGAAATATTTCTATTGCTTCAAAATGTTGGAAATAAAGCTAATTCTTCTGAAAAATTGTTATTCATAGAGGCTGAATTATCAAAAATGAATGGCTGCAGTGTTAGAGCTACATCTGACACGAAGATAGATTTTCCTAAGTTACTTTTTAAATTTAAAGACAAATGGCAAGCAGTGAAGAGAAAATTAAATACATTCTTGACAAAAAACGAAAAGTGGCTCGAGGTAAATGTACCTTTTTATAAGAGTGTTGGTCCTCGAACGTCAACTTCTGTTACTACGGGTGGTCCAAAAGTGGATTTTACTGTTTCCAGTGAACGTACTAAACGTAGGAAAACTGAAGAAATGAGAATACTATATTCACCAGAAGAACTGTCGTATGGGACGCAAATGAGTTTACGATCTGTAGGAAAAAGGGATGCTGCGAAAGTGGTTAAAGATGTTACATTAACTTCCCCCACAAGGGCATTAAAATATAAACGGGGATTTAAACGAGAAAAAGAAGAAACCATTTCAGGAGAACAGGCTCTTTCAATAGTGGTACAAGCCAAGCTGTCCAAAACTCAATATAATGTGATAAGACAATCAATGAAAGAAGGAAAATGCATTAACTTGGCTATCCGGAACGCCGTCAGGGCACAGGTGCCAACGTTTCGGTCGCCATTTCACGACCTTCCTCAGAACGTAGTACTGCGCCCTGAGGAAGTCGCAGAATAACGACAACGATCAACTTTCTAAGTAACGTGTAAGTGTCGTAACTCCGACGCGGAAGCCTACGCTCCTCAAGGAAAATGCAAATTATATTCCAGTTATGTGGAAGTGCAGAAGGCTAAACAGAAATGTTATCCAACACATGAATTCATTACGATTACGGACAATAGTGCAGAAGTTCAATTACAAGCATTATTGGACCACACATCGGAACGCATTTTACAGGTTCAAAGGGAAGTTTTGAAATCTCCTTCATTACAGAATGTGGATGAATTATATCTTTATAATTAAATGGGGATGCGATGGAAGCTCGGGCCAGAGTGAATATAAACAAACATTTAGCAATGAAGACGATTCTGATTCCAGTGTATTTGTTATTTCACTGGTGCCATTGCAACTGAAAGGACCAAACAAAAATGAGAGTGTGTTGTTTGGAAAAATCCTAGACCGTCTCCAGAGGTTTTGCCGACCAATTAAATTGAAATTTATTCGGGAGTCTTCTGCATTAGTTGTAAGGGAAGTTAATCAAATTGAGAATCAGATATCCTCACTTGTACCGTACAAAACCACAATAGATGGGAGACTTTTTGTTGTACATTACAAACTTGCACTTACCATGATCGACGGAAAAATCAGTAACGTGTTAACCTCCACTGCATCATCCCAACGTTATTTATGCAACAGCACATCTAAAGATTTCAATAATATTGAAAAAATGATTTCGTTGCCGTGTAAAGAAGAAAACCTAAAATTTGGACTTTCAATATTGCACGCTTGGATTCAGGTTTTGAATGTGTACTCCATGTATCTTATAAGCTTGATCTCAGGAAATGGCAAGTACGCACAGAGCAAGAAAAACAAGTTGCAGAAAGGAAAAAAACAAAAACAAAGTGAGCTAAAAACAAAATCGGGCCTTTTAGTTGATCACCCGAAAGTTGGTTTTGGGAGCAGTAATGATGGCAACACTGCCTGTCTCACAATATTACGGGCGTAGATCTGGATATAATACACAGATTTCACACAATATTGCAAGTGATATCAAGTGGCTATGAAATAAAAATTCTGAATTCGATAAATACTGCTTGGAAACTGCATACAAATTTGTTGATCTTTATCCGTGGTACTATATGCCACCTTCCATTCACAAACTTTTGATCCACGGTTCCAAGATAATTCAATTTGCTATTCTGCCCATTGGTCAGTTATCTGAAGAGGCTCAAGAAGCAAAAAATTTCAAAAGTTACCGGGAAAGATATTCAAGAAAATGTTCCCGCGAGAAAACAATGGAAGATGTCTTCCATTGGTCTCACCTGATACTATTAAACTTCTGGATTGTCCTCTGCCTGAATTATCTGATGAAGACCTCGATTGTAATGAAGATTTTTTTGATAATATTTTAGTCCTTGCTCTAAATGTAACATGTTTGTTCACACTTTAGAGGCATCATTTTGGAATGACGTTTTGTACAATTTTATCACTATTGTTTTCTTTTACGTTTATGTTTATGTATTTTATTTTCTGTGAGAAAAATGATTATTAAGCAATATTCCACACATTTCAATTTTTTATTTGTATTATTTGATATAAATTAAACACATTCCTTATCTTATATTTGTGTACAAAAAATTTAATAACCTAATTACTGTAGTTGTCAATTCTAATTAATAAGTCTGCAAAGAAATAAAAACTTATGTGTAATAATTTCATAATTAGCCTCCATTTTGAATTTTTGCAAATTAGCATTAGATCCTTATTTCTAAACATTAACTAAGTATCCATACCAAATTTGGTATAAATCGATTGATATTTAGACTTATGGCCAGGTTTTCGGTCATTTTTTCCACTGCGACGGCGCACAGTGTGTAATTTTGGCCATCTACGGGGCCGAAAGTATAAAAGCAAAAATTAAAGCCCTGAATTGAATTAAATCATGTTATAATTTACTAAATTAACCAAAAGTTAAATTTTACAAATTTTTACACATACAATGCAGTCATTAGCAACTTTTTAAATATTTTAAGTAAGTTAAAATAAAATAGAATTGTACATTAATTTTGCTGAACAAACATTAAAGAAATATGCTTTATTTACAGAACTGAGACACAATATTGCAATTTTACCCTTAAGAACAATGAAAGAACACATTAAACTCTATGAACAAAAAATATAACAAAAACAAAATACATTTGCTGAAATACGAACTCTAAACAAGAAAATTATGAACTTATTCAGAATCACTAAAGTCATCACAAGAATCTTCTTGATCATCTATGTCTACTGTTGATGGACCCATTTCTAGCAAATCAAACACTTTTTCATTCACATTTTTCTTTCTGGGTTTTGGAGGAACCAGCAAACTAGTTGTATATTGAAGTAATACGCAATCTATTCATCGATTCTGTATTGGTGTCAATTCTGGAGGTCTTCCTAGTGAAGAATTCTCTGTACTGCCTATTATGTTTATTTCTGGCCTCTTGGGCTTCTTCTGAATATTGTCCAATAGGCAATATACATGTACCAATAATGTCTCTCCCGTGAAACAAAATTTTGTGTAAGGTTACAGGCATTGGATACCAGCTGTAGTTTTCCAGATAGAGATTGTAAATATATTTAGTGAATTTTTCAAATTTATCTACATTAATTCTTTGACCAGAGAATTTAGCCATTCCAGGATAATTCCCTAACCCTTAATTAATTCCAGATTAACTCCAGTTATTTCTGCAGCCTTCTCAGGGTTTCTAAAAAATCTGTGCGCTTGAATTCCCATGGTTGTATTTCACTTTGCTGTTTAGGCATATCCACTAAAATGCCTAACTCACTTCTGAATTTCTCCTGAATATATTTCTTCTTCTCAGAAATCTTTTTTTTATTTTCAAATCCCCTTCCCTACCAGGTCCTAATTTCTAATCTGTAGGAGATGTGCAGAATACATTCGAACAGTCTGATCCATGAATGAAGAGGTGATATGCCAAAGGAAAGGAATTCTTTTTCACTTCTTTTTTAATAGGACATTTAAATTATTCATTTCACTGGAGTTTGCCCCACATAAAAAAACGTCTTGGAATAGGAACAATATGATACGTCCACCATGCAAAATACCAAGTAGTAGTCTACCAGAAATTTCTACATTGTCAAGAACAAATATTCTAATAGTAAGGTTATTAATTTGATAATTAATTTTGTTCCTTCTGTAGTATTAAACTTGCCTGACTCTTTTGCAAATACAAATTTCAATGGCTGCAATACTTAGTGGAAGATGGAACCGGGTTTTCAAATAATGTCTTTTAGATTGGTGGCTTGGTGCATTTCCAAAGGAACAACAGAAATACTAACTTTCATCACTGAAATGTTGCTGAAAACTCTGCTTATTGATTTTGCTCCATACCATGTAACCCATTTCATGATTATGTCAAAATTGCATTTTTGTCAAACGCAATTTCTTGCAGACCTCTTGGTTTGACCTGTCGATGGATTGTGGTTAATTAGTGACTGCACAGGTATTTCTGCTGAGATTTCTGTAATCACCTTTGCTTAATGAATAACATAGCATTTTACATTGTTTCACTTTATAATATGGTGGATAAAATTTACAATTAAATATTTCTGCTTGCTGGCGCGGTATTTTGTACTGGCGACTAGACATAGGACATCTACGTCGCGCCAGCGCTTGTTCTGGCAGGTGTAAGCTCTGATTTCTGGAGTAAGGATCTTGAGCCTTCTTAATAACAGTTCCCTGTTTAGTGGAGGCAGGATAATTCTTTGACTATTGCTGCTGAATCTCTTTTCCTTCATTCATTAATTGAATGCCTGTGGCAATACTCAGTTCTTCGCTGGTGGAATTCAGGAGGTGTTTAACTTTGCGCCTCTTAGTTCTAGGAGCACAATCAATAAAACTCTTTTCTGGCCGACCAATTGCAGTAAGAGAAGTTACTGACACTGATGCATTGTTGGAAACATTTTTAAAATACTATTTCCCCATCGAACCAAGAAGCGTTATGCTTGAAGAAAACGTTCTTTTGCCTCCCTATTTTTCCATCTAATACTAAGTGTTTGACAAATTTTTCTTTTAACTTTTACACTGTAAATCACTATCAGAATGTGATACGGTTTTCATTTCATGCAAAATATGTGCAAATAAAGCATCTGTCTTTGAGCTTTTAGGTTTTGTGACCCATATTTCTGAAGTGCCCTCCGGGAAAACGAATGCGACATTCTGTAAAGATTGGAAAAATTAGTAGATTCGCGACAATTCGCAAATATTTTTTATTGTTTGACTTCGCAAAATTACATGCTTTAACATCGATTTGGTTCCAAAGTGGTTCTCTAAACTAAAGCCCTTGATCAACTTTTCGGAATATGTTTTCTGTTACAGAAAGAGTACTTACCTTTCAGACCTTTTCAAGCTCTTCGAAGCTGGATTTTAAACAAAAACGCCACCAGTGAAAAGAAAAAACTGGCCCAGATTGCACTGTTTAAGAACTTGAGACTTTGAACATCATCAGAGACGCGCAAGGACAAGCAGACACACAGCACTGATATGAATGAATGACAGCGGCGTCGTCGCGGGCAAGTTGAAACATGTTTAGACAATCATTTCCCGTACCTCCGCGAATTTCTAGTGATACCAATACCGATACCATGTGGTCTGAACATCCTTCTACTGATATATAGCACAAGTTACACGTTTTGGAAAAATAGAAAGGTTGACTTTCGGCCCCGTAGATGGCCAAAATTACACACTGTGCGGCGGCGGAGACGGTGGCGGCGATGCGGGAGAAGACGGACACTATGGCGATGCGGGACGGAAGAGTGGACACCGTAAATGACCAGGTGAGATAAAGCTTCTCAAGGCTGTTGAAGGTGAACTCTCAGTATAAAAAATAAAGAAATCGAGTTTTGGAATTTAGTAGATGCTTGTGATCCTGATGTAATAATAGGAACAGAATCCTGGCTAACGGAAGAGATAGTTAACTCCGAAATTTTTCGTCGGAATAACAGATATTTTAGGAGGGATAGAAATACTATAGTAAAGAATTTGAGATAATGGGGATAGAAATATGTGATTCAGGAAGTGTATTAGAAATGATTGCTTGCTGTAGGCTACTGAATGAAAATTACGCGATTTTGGAAGCCATTTCTGAGAAAATAGAAAACGCCAATAGTCATCCTATAGTTATTACTAGTGATTTAAATATTCCAGACGGCAAATTGGAAGGCACCGTGATGAAGTATAACAGTTAGTGAACAGACCCGCCTGGGAAGGAGGATTAGTAGATAGACCAACGCGGCGGGAGGCGCTTCTAGATGTGTTCTAAATTAGGCAGCGAGAGTTTTTCTCATCTTGCGACGTCGTTGATGGCATGGGCACTTAGACATAAATATTTCACAGAAAAGAATTCCTAACAGATCAAAAATATGGCAGTCCAAGAACGCTAGTACAGAGACTTCACCACTACCTGAGAGAACACTACGATTGTTTTCTGGGAATGGACGGGGGTATGGAGGAAATTTGGAACGCGTTTAAGAGCATTCTAGATAATGCATTGCAAACGTTTGTGCCGGGCAAATACTTAAAACGTAACACAGATCCAGAATATTACAATGTGAAAATTGTAATTTAGAAAGAGAAAAACTAGAAAGGCTTTCAATAATAGACATCTTAGTGAAAATCATAAGATACATTTTCGTCAATTGTTCGAAAGAATTTGAGCAGGAAAAGAAAATTGCGCAGGGGACATTTTTAAAGCATATTCTCGACAGGGAGGGAACTAATTGGTCGGCGATTTTCAAATATGTTTGTAGAAGAAAATTAAATAAAGAAGAAATGCCTATCGTTAGAGATACCAAGAACACGTTACTAATGGATGATTGGGAAAAAGGAAACGCATTTAATGCCTACTTCAGTTCCGGTTTTAAAACAAAATCTCACCACACATATCGAGAGAGGCTGTACCAACCCAGATTAAGTAGATTGCGAAAACGAATTAAATCTACGAAAAATGGAAAGTCGCAGGGTCCTGATAACATTTCAAGTGACATAATAAAACTCGGTGGAGAGACAATACTACCGTATCTAACAAGATTCCAAAAATTCGAACAACATTATTCCAAGCGTGCCCGACGATTGGAAGCGTTCCGATTTTTAAGAGTAATGACAGAAGTTTTAGCCAATTATAGACCAGTAAGTCTCATGTCAATTGGTATGTAAGCTATTGGAACACTTGATACCTAGCTATATTCGACAATGGGGAAAAAAAGAATGGTTCTTTCAGGGACAGCATGGTTTTAGGTAAGGTTTCTCTTACGAGAGTCAGAGTATCATTGTTTCAGGATATAGCAGATGAAGTTGATGATAGTGAGGGGGTGGAAGCCGTAGATTTTGCGAAGGCATTTGATGTTGTCCCACACGATATACTGGTTCATAAATTAATGCAATCGGGTGTTGACACAAGAGTTGTGGCGTGGATTGATGAGCTTCTTCGAGATAAGAAACACAAAGTCCGAGTTGGACAACAATTTTCTACTCGAGTAAAGGTATCTTCAGGAATACCTGAAGGAAGCGTTATTGGACCTCTCCTGTTTCTCGCAATTGTGAATGACCTTTCCAGATAATTTATATTCAAAGGTACGGATATTTGCAGATGACTGATATTGACAGATCGAGTTATTCAATCAAAAGAAGACTAGGATATTTTGCAGGGTGATCTAGAGAGATTACATTTATGGGCAGAAAAAAATGCATCACAATAAATAGTTCGAAAAGCAAACCCATCACGTTTGGTAGGGGGCCGCAAGTATAGTGAAACTCAATATCATTTAGGCAACGAAAATATTCCAAGAGTCTTGTCTTGTAAGTACTTGGGAATAAATTTTGACAGCAAATTGACTTGGGAAAATCAGGTAAACTGTGTTGTAGGGAAAGCCTGTAGGTCCTTGCATTTTACTATGCGAATACTAAAAACGAGTACTGCGAAAGCGAGGGAATTAGTTTACTTATCTGTAGTTCATCCATTAATGGAATACGGGGTGATTTGTTGGGACCCTTACAGAAATTCACAAAAGGATTTTTGATGATATTTAAATGGAGAACTGAGAAGAGCATGTAGTTTATAAAGATCAATTGGAAGAATGTAGTATGGGATCTAGAAATCAGGAGGGTTAAGGCAAGACGCTGTGCCCTGTACAAAGTATGCCGGTTATCCAGCTTGGAAAGATATCTACATCCGACTCGGTAGACCCTCGTACTTTAGTAGAGGGGATCACAAGCACAAAATTAAGTTTATGTCACAGAAAACAGTTGGAAAATTTTCATTTACAAATAGAACAACGGACTGGAATAAGTTGCCTGCGACAGTCTTGGAACCCTTTTTTCCTAGGTGTCAAAGTTTTAAAAGTAAATTAATAAATATTTGTAACCTTTACTAATTTAGTAAATTAGGTTTATTATAACAAACATTTATTATTATATTATAAATGTAATTTTTGCTATTGTTATTAGTAGTGATAATTACTACTAAATATTTTGCTTTATATATTTATTTATTTTACGTCAAAAAACCGTTAAAACTGTGTATGATGTGCTATGGGGAGAAGTGAATTCTGTGCACGTTCTCAAAATTCTGTGATCCCTACACTAAGTCATATACTACTTGAATTTTGAATTATTTTATTAATTTTTAAACAAAACGTCCATGCAATAAAATTTGGGCTCGTATCCATGATTCGGCAAGGAATAATACATCCTGCCGCGACAGCATGGAAACAATAATTTGAATAACTATATTTCCCACTGATTCTAGAAGTCGTGCAAAGATAATGAAGTTACATTTATGTCAATTCCGTCAATATTGTAACGAATATTGCGTCATCCCCCGGCGCCACTCCGAGAGTGCCTGTGATCGCGAGTTACGTCATCTGCCCGGCGACACGAGCGCCAGTGAGCACAGGTTGCATCACCTGCCGGCGGATTACTCCAGAAAGTGCGCGATGTCCGGAGGGTTCTGGATTGTCTTGGCGAGTATAAATACGCGACGGCTGGCGACCGCGAGTCAGTCTTGAGTCCGCAGTGGAAGCTGAACTATGAAGTGTGTACATCGCGGTGAATAACAGTGCAGTGATTGTGCTCTGTGACGTGAACCGTGGTCAGTGCATCGTACTGTGGTCGGTGACGTGAACTGTGACCAGTGCATCGAACTGTGATCAGTGCAGTGAACCTGTGGCAGTGCTTAGGACTGTGATGTGCAGAGAAGGTGTAAATAAATAAATCAAAGTGTAGTGTAAAATAACTGAAGAAGTGTAAATAACTTGTGAAAGAAGTGTAGTGTAAATAAAGGAAGAGAGATAGTGTAAATAAATAATCAAGTGTTTTTCAGTGATTGTGTTAAGAAACAAAATAAACGTTTTTGTTAAAATGTATTGTTTTGAATTCATCACAAAGTACCGTTACAATTGGTGTGAGGTGTTTGGTAAAACAGTTACGTGTGGTGAATTAATATCGTAATGAAGTTGAATTTTACGGGATCTGAAAGTGGCAGAGTTGAAGACAGAGTTAGAAGAGAGGGAACAAGACACTTCCGGAACGAAAGCAATATTACAAAGAACGTCTTGCAAACGATAGAGGCAGCGAGCAAGGATCAGAGACTTTTCTCTTCGAAACAACGAGAACTTTTCGGACCTGTAGAATTTTAAAAGGAGAATTGATGAAGAAATTCAGAATTTTAGAAGGAAAGTTAATGAAAAATTCAGAATTTTAAAAGGAAAGTTAACAGAAAATTCCAGAATTTTGAAGAACTGGCTAGAAAACTCAAAGCTTTAGAAGAAAGTTGGTCGAAAATTCAAGATTTTGGAAGAAAAATTGATCGAGATTGGATTTTGGAAGAAAGATGGATGAGAAAATTTTGAAGAACAGAAGAAAAATGGAAAAGAAAATTGAGAAGATGGATGAAAATTTTGAAGAATGAGGAAAAATTACTAAATCTGTTAGAAAGAGAAGCTGAAGGTTTTACTTCCTCAACAGAAAATCTAATATAAACATCGTGCAGGAACCACTGGAAATGGCACAGTGGCAACCGTACAGGAACCACTGGGAAAGCACAAGTAAAACCGCCTGCAACTGATGGCGCTTCTTCCTTGGTCGAATTATTTTAAACAATTCCAAGGCTGCAACGGTAAATGGCTGGTGCGCAACAGATTGTGCTACGGCCTGATTTTGGCTTTTACGTGGTAACGCAAATCCATATTCTAGAACAATACCGACCGATGAACAATCAAACTTCAGGCAGAATTGTCAAGAGGCTCGAAATACGGTAGGAGCAAGCGCACCTAGAAGACATGTATTTTACCCAGCTAAGGAATCGTGTTCAGAAGCCTGGAGAGAGTCTTCAAGAACTGGAAGCTGATATTTCTCGCCTGCGCCTTGCGCCTTTCGGACCCTGATGCCTCAGAAAATTCCCTGCAACGCACAGCCGTCCGGTGCTTTATTGAAGCGCTACATGATGCAGAAACACAAGCATTAAGACTGGCAAGACCGAAAACCTTAGCTGACGCATTAAGTCAAGCACTAGACTTCCAGGTTGCAAGAGCATCGAAACGTGACGGACAGTACGGAATTGCAAACCGGCGTCGATACCTATGACGAAAAATATTTGGAGGCAATGGTGGAGAGGTTGATGAAAGCAATTCTGAGTAGCCAAAGAGCGACAACTTCGATGTTGAATTGAGGAGGTGGGGCACGTGAAGAAGTCGATGTGACCTTCACTGAAGCAACGAGGCAGCAGTCTGTTGGTAAACTATAGCAGCCAGCAGGAAACTAAAGCAGGTTGATGGAAGGGGCATCCATCGACCAACCAAACAAAATTACCTTACGAAATACACGCCAAGTCAATTCGACACCGTTCTGACAGCATTTTACGTAGATGCACTAGTAAATGGAAGACCATACGTCTCACTTTTGGATACTGGTGCAGCAAGGCATTATACGAACCGATTTTGCCAAATCATCTCATCTTATGCCGTCCAAATGGAAGCTTCGAACAGCCACTGGTGACTCGGCGAATGTTGTAGGAGAGATGGATGCCCTCCTTGCCATTGGAACTGTTGCTTTCAGTCATCGTCTGCTGGTCGCTGACATAGAAGAAAAAGCAATTTTAGGAATGGATGTTATGACGACATACGGGTGTCAGCTGGATTTACGACACGGTGTGCTGAGACTCAACGAAGTGGATATGGTTCTACATTCACGTAACAACATTGCCGTGAATGTGATTGCAACTGACAACGTAATCTTGACGGGCGTGAGATGTTGTCGAAGCGAGCCCTGAGGGCGACGTTCCAGCTGGAGAGATTGCTATCCTGGAACCCAGAAGTCACGACAAAAGACATTGGTCGCGGAGATTCTAGTAGCCAAAGAACTGGTCGATGAACGAAACCATACATGTGAATAATGAACATTAACCACTATCCTGTTAAGTTGAGAAAAGGAACAGTAATTGGTTATTGTTCTACGGTATCCTCGGTTTTGCAGAATGTGAACCGTACCGAACCACCACCTAAAGGAATTCCTGAACGACTGCAGAATCTGGTTACAGAGGCCTGTAAAGGCTTATCTCGGGAAGAGTGTCATAAGGCTGAAGACCTAATACGGCGATACCAGCATGTCTTTGAATGCAGTGATGGTGTAAAAGGAAAGACTGATATTGTTCGTCACAGAATAGACACCGGAAACGCCACACCGATTCGCCAAGCTGCTAGAAGATTACCTCTGTCTAGAAGAGAAGAAGCAGATGAGATTATTAAAGAGATGAAGAAGGATGGCGTAATCGAACCATCAAGAAGTCCGTGGGCGTCTCCCGTCGTATTGGTAAAGAAGAAAGACGGGTCAACTCGGTTCTGTCGATTTCCGACAGCTCAACAATGTAACGAAGAAGGATAGCTATCCATTGCCCCGTATTGACATGTTGGACACGCTCTCTGGGGCCAAGATCTTCTCGACACTTGACCTGAAAAGTGGATACTGGCAAGTAGAATTAGATCCCAGAGATCGAGAGAAGACTGCATTTACCATCGGATCAGGTTAGTGGCAGTTTACAGTAATGCCTTTCGGACTGTGTAATGCTCCTGCTACATTCGAAAGATTAATGGAAACTGCTTAGAGGTCTGTCGTGGGAGACATGTCTAGTCTACCTCAACGATATAATTGTTGGAAAATCTTTCGAAGACCACATCAATAACCTAGAACAGCTGTTCAAGAGATTGGAAGGAGCGAACTTGAAACGCAGCCCAAAGAAATGCCATTTATTTCGCAAGCAGGTAAATTACCTTGGACATGTAGTATCTGGCATGGGAGTAGAACCTGATCCGGAGAAGGTTACAGCCGTAAAGGAATGGCCAGTCCCAAAGGATAAACATGAATTGAGAAGTTTCCTGGGTCTATGTTGCTATTATCGTCGCTATGTTTTGGGAGTTGCCAACATCGCGAAACTACTGACTCAGCTGACCGAAGAAAAGCGTTTGTTTCAATAGGATCAAGATTGCCAACGCTTTCAAGAAAGCTTAAAAGCGCCATGTAGTGCCCTATGTTGGGCTATCCACTACCTCAAAGGGAATTATAGCCTTGATACTGACGCAAGTAACGTTGGTATTGGAGGGGTATTATCGCAGATACAAGATGGACGAGAGAGAGTAATCGGTTATTATAGTAAAGTGCTATCAAAGCCTGAACGCAACTATTGTGTAACCCGAAGAGAATTACTTGCTGTGGTGAAATCCGTTGAACACTTCTACAAATATCTCTACGGTAAAGAATTTCTTTTGAGAACGGATCATGCTGCTTTGAAATGGCTGCTGAACTTCAAGAATCCAGAAGGTCAAGTCGCCAGATGGATTGAAAGATTGGGGAAAAATTCACATTAGGATGGAACATCGAAGCGGAAGTAGTCACCAAGATATGATGCTCTCGCCAGAAGACCGTGCCCTGAAAACTGCAAGCATTGTTGTCATGCGGAAGAGAAGATGTGTCCCTACAAAGGTCCTGTCAGTAATGACCAATGGCAACCAGAGAACTTCAGAAGTCAGAAAGAAGGACTTTAAATTGAAACATGTTTGGAAATGGAAAATAGCAGGACGGAGACCAAGTTGGCAAGAAATAGCTCCTGTTCTTCAGCAGTAAAATCATATTGGGCGCAGTGGGATTCGATTACTGAAGAGGAAGGTGTTCTTAAACGAGTTCTGGAAAGTGAAGACGGCTCGCAGAAGAGGACGCAGATATTGTTACCGAGTAAGAGGGTCCTGAATGTTGAAGAATTACATGATGGAACTTTAGGGAGAACATCCTCAGAATTATGCAAAACCTTAGAAAGTGCGCGAACGATTTTACTGAGTTAATTGCAAGCAAGATGTAAAGATGTGGTGCACAAAGTGTCAGAGATTTGTGCTACCAGTAATGGGCCACATAAAAGAGAGAGCGAAGATGAGCAATGTGCAACGTTGGAGTCCTTTCAGACAATTGCCATCGACTTAACAGCTACATTTCAATGTCGATGATGAAATAAATAATGCATACTCGTGGCTATGGATTATTTCAGCAAAGTGGGTTAGGCTTATATCCCTACCTAGCCAAAGAGGCCACTGCTACCCGAAGTACTGGTTAAGGAATGGGTGAGCCGATTTGGTGTGCCACTGGAATTGCATTCAGATCAAGGACGGAACTTCAGATCTGCGGTGTTTCAAGGTGTGTGAACTTCTTGAATAAGAAAAACAGAACGACAGCCCTACGTACGCAGTCCAGATGGAATGATGGAACGCATGAACAGAACAATGGGAAAATATTTGAAGGAATCGTGTCAGATCACCAACGCGACTGGGACCAATGCATACATCTTTTTCTTCTAGCCTACCGCTCATCTGTTCATGAGACAACTGGGCAAACACCCGCTAATATCCTCTTCGGCCGGGAACTACGTCTACCATGTGATCTACAGTTTGGTTGTAAAACTAATGAAGAAACAGCCGGTGAAGACTTTGTAAATGACCTAAAACGGAAAATGGACGTAATTCATAACCAGGTGCGTGAAAAATTCAAACTGCAAGTGACGGGATGAAAGACCGGTATGACCTCAAGCTGAAGGAGGAGTTATCAACCTGGAATCATGTCTGGCTGTTTATTTAACGACGCCGCGGTTTGTGTCCAAAATTACGACAGTGGGAAGGACCGTACGAGGTAGTGAAGAGGATAAATGATGTTGTCTACCGAATTAAAAAATTGCCGAATGGAAAACCACGAGTCGTTCATTCAAATCGGCTGGCCCCTTACGCAGGAAGTAATGAAAATGATGATGAAGAAAAGACCGCACAAATTTGTGAGCTGAACATGCAAGAGTTCACATTTTCTGAGTTTATGTCTCATTATAGTGAAAAGCATAAGCGCATTTTGGTGTAACAATGGAGGTGCAGCAGGATCTGTTTGCGCTACCCCAGGAATGGCCATTGGCGCCAGGAATATGCATTGTGTCGCCAGGATTTAGGTGACCAGAGTGTTGCTGCTGTATTCAGAAAATCGAACTGTGGCTGGTGCTTAGGACTGTGCGAGTGTGCAAGAAGGAGTATAGAGTAAATAAATCCCAAGAGAATGTAGTGTAAAATAAGCGAAGAGAAGTGTAAATAACTGAAGAGAAGTGTAGTGTAAATAAAGGAAGAAAGTGTAGTGTAAATAAATATCAAGTGTTTTCAGTGATTGTGTTAGAGAAACAAAATAAACGTCTTTGTTAAAATAATACGAGACTTTAATTCACCACACAGAAACGTAACAATATTATTTCAAACGTAAATACAAGAACCCCCCATACGTAGGACCTATATGCACGATCTCTCCGACAAATCTTTGATTTATGCTGTCATATTTCGCTGATTTTTAGGTCATTAAAATCCGGGCCCTACTCATCAGTAAGGTGCCCATTCCGGGTCCGCTACTTTCTCCTCAGGAGAAACTTCGATTATGACCCTTGGCCGACAACATCTTTTTTTTCATGCTGCCTAGTGTTGGAATTTGGGGCACTGATGCGATTTATATAGTTGGTGTAAAAAGGGATCTGTTCACTTCACTAATGAACAACTCTGATTCGAGTTTTAGACGTCAAAAAATTAAGGGGAAAAGAAATTTATTGTAACTTGAGTGCTCTCTTCATTTACCAAACCCATCTTCTCATATGAGAGCTAGTTCTCAGCTTTTGGAACGAATGACCGGCATCTAGTGTGAAGATCTACATAAATATGACCTAAGAAAATTAAAAAAAGACGTTATACAAGTTTATTTTTTAAATTCCTTTTAATTTTTTACGTATAGCAAATGCAAAATGCACTCAAGAATAGATTGTGAGTACGGTACATGCGGCTTGCAGTCTTTGGAACTAACTAGAATTTTAAAAAAATTGCTTGTGTCTGTAAAACCAATCAAGTACAGTACAATAAAACCCATCAAACCAAACGACTTGCTTTACTACTGCACACTTCTTGTTTGAAATAATCCTTCTCTATCAAATAATCCTTTGTAGTATAATTTTTGAGTTTGTGACAATATCACCTGATACATTGTCATGGGAGGCACACTTTCAAGCCTTTTATTCTTGTGTCCTTAAAAATATGACCTTTTATTAAAACGGTCATTAAAATATGACAAATATATGCATTTATGGCAAAGTTTGACCAAAATATCACCTTCTACTAAAAGCGGTGTAAATAAGACTTTGTATGCCTAATAAAAATATGTTTTTCTTATCGACAATACCTGAATTTGTGTATTAAATGTTTTAAAATTCGCTCCAAGGTTCAGAAAAAATATATGACTAGTTATTAAAATCCGCGCCCTACTGATGAGCTTATGTCACCAAGTTTCATAGCAGAAACAAAATGTGTCAGCGTATTGCTGCGCGACTGTGCAATAGCGCCTGGTGGCAGAGAGCAATAGCTTGCTTCAGTTCCAATCTTGATGTCACTCGATATTCCGTGGGATGGCGTGACTTCACGTGGGCGACTGCCACAAGCCTGGCGATATCCGCCGTGTCGCACGAGAAAGCAATCGGTTTCATTAGTCGCTTGCGCCATCCTGCCACTGAAAGCATCTTATACGTTATTAGACGAGTAAACGGGCCTTCGGAGAGTGGTACTGTGTTCCAGCAGTGCAAGAGGCATTGAAGGGTGTCAAGACTGCATTACGATACTTAGTCGCAGGGGACAATACAGAATCAAGTACAGAGATAGCACGAACTCAACAATGAAAATAATTGTTTTAATAATAAACACGTAAGAAATAAATTAGAATTTTCGGATTAAATTGCTTTAAATACAGTATTTTTTTGCTGCATCTCTACATTCATAAATCAGTCGTTTTGGACAAATTCTATTTAATTTTGGCGTCATCCGGATATAGTGAACCAAAACTATTAGTCCCCAGAGTTCTGCAACCTGAGTCCACAGTATAGATAAAAATGCAATCAATTCATGTCAACTAATTAAAACTAAGTTAAAAAAGTCTATATTGAAACATTACTTACATAATTTTATGCGTAGTGTCCATGTCAGGTATATACACCTCCGCGCACGTGGTTCTGGCTTTGATTTTCAAGGGGGACACTTAAGTTCGACTCCAGCACATTGCAACAAGCACTATTGCTTCGACACGTTTCACACAAATAAAATTATTTTATTTCGTCAGTAATACTGTAGTCGTGAAAACGCCAAGAAAATTAAAGCTTTTGTAACTTCCAAAATATACAAGTTAACAGTAAATTCCAACTGTAAACAATTAAATTCAAAGTTAACATCGGACCTATCTTCAGAAGTTAATTTATATTTATTCTTACAAGAAGAAATTTATTCTTACTCGAAGAAAAAATTTGAAGCCATTTTTGAGAAATTGTTTAAAAATGTCCCAGGGGCATCATCGAAAGTATTCCAAAATTTAAAGAATCTTTTTCAAACTAGCAAAGCTTTGAGACAGGCCAGATCGACCAAATATTCATTTTCAATTAAATTTTAGGAACGTTTCGAAAACAAAAACACAAGTTTCAATTTTAGGGGGTCCCAAATTTTAGGGGGAATTTTTTTCCGTTGAAATCCCGAAATCGTTTTTCCGCAGCATTACATCACTTTCTCTATATTACGTATATTACTCAGTATATACGTACGTATACGAGAATTTAAAATAATGTTGGGGTGTGGAAAATAGCGAGCGTTATCTGACGAATCAACCGGGCCACAACGCTTGCTTGCCTGGCTCGCTCCTCGCTCCCTCCTCCTCCTGCCGCCTTCTGCTGTACCCGTTGCAGCCGCCCTAAGGGGACGGCGCGCCGACGCTCGCTAACAGTCCTGTCACTCAGAGAGTATTATATCAGAACTGACATGACGTTATTCTCAGCAACTTATTCAAATCTCAATTCTCATGAAAGGGGAAGCATCCATCTGGACCTCACTTTTGAGCCAATAATACGTCGAAGGTGCCAATGGAATGGCAGTAACAACACTGAAAATTACATTACAAAGCAATTTTTGAAAATAGCGGCAAATTATAACAATATATTATTTTTATGTAAAATAAATACGCTAGGCAATTTAGAAGCCAATAATTATTAGGATTAGGAATTCTGAGTCGGTGAAAGGAATTGTAGTCCAGGGAGTGCAAAATAAAGTTATTTCATAAACACAATATTTATTTCTAAATTATGTAATCATCGCGCTATAATCTCGTTTTAAATTTCATCTCAGTACGATTAGAGCAATTTGTTTTTAAAGGGCTTCGTAGCGTAAATCTATACTAAATACCATTTCAAACGCCGTTTACTGATTGAAATGGACCATTTGTTTAGAAATTATCGTTAATATGAAATCCCCTATGACAGGACTGCAATCTATTGAATTTTCATACAGATGTTTTTCGGTGCTTTTAGCCTTTGAAGTATTTCCTTAAATATAAATATTTTCACAGACGACGAAAATATTGTGTGGCGCAGCATGAAAAAATACAAAAACATGGGGTTAACAAATTGACGGTGTTCCAAGAAAATTAATTTTTGTCGGTATCTTAAAAACCTGACGTGGCAAAGCAAAGGTTTTCAGATTTGAAATCAATATAAAAATTCAACATTGAAAAAAGTAAACGCAATGCTGCAATAAACAAGCTACATACACTGTATGTACACAAATGAGATACATCAAGGAATGGATGTGCAAAATTAGGAGTGAACAGCATACATACATACATACATACATATGCTGCATACATATGAATGTTTTAGCCACCAAATTAGACGCCAACTTCGGCATATTATAGAAATACTTTACATGAGAATGTTGTTAAATGTTAATATATCTCCAATATGTATGTTTAATTTATTCCTTTGTTTTTATACTACTCAAAAATGTTATGTTTAGTGCCAACCGATTTATCCGATGCTTTGCTTGCTCGAATGCTTTTGAAAAGGCACATACTAAATGTCGCGAAGCGTTAAGCAATAAATAAATGTATATGTCTTATATGAATTACGTCTTAATTCCTGGTATCCTCGTAAGATAGGATCTATCTGGTCCAAAGCTACTTAAACCATCCCACCTATCAGCAACAGCAAGAACAACAACAACAACAATAATAATAATAATAATAATAATAATAATAATAATAAGACATTTTGCCAAACTTCTGACCTCTGATTATTATTAATAACAACTAACATCTAAAAAATATTTCAAGCAGAAGAGTACATCATTTCTGAAACTAGACGTTATTTTTGTGAAACTGAAAAGCAAAGCTTTCAGGAATTAAAACATTTAAGATTTTACTTGGAAAGCTTACTTTAGTTCTAAAGAGTTTTAGCAGAATTCTGTTTTGGCCAAATCCTTTTTTCCTTTTGACATGAAACGCAGGCCCGTTCCTTTCACTGAGAACTTTAACCAGGGCAACAGCTATCCGGCTCTTCAAATCTGGCTATCTTTGGGGAGAGGGTCTTGAAAGTGTATTTCCCCACAAAACTTCCCTGCACTTGAAACTGTCAACCCACTCCTACAAATTGCCACTGCATCTATCCATGCCTACTGAGGAATTATTATTAAAATTACAGTAGTAGTACAGCTTCAAAGGAACAGCATTTCACTGAATCTGTAACTGCTCTAGGCAGATGATAAAATCCAGCTGACTCAGACTATCACTATTTAGACTGATTACAAAATAAAATATATTTGAAATTTATGAGCAAATATAAAGTTTCCCTTATATTTTTGTAATCAAAACAACTTCACTTTGGGAATCCTTTCACTCCAATGCCACTGCCAATGACTCGTCTCAAAATTGTAATATTATAATTTCAATATTTGCTATTGCTTGAAGAAGCACAATTTCTTTTTTGACTATGACAATTTTAAACTTTCCGATACTTCATTTTCGCATTAATTGTAAATTTTAATAATATATTCAAGGCATTTTCATTTATTATTTAATGTAAGATGATATTTTGATGACAAAATTTAGATTTTCCTTTTTCCTTCATGAGTTAAAGTAATTGCCAATACATGTATATAAAATTCTTAGGAAACTATGCTAACAAAATCTGAAAAACACTAAGTAATCCATACCATTCCATTGCAGGTTCTACTCCCTGGTTTCCAGTGACTGCCAAGGCACGCTCCCTGAGAACAATATCAATAAATGAATAACATTCAATTGCAATTGTAGTTGAAATAAAAAGGGAATTATTTCTCATTAAGATAATTTTGTTTATTTGAATGGACTTTAAAGCCACAATTTGTTGAAATTTCCAATTTAAAATTTCAATACACCATCATCAAGGGACACTAATCAATTTAAGAAATTTCTGGTTAGTTTTACTTGCTATTAAAATGAAACTGATGACTCTCTAGTGATCAATAACAATGATTGGTCTTCAAAACATCAGTCACAAACCAAGTACCCCTTATATCTTTATTTATTACTACTATCTTTAAAAAGGATTAGTTGTCACTCACTTGTGATGTCATTAATATTATTACAGAATGTTTATACAGGATGGTCATTCTTTTTCTAAAATAATTCCAACTTTCCTAGTCTTTTAGAGCATTTTTTTAATGTTTCACTGATAAGTTTGTAGAATATTTCACACTATTGAAAGAAAATATTAAAAAAAGTCTGAAATTAATTTGTCAGCTCTCTGATTTCACCGCGATTAAGTACAAATTAAAACAAACTCAACAAATAGAAATTAAGCAAAAAATAATGCTGTACTATTTTTTAGGAAAAATCTAGTTTTATAACCATCATTTTCCTGACTTCTAATGATTCTTCCACAAATTCCCGTATTTTGCCCTAACTTTTCCAGAGCAATAAACTTTCCTGATTTTTCCCATGTTTTCCAGAAAGTGGCCTCCTGTTAAATCAACATATTGTCACCCAACACAATATAAATACCCTTGAATTCATGCATTCAAACCTGTTACAATATATTATCAAATTGACAGCCACTTATTCTTCTGATTTCCTCCAATTCAACAGAAGATTAAGTTTCTGATAATGCTGACATTCTGTCTCCTAAAAAGTACCCAATTAACAAAATTTCATAGCCCTTTTCTTATGTTGGGCCTATTCAAAAATCTAGCCATTTTCTCATACATAAATTTTTCTCCTCCACAGGAGCCGTCCATAAATTACGTAGGTAATGCAAATTTGGAGTGTTTTGAATACCCCATCTCCCCTTGCAATGTGCGCTTCAACTCCCCTAAATAATTACGCAACGCTAGCAAAAACACCCCCTCTAGTAAATAAATTATAGCACAGTAAAAGAAATTGTATTCATTTTATTAATGTCGTACATTAAAATTTATGCTAATTAAACTCAGAATTAGTTGATGATGCTGACTGCACCAAACAAGTTTGGGGCAAGTTTTGAGTGAGGAAAGGACGCATAGGTGGGAAAATTTCTTATCACAAGATGTCCACATGCCATTGTGGATGGAGCCTGGGTGAGAGTCTACTGAGGCCAATTTGGTGGATTCAAGAATACACTACATATCAGTCTTGAATAACTCTTCACAATCTTACGATTCAAAAAAAAAAAAAAAAAAATGATGATAAATATTTCCATTTACTGTAATTTTCAGCATGTTGAAAAATGTACAAAAATAATATATACAATACGTAACTTTCTAAGCTCACAAAACCTTTCTACATCTCTGAAGTACACAAGTCCTCCAGAAATAATCAGGTTCCTTCCCAAACCTGCAGCATGTAAAGGGACATATACAATATGGAAAGGAAAGTCTCAATTATGGAAGGTGCCAAATTGAGTAGCAAAAAATAAAAGATTCAGCAAGGCAAATTCATTTCCAACAAAACAGAAATAAAGAGTGTGAAAAATCAAAAGATGTTCTCCCAACTTCCAACACCAAAAGCGATTAAGTCCTGTAACACAAGTCTTGTAAGCTGCTTTTCTTTCTTGTGGTATTTAAATCTATGATGATTTTCTAGATTTTACATTTATTTTCCAGAAAATATGTTAAAATAGGAGAGTAGTTGTATTTAAAAAGAGGCAACTGTTATATTTTCTTACAACAAATTAAACAGATACATTGCTTTGTTATCTTTTCAATTTTGCTGTAACTGTTCTTAGGTCTATCACAATGATGTATAAGGACACACAGACACACACAGATAGAGAGAGAGAGAGACAGAGAGGGACAGAGAGACAGAGGGAGAGACAGAGAGAGACAGAGAGAGAGGGAGCAGAGAGAGACAGACAGAGAGAGACAGAGAGAGAGACAGAGAGAGAGACAGAGAGAGAGACAGAGAGAGAGAACAGAGAGAGAGAGAGAGAGAGAGAGAGAGAGAGAGAGAGAGAGAGAGAGAGAGATTATTAGTGATGAGAATGCCCCAAAAAGTATTTAATACATTCGAATTCACTTTGATGAACTGATGTAGACTCAGCAATCATTTATAGTTTTGCTTGCATCACTGGAGTATTCTCATCAGGAATAATATAAATTTGGCTGTGTCATTTCAGAACTATTTTTTTAATTTAATTATATATATATATATATATAGACACACACACACACACACACACAAATAGAATCCAAAACAAGATCCGACGTAGCAACTGCATGACGAATACTGAAACTGCATTGCGTAAGCGATCCAAGAACTACCAAATAAATATTTGCATTAAAGCCACAGAACTGGTAAAGGAAGAACCATGAAAATCTAATTCTATCGGAATAAACTAAAGCATTTAATTATATTCAATTATACACTAACTAAAACAAAGTAGATACTTATATTTATACTTATTATATATCATATAAAATCATATAGATTCAAGTTTTCATTAGTAAATTTAAAATATATTCATGAATAGCCTATCCATGCATGGATGCTCTAGTATCCCTACCCACTCACTTTTTACCATACAAGTTGAAACTCCTGGACAACAGATTGTAGCAGTGTTGCTGAGAACTGATAAAATATATCCCTACCTTTTAATGAATGTTATGTTGAGAAATGAGCTAAGAATTTGAGAGAAAAAATTCACAGATACACTGTACCACAAATCCAAATTTGAAAACTTTGGAGTTAAATGAGTTTATTCCTTGTAAATCATGCTACATTTCACAAATATCACTATATATGTCTGAATTTTATAAACATTCAATAATTCACAATATTTGATTTATTTCAGTTTGATGACTATGAATGCAATAAAGTGTGTAATTTGTGCAATTTATTTTACTTGGCTGACTATGAATGTAATAAAGTGTGATGTTAATTTACTCTATATTTTATAAATATCTAAATATTTCTTTCACATATGAATATAAATTACACTTCAAAAGATTCTCATGAGGTTTTAAAATAAATCATTCAAAACAATAATGAAACACCATACACTAACCACCATGAGAACAAACAGATAAACAAGCGCTTATTTCCACAATTATAAAAATATGTTCAATTTAGTGAATTTTCACCAAATTACTTTCAAATTCTCCCCTGCACATGTATTCTAGTAGTTTTGTAATACCATTGCTGAAAATTATATCATAAGCCCATCACTCAATCAATTCCAATACACTATGACTTACATCACTTATGTTACCAACAACGTTTTAAAGAAACGCTCATATGCAAACAACCAAAGAATCAATGTAATGACAATGGTATTAAAGATATCATTAAAAATAACAGTATTTTCTGTTAAAACCAAATTACCCTTTATTTTATGCAAAATAAGATGTACACTAATTAACATAAAGTGTGTAATAAAGAAACGAACATAAGAGAAACACATCACTATTCACATCAACAAAGTCGATATTTAACAACACATGAAATAATAATGCCAAACAAATCAAAATGACAGCTCATCCAAAACGCAAACCTGTGTAATGACTTGTCATCTAGGTGACAAACGTCGAACACGCCAGTGAACTTAATAATCCTGTAACTTTCAATGCTGTCAACAAATGAAAATAAGATGCATTGACAACCAATGAATAAATTTTTAAAATAATAGAAAGAAGAAAATATTTTTATATTAATAAACATCGTTAGCTCAGCACTGCATGAGCAGTAACCTTAATAATTTTCTTATCCCATAAAAATATATTGCATAATCTAGCGTTATAGTAATACATACGCTCGCTTTCTTTCAAATCCCATATCCATAAGTGTCTTTAATTCTGGAACGACATTGTTTTATAAGTATTAAAATGCAGCAAATTTTGTATTCAAGTCCACGGTTACGACAATTTGCATTACCAGCGAAGGAACAAACGAATCTCAAACGATGTTTCATTTATTCTTTGTCTTCAAAGAAAGGCTGTGTATACTCCGGAAAGCGTATCGGCGAGTCGATACTTGTCAAGAACTTCGTAGTATCACAGTTTAGAGATGTGACATGACATCTCAGATGTCCACAATTACGTCCACAACGTTTGGCGCGAAAGTGTTGAATGGCAACCTCTGTTGTGCACGGAATTCCTAGAGAATGCGGTTGCCGAGGTTTGTGTTTCATATCACGTTTGTTATTTACAATGATACTTGTTTTCTTTCTGTTTGTTTAGGTTCTAAATTTAATATCAGAAGCACTATTCTATCAGACATACATCGTCACTATCTTTTCATTTTGAAAGTAGTTCGAAATAAGTAATATCATGATCTTAGCGATGATACTAAGGTATTAATTTGTAATAAAGTGTATGAATCGTTTGGATGCACGGTGCCCCTTTCATCGTATATAAAAGAAGTGACAACGAATTTCCAGATTATTTGTACTATTCGAGTAGAAATGAATCGTTCATATATTTTTTTTAACACTGCTTTTTAAATATTTATTTTAGAAAATTGTATTAATTATTATCACTGTGAGAAATACATTAAACTTGAATAACTGTTCAGAAAATGTCCAGAATGTTCATAATCACAGTCTAAAACTTCATAATTTTCACAAGTGGAGGAATTCTCAACACTAAGTTAACCAGATGATATAATTGAACAATTAATTCTTCAATGTATTAATTATAATAACCATATGGTTATTCAAAAATATAAGTAGATATTACACTTTTTATCATATTGTAAAGAAATGTTTGCAGTTTCTGGTTCTGATTCCAAGTTCTGATGATTTAATTTCAATATTCAGGTACACGGTTTAAAATATTGTTATTCCTAATGATTTAATATTAACATTTTTATCAAACTTTGTATAGTAAATATCTTTTGATAGCCAAGATTTGTGAACGTGTGACATTTCTTGCTATACAATTTGGACATACCGGGAGATGTGGCTCAATGCATGAACAGAATAGCGACCGGGAGGTCCTGAGTTTGAGTTCTCCAGTGGTAGAATTTTCGACACTAGGTTGTCAGATCAGATTTGATCGCTGTTTGGGGAGAATTCTAGAGGTTGGCTGCTTGCTCCGGATCGGTAGTTTTCAATTGTTTCAACACCAGCCGGAATGTCGGAGCAGTATCCTAGCTCAAGAGCGGCCACCCGGACCCGCGCGATCTTTCGCTTGTCTATCATACACCCCTTACACTAACATGCAAACACTACCACACATGCCGCGGGGCCGGTCGACCTTAGAGCGTGTCACGACTTCAGAATTGATCCTCACTGGTGGGAGATACCTGGTTGATGGGGAAACCCTACTAGCCTACGGTAGGTCGGCGGCGGATCCCGCTATTCAGCGGGAAGATCACCGCCACCTACCACGAAAAACATGCACTACAGTTACAGGAATAATGACCTCTGTAGTTGACGCGCCAGGAATAACTAACAGCCAGTAATTGAGTCATGACTTGATAGACAGTGGCAGAAGCCAATCAGTTGATTTGGTGAACTATCACAATATATTTTTTATTGTACCTAATATTTTTTACACAAATAGTCTTAGCTTTTACTGAAATGAAGGTCACAACATTTTAGTGGCTCTTATATGATGTATGTTTGTTCAACATGTTCAGGGAATGCATGTAATTGACAACTTACTAAAGATCTATGATATTTTTAATTGATTGTTTAAATTATTGCAAAACTGTGGTAAATCTTTATACGTTTACAGGCGAATCATCAAAAAATGAGAGGAAAATGTTTAGATTTTAGACGTGTGGTTTGCGAATTACCAAGATAATGGTAGTACCTGTAAGTCGATAATAAGGTGACCAGATCTAAAAAACAATTAAAAGGGCATTGTGGCAATATTCTTGACTAAAAAAAACTGGATTCTGTACCATAAGTCGTACAGAAACAGAAGATTCCAGTTACTGGTATTATAAGTTTTCCTTTCAAATAATGCAGGACAGAGGGTTTCAAAAAGTGTCTATCTCGGCCAATATGGGATGTCTGGTCTACATTGACTTAAAATATCATTAACATTTCTCCTTCAATGCAGAAATCCACTTTTCTCCCTTTGGACAATACCACACATCTTCAAGGTGTCTGTCTATCCATTTTTACCATCAAATGTCCCCGGACATTTATACTCACTACCGAATGCTTCAATCTGTACCCCACTTTTAGCACTGTCCATTCCTCTAGGTGTTCCGAATTCATCATAAGAAACATACCAGTCACGACGGCTAGTAACATGATGTGTAGCACCACTGTTTATGCACCACTCATCACAGTTAAATTTATTCACATGGTGGGGTACATCCTTCGATCAGCATCGCGGAGTCTTGAACTTATAACGATTGCTTCGATACATATATGCCAACCGCAACGCCACCATCAGCTGCGAAAGAAGCCCACGAACAGAGAGGTAGGGTACGCGGTGGAACGATGGCTGATAAACGTGCCATCTGCCCTGGCTTTTCCGAACTATTACCACCGAACTTGTGAATAATGTTTTCGGGAGGTCACGAGAGAATATTCACCCCTCCAAGAATTTCCCCAGGCGAGTACCATAGGTATCGCGGCGCACCTCGGGGGAACCCTCTTTGATTGCAGCAGCGACGGTGACGACTGAACTCTCTATGACTGCAGCAGCGACGGCGACTAGACTGAGCGTCTTTGATTGCAGCAGCGACGACGACTATTGCTCGACCACTCTCAAAAAAACCTTCCACTGCGCATGCCCGAACGTGGCCTCTCCCTCCAAAGCTCCTAATATTTCCCCGCCTGCCTGCGCTCTTTGTCACAACATAGCTCCCTCTGTCTTTTTCTCGTGGGTCGCGCGGTAATTCAACACTGCGAGTTTGGTGATAACAAACTGATGAGTGAGGAGGATCACGCGAAGGCAGATTTCGTATTTCTACAGTGGGGGTTATTCAAACGATCAACAGAAAATAAGGCGGGTCTTGAAGGTTTCAGTCTCAGTCCCTGTTTGACCATGGCTAGTGAATAGTGACAGTGTTGCTTTTACACAGTAGCTGCTGTTATTCACAAAACCCAATTATTACAATGTTCAAAGAATATCACTGAAAATCGATAAGTCGTTGATCAAATAATCATTGAACACGGCCACATTCCTCTCCTTCTTCCACCGTACCATCCAGATCTAAATCAATAGAACTTGTTTGGGGATTTATAAATGGGCGCGAGGCAGCAGAAACAATTGGCGCATCCTTAAAAGAAAGAGAAACGTTTTGCAGAGAAGCGTTTGCACAATACAGTGCTGAACAATGGAAATCCTGCGAGCAAGTGTAGGAATAGAGGTGACAATAATTCACAATGTGATGGACCAACTAACGATGTATTCATTTCTTTGGACACTCCAGTGATGACGAGTGGCGGTCAGCGCGATCGCTGCGTCTTGCAGTCGCCTCTCCTTGTCGCCTACGCGCTTCCTTATCGCCGAAGGGAAATCTCAGATGCCGCAGGGTGAGGCAGCCTCCGAGACTTTACCAAAGGTACGTCGCCATGATGGATTTTTGCGGGTGATTGGCGCTAGACTGAGCTCTCTTCGATTGCAGCAGCGACGGTGACAGACTGAGTTCTGAGCATTGTAACTTGATAGTGTGATACTGAAGGGAATGACACAGACTGACCTGTTTCTGTTTGATATTTACAATTAATGTACAAATTTATTATACAAAATTAACGCCAGCAACCTTTCGAATTTCCTTGGCCGCGAAACCCGCGACGGTCGAGGGCCCTGGCCAGATTTTTCTTAAAGAAAGCTGGAAAAAGCAACGCGGTGCCGAAGCTGTCAGACATAGAGTCCCACGTAACTACAGGATTACATGGCCTGTCGCCAAACCGATCTTCGACCTGAAGATCACGTGCAAAGGCTAGCACTGGAGATACCCTCGTCTTTCGACCTCTGCGTATCCCCGAGGCGCATGTCGGCGCAACTTTAAGTATCCGTCGGCTCGCCCCACTCCTACAAGCGGCGGGCGTCGTTCCGGCTCGCTGCCCCCAGGGCGCAGCCGACTTCACCAGAAGTCGCATTCGCGCGCGTCCTTTCTCCCAGTTATTTTCGTACCGGTATTTTCCGGCCGGCGTGCGCCATATGCCTTCCCACCCCATCCCACCTCCGGCGGGCAGGTTTCCCAAGCGGCCCGCTGCAGCGTATGCCGTATGCCGCGACGCCACAATAGCATAAAGTTTATTTTAACTTGGTAGTTAAAAGTTAGCTTGTGAAGCGTATCTGCGAAAGGAAGAGTAATTAAAAATTAGATGCACAAGCATTCTTCGCATTCACAATATTTGAGGAGTTAATTGAAGTGACTGTTTGACGCCGAAATAATTTCAAATTTGTAAAAATCGCGCAGAAGGACATTAACTAAATCCAGCATCTCATATTGCACGCTGAAACCACACATGCTCAAAGTGTGTGGTAGGCCCAGGCCGAGCATTTAAAGCATACCTTCAACAACATTAATTATTCGAGGCTGGGCTGAACGTACTTGTACGAGGCGCGGTAGAAGGACGACCACAGAGCGAAGCGTGAGTGAGAAAGATTTGGATAGGGCGAGAATCGTACGAGTCGGAGAACGGGAAAAAGGTGTCGAAATTGTAAGCGTAGCGGAGTCAGAGTTCGAGAGAAACTGGAATCGTCATTGGGACAGCAAGCGGAGACGAGTAGCAACGCGGGGCGAGCGGCAGAAAATCCCAAGGTTACCTACAGGCGAGCGATGCGGGCTGTTGAGGAGGTAAAAGAACTGGCAACTTTATGTGGCGATCAGTTGGGAAAGATAGCCGTAAATACACGACGAATTCATGTTAAAAAGTGGGCGAAAAGTCCAAGAATAGGTGGGAGAAGTATTCCGAACGATGTGATGGCAGTTTCAAGTTCATTTACTGCGTGTCATTAAATTCATTCCAAAGAGGCCATGCAGCATGCAATTTTACGTAAATGGTCATGATTTTCACATAATTTGTACAGTTGGTGTTATCTGGAAAAGTCACGATTTATTGTAGTGTGTTAAAAAGTAATTGCTTTTGTTATATGTAAAAGGATCAGATTTAAGTAACGTGTATATTACGTTTTAGTGTTTTCTTTTTCTCTTTAAGTTCAGTGTTATAGTGAGTGCAGAAGCCAGGTTAGCACCTGTGAACCAGGATTCCTTAAAACAAGTGTAAATTCATTTCAAAAGCCGTGCAGAAAAACCAGAAAGTTAAAGTAAAATAATTTGGTAGATGAATATTCAGAAGAGAATGAGCAAATTGTAAATTGTAATTGGTGAAAGTGTGTTCCAGGCATTCGGTGACGCCATTTTTGTTTGGCCTTGTTTTCAGTGACCATCTACTTAAAGTGCATTATCCTGTTATAAAATTGCGTCACTGTAATTTCATTCATTGAATAAATGTTCATTTTGGAAGGAATAGGTGGGTGTGTTAGAATATATATATCCTTTTTAAAATGAGCTTCAACTGTTTTTGCAGCCTCTGAAAATCATGGCCAAAATTACAAGAATAACACCTCTTTCAACCTTGAACCTTCTGCTGCTCCTTCATTATTCTTTGATGTACATAACCTCGTGTTTGACATCATCGCGATGGCAACCTATCTCTTTAACCTCGTCTCTTCCTGCTATTCGAAATTCATAGTTCATCTACAGGCATACATTGTAGTTTTGCCCAAGTCTCCTCTTCTGCAGGTAAACCATGCCATGTCACATAAATATAATCCAAATTATTTCGGAAGTATTTGCTGCAGTCAGGCACATGTCGACTCGTGGTGGCTGCTCCGAAAGGCTCTAGGGCGGCGCCCTCCCCAGAAAAACCAACTTCGGGAAAAGTTGCAGAAGTTATTGAATAAATTGAAACTTGCAATAAATCGACTCGTTTAATTTGTGCATACCGCAATGCAATTTTTGAGGACGAATTTAGTTTTAAGTGCCCGATTATGCGAAAGATAAATGTTTTTGGAATGGGTAGCATCGTGGACTATCGGGAGTCCGTCCGTAGCTGGTGCATGCGAGGCAATGGAAGCTTGAGGAAGAGTGGGGGTACTGGTAGTTGGGTGGGGCAGCGTGCTCCTATTAGGGTTTTGTTCAGGAGGTCTGCGGCTATTAACTTAGCTAATGCTTGACGTGCCACCCTCAGGCTGATGACGTCGGCGTATTCCTGAGGCAGTGCGTCGCGGAGATCTGTGGTTGATTTCGTAAGTTGTAAAGGTTGAAGGGAAGGTAGAGGGCAGCTGACTCAAAACGTCATACCTCTCACCGTCTCCTTCCCCTTTAGACGATAGACCAGGTGAGGGGGACACGGAGTCGAGCTTCGAGATGGCGGCTCTTACCCCAGCAATCATAGCCGACGCTCCTGCGATGGCAGCAGCAACAGAGGCAGAATGCGAGCGCGTCATCATCAGAGGGCTCTTGACGTATCGTATGCACTTCACTGACTTCGGCTACCTCGCGTGTACCTCTGCTTCCCTCTGGCTCCGCCGGGCCCATTTATAACTGCGCCTCGCTTGCATTCGGCAGCGCTTTTAGAGGTCGCTGCCGGAATGTTTGCGTCGTTGCATGCCGCTCGCCTTGGGAGTCGCCCCGGCACGGTGTGATGTTGAAATGGCGGCTCGCCACACGAAGATTACCGACCCTTTCATCGGATTTGATTATTTACAGTTTTTGTTTGCTGGAAATATTTTTAAAATCTATAATTTTCGCATATACAACTGTATAATCCGTTTTTCAACGTAAAAGTTGTGCTAGACAAAGTTAAAATCGAAACGTGCTAATCAGTTGTACCCTATAATGCCATAGTTTTATTCGTGCAAGAAATAATTTGAAGAGGTAAAATAAGGTATGTTACCACATACATACATTGCCGCCTCTCAGACGTACATGCCGCCTCTCCTAATTCGCGACCCACCAGCCGCCACTGAACATTCTGCGCATCTCCATAGAACCATCTGTTGCATCTCCATAGAACAGTTGCAAAGTTCGTCGAGTTGCAAACAAAATGATTCTGCATATGCCAGGTTTCGTAACGTGGCAGCTGAGGGTATTATCTTCAAGATGGAATATGGCACGACTTTTCGCGTCTTTCTCGGTCGTGCCGCTAGAGTCGCGTAATCTGCAGCACAATTCTATACGGTCGGATAATTTTGCGGCAGGATCAAGAAAGACGCAAAACGTCGTGTTATATTCCATCTTGAAGATTATACTCTCAGCTGCCACGTTACGAAGCAATGCTATGCAGAATCATCCTAGCAACTCGACGAACACCTAACTAATCTCTGTTTTACCCCTGATCACAAGTTGCAACGCAAAGTAACGGCTTGCTATCAGTACCAACATTGGTCGCTGCTTAGCCTTGCGGTTTACTTTACCTTCAGACCAAATTGGTCACAAAAACTCTTGCACTTCCAGGTGCTGCTGCTGATCAACTTCTCGGAAACTCAAGGATATCTTTCAAACAAATCTTTAGCCCATGCGCTCTCCCTTCCCACACCAAAACTCTAGGAATCTGGCCCTTCGCAATGGAGCGCAAAACTCACGTCAAAAGCCGGACAGACGTTTGCGCCGTTGGCAATGTTCATTGCTGTTGTTAAGTTAACGGAAAGATAACTCGGAAAACATTTGTCTATGTACATTCTGGGACTCGTATACTGTTGTTATTGAACGTTCTAGAAATGAGTAGGGTAAAAAGCCATAAACTAAAAGAAATAGCTAAGCAATTCCCAGAGGATGGGATTCTATCGGATGATTCTGTGCTTAGGTGTGATGGTTGTGATTGTGAAATAGCAGTGTAAAGCCTCTTATCTCACTTGTCAGGCAGAATTTTGCAACAAAAGTATGCAACAAGCCCTTCAAAGATCGTAAAAGCTTCATTGGCAGCTGTTTTTAAAAATGCGGATGAAATTTAGGCTAGGCGCAATGAATTTGCTCTTGACCTAACATCCACTCTTATACATCCACACAAAGAACACTTTCCGCTCCCTTAAAGATCCGTTCTCGAGGTCCGCGCGAGTGAATCGGCAGTATAAAAATCGACAGTTTTATAATACCGCCAACCGCAACTGATTTTGTCAGGAAGAGAGACCAAGCTTTCCATTCAGCGATCGACCTTGGAGGACAGCGCAGACATAACAAAATGTTGGTATAATTTTTCAATTATGAAGTCATCTCAGCCTGTTCGGTATTTCATTTAAATTTGTCAGTTAGCCGTCGGGCGGCGGCGGCGGCCTGACGCGCTCGCTGGCTACCCCTCACCTGTGACGTCACGCACCCAGCCAGTCGGCCAGCAGCCCCGGCCGCCGTTCTGATTAATTACTCGGAGACGACGATTAATTTGTTTACGTAATTAGTTGCCATTAAATAGCTCTATAAGATGGCGTATTTGGTTTTGTGGTAACTAATTGCTTGGTAGATCCAGAGTAATCTTCGCTGGCTCACGGTAATTACGGAAAAATTGAAGGCAAGAAAAATTATTTTTGCGTAATTAATTTAGCAATTAAATAGTTCTAAATGAGAAAGGTGGCATATGTGGTTTGGTGGTAACCGAGTGGTAGTGCCTGCGTAAGTCACGAAGTTCGTGACCGGGAGGCAACAGTGTATCAAATGATGTCAC
Organism: Teleogryllus oceanicus; assembly: GCA_964035755.1. Lineage (NCBI taxonomy): Eukaryota > Metazoa > Arthropoda > Insecta > Orthoptera > Gryllidae > Teleogryllus > Teleogryllus oceanicus. The sequence continues at coordinate 47,029,151 of CAXIVR010000014.1, forward strand.
TGCAACGCCTCTGACCGGGGTCCTAGGTTGAAAGTCTGACGACGGCAGGATTTTCGACATAGCTTTTAGCTAGGTCAAATTCAGTCGCTGTCTGGAGGAGAATTCTAGCGACCGGCTGCTCTGATCGGTAGTTTTCCGTGGTTTCTGCGATCAACACCAGGCGAATGCCGGAGCAGTACCCTACCAAACGGGCCACGGACCGCGCGCGATCTCTCCTTCCTCTTCCTTGTCCTATCCTCTCCCCCTTATACACACACACACTTACATGCACTACACTACCACATATTCCAGGAGATCGGTCGGGAACTTAGAGCTTGTCCCGGCTGGGGCGGTGCTCCGCTGGTGGGAGAGTCCTGGTTGAAACCCCACTGGCCGACGGTAGGCCCCTTCACCGGATATCGCCATCCCAGCGGGAAGATCACCGCCATCTCCCGAGAAGCTTTATGCACTACACTTGTGGCTAATTACCAAAGCAGTTGACGCGCCCGGAAACACGAAAAAAACAATCAATCAAACGTAGATTGCATTCCCGAGCGCGCGCGACGCGTGGGCTGCCAGACTCCACGCGCCCAAAGGCGTCACACGCACTTCGCCGTTGCGTTGAATTCCTCTCGCGCCGAATCTTTCGCGCTTGTTTCTTGTGTTCCTGTCAGAGTAACGCAATGTTCTGTCGGCACTATACAGTTTTCAATATGACTGAATAAAGAACAAAGAACTTAGCTCGAAGTTTGATACTCCAACAAGAAGTACTCTGTGTATATAGCTGTCAAGTAGACAAATATTTTTCGCGTTCCAATTTTTGAACTTAGTTCGCTGAAGGGTTTGTTTTGAATCCGTGAACATATTTAAAATATCAGTAAATTGCAATGTTTTTGTACAGATGGAGTTGACACACGACCGAGTGAAATACAGGGAACAAAATCAATTTAGGTGATATTCAGTTGACATTACCGCTTCAGAATTGCCCCGTTTATTGGATATTGACATAAGTGACAGAATAACTCCACCCACAGATGTTCAGAATGGCTGTTCATTTCCATTGGGTATCAGCAGTGTTTTTCATGGAGAAATTTCTGAAGCAAACTACATGACATCAGGAGATGATGTAAAGAAAGTTATTTCTTGTTATGTACATGTAAAGGATTTGGATGTTTCATTCAAGCCTGGAGATCACAATTGCCATTTACCCTGCAATTTAGATACAGAAGTGGAAAAATTCGCCACCTATTTGAAAGTGAAAGATGTATTAAATAAAATGCAATATTAATATTCAAGCCAGTGTGAAAAAGAAAACCAACTTTCAACATATTCCAACAATTGCCTCTCTAAACTATGTGTTAAAATATTGTGTTGATATCAGATCTGTACCTAAAAAGGCATTGCTTCTTATTCTATCAGAGAGTGCATCAGACCGTTTTGACAAAAGATGTCTTCAAGAACTTTGTAGCAAAGAGGGATCAACTCTGTATAATACTCGTATTCTTGAACCTGGTGTGACTATTGAATTGTTTAGCACTCTTTCCTTCATGTCAACCACCACCTTTGGGAAGCATTTGGGAACTTTTGCCTCGATTGTTGCCTCGACCATATTCGATTGCTTCCTCCCCATTGATATCTCCACAATCGGTACGCGTTGTCCTGTCAGTGGTGGAGCAACCAGTTTTCACTGGTTGTCTGGTCTATGTTCAGGATGGCTGCATGATGTTCTTGCTCCCTTGCTGGGAGCTTGTAAGGAGTCCTTTGAGAAGCAAATGGAGGAGCTCTCATTGAAGCCTAAACAGACCGTGCAGGTACCTGTGTCATTTTCGGAAAACACACAATTTTGCTTACCTGATGACCTCTCAGTGCCTTTAATTTTTAATTGGACCAGGTACTGGAATTGCTCAAATTCATTGGTTTCTTGCAACACCGAAGTGCTCAGAGAAAGATGTTACCTGATGTTTCTTTTGGAGAAATTTGGTTGTTTTATGGATGCAGGTATTCAGACAGAGATTTTTTATTTAGATCTGACCTTACATAAATTTATGGAAGAGGGGATTCTCAGTCGCTTTTTTAGTTCATTTTCCCGTGAAACTACTAACAATGGGATAAAGTATGTTCAGGCATTCCTGAAGAAGAAGCGCTCTCTCTTCTTTTGAATATGCAGAAGGAGGCACTTACAGAGCAGATATTTGTGGCTGTGATTATGGAAAACTGAGTAATGAGATAAAAATAACTATGTCATCTTGACATGTGCAAGTGAGCAAGCATCAAAATTGTTAAATAAGGAATGTTTTTCAATGGTAACAACTTCTGATAATTTATTTAATCATTGTTAAAATTTTGACATTGTTTGTGAAACATGAAAAACAATAGGAGAAAAGATCCACAATTACTTGTCTTCCAGGAGAAATTCAACAATTGCTAACTAAATACAGAAAACAAGAAAAACAAAATACCATTCCTATGAAATCACAAAGCAAAAAAGAAAAATGTGCCAGTCCTGATACAAGGAAAAAATTGTCGCACAAAATATGCGTGTGTAAAATGTGATAATTTCTTATGTTTACATAAACGTGCAAAAATGATTTGTTTAAAGTAGATAATGTAAATACCATGCTAATATTCGGATTATGACTGAGAAATAAGTGTGAGTAACTGTTTAGTATTGATTTACACAATATTCTGTTTTCTTCTTCTACAGCATTATGTAAAATGAACCAGATACAAAGGAATGGTAATGGTTCTACTTTTTTACGTGGTATGTGGACGCACTTGATATATTATCGTGAGCCGTCCGCTGCCACCTCAAAATGGCTGTATCTGAATTAAAACGTAGGTACAAACGAAAATTCTGGTGGAAAAATCCTGTACAAACCGGGTACAAACGAGTGGTAAATGGTAAACACTTTTTACGAAGTATGGTGACGCTCACTTTTCAATGGCTGTGTCTTCATTAAAACTTTGGTACAAACGAAAATTCAGGTGGAACAATCCGGTACAAATCAGGTCAAACAAATGGTAAAGCTTTCACAGTTTTATGGGGTATGTTTACGCGCTTGGTGTATGGTTAAAGTAACCGTCCGCTGCCACCTTACAAAGGCTGTATCGTAATGAAAACTTTGATATAAAAGAAAATTCTGGTGGAATAATCCGGAACAAAGCGGGTACGAGGAAATCTAATGGTAGGGTTTCACGGTTTTTATGGGTGTAATGTGTGCTTTGTGGTATAGTTGGCAATGAGCCGCCGCCGCCGACTTAAAATGGTGGTATCTTAATTAAAACTTTGGTACAAACAATAATTCTGGTGGTAACAATCCGGTACACACCAGGTACAAACGAATGGTAATTGTTGCACATTTTAACTGTGTGTGTTGAAAGCGCATTGTAGTGTGGTTAACGCGAATCCGTCCGCCTACCTTAAAATGGCTGAACATTAATAAAAACGTGAAGGTACAGACGAAGATTCAGGTGGAGCAATCATTCAAACCAGGTACAAAGGAATGTTAAATGTTTCACATTTTTACGAAGTATGGTGACGGACTTGGTGAGTATGATTAACGTGAGACATCCGCCGCCAACTTGCAATGGCTGTATCTTATATAAAACTTAGTACCAACGAATATTGGTTGGAACTATCTCGTACAAACGAAGATAGTTATGGTTTCGTAGTTTTACGTGATATGGTGACGCGCATGGTGATATGGTAAACATGAGCCGTCTCTGCGACAACCAAAATGGTTGCATCTAATAATTAAAATTTTTGGTTCAACTTTCTGACCTCTGCAGACATCTCGCCGCGTTCTTCGGCGGTCTCTGCGTGCTACTAGGGCAATTCGATATGTCGAAGCGTAGGAAGAGGGGCGGTGAGCAGTTTTTCAGTGGGCGAGAACGTTGTGCAATGACGAAGTGGAGATTATATCTACTCTCTCTCTCTCTCTCTCTCTCTCTCTATATATATATATATATATATATATATATATATATATATATATATATATATATATATATATTGAAACGCACCGCGTTTCCACCCAAAGAAACGGCGAGACATCAAGCAAGAACGCGGCAGAACGGTTGCAAGAGGGCGCTCGCTAGCCACGAAAAACGGTTACGGGCGGCGAGGTGTCGTCGGTTGGCCAAGCCATTAGGAACAGCGAAGGCCGCGAGGAGTCAGTGTCTGGCTGGCCGCCGGCGAAGAAGGACGTATCTGGGGCTGCTCCGCGATCCGAAAAGCAAGCTAGTATCGCGAACGAACGAGTGCGGAAAGATTAATTAGGCAGGACAATTTGTGCGTGATAACAATCAATAGTCGATCGGACATATGGCCAAAGTGATAGCTGCTATTTGGAGTAACACAGATCAAAAGACGTTGAGTGGATCAGGTGGAAAGGAGAACGTGCTCGGAAGCGCAGCGCCTCCTCGGCTGGTCCCAGTGGAAACGACCCGGCAGGCAGCGAAGGAGCGCGGGAGCAACGAAAGTCCCCGAGCCGCCGACGCTCGTAAAGGAAGAAGTAACGGTGTCTTCTTCGATCGATAAGATCGAGAGACTAACAGTGATTCTGGGTTATATGAAAGAAAGGTAGAGACCACCTGATATTGTATCATTAGTAGTTTGTATGGAATTAATAAATGGATTCAGTTTATTTTGTTCTACCGGAACAGTGGTGTTTGATTAATAATCCAGGCCCATTCGAGAAAGAATACGCAGCCCTTACAAATGAATTTACACAAACTCCCTGACCATTATACCCGGTACGTCACGGATTGGCATGACAGTATGGACTCGTGTATTTAGAAATGTGGCTCAGGTTAATTTAACAAGGGGTATTGACATGTTGCAATAAATTGAAGACATTTAGAATTCCATATAATTGGAGAATAAATAATATCTTGAATTAACAGAAAAATGTAATAATTTTAAACATAACAGTTTGAACAGGAAATATTGAAATAAAACGTTATTGCATGTGATTGTTTACTAGAAAAAAGTAGTAGAAATTTATTATTGTCATTTATGAAATTAAATACTGTTTGAGGAAATATAAAATATTTATAGGGAAATATTGACAGGCATTAAGTAATTGAATGTAAATGTTATTTAGTTAAATAAGTGGTCAGTCAATCCAGAAACAGTATGCAGAGTACCTCATATGTATGTGTAAAGAGAAAACAGTGTGTATAATGTTATAATTTGTTAGAATAATTATTTGTGTACATGATAACGTACCATAGTTAAGTGAATTGTTTTCAATGTTAACTAAAGCAAGGAAATTAGTAGAATTTGTAGGAAAGTAGCTAGATACAAGAAGTTAATGTCATTTTGGTGTGATTGTATATGTGTTATTTTGAGCATATGAACTGGATCTGCAGATAACTATCAATCATCTAAAGGGTGTAGCCAGGTGTGGAGGGGCATTGTTCATTAGCAGTGAATGGAAATGAGTGTAGTGAAGGGAATTAATATTGGTTTGTTGAGATGTTGAGGTAATGTTTGGCTTTGCATACAGTATATGTTTGTTATGTATTATTGAGAAATGTAGGTGTGTGAAATGGGACTGTGGATTATGTTTGTGAATTTGAATTGAAGTTGTGTACCAATGTTTTTTAGAATTTTCCAAGTGTTATTTATATTATTTGATATGTGATATGTTTCATGAAAGAATTATTTTATTAGTGATTCATATTGCATAGGTGATGTTAACATTTGTTTGCAGAGAGTGGATATTTGTATGTCATATCTTGGTAACTGTATAGTATGAAAATTGGGTTGGTCATAATGGGCCTTTATACAATTGAGGTTTTTCATTGAAATACTAAAAACAAATAAAATTGTATTGGCTAATGCCTAGAATCGCTGATGAGTCATTGTTTCCAATGCAATTACTTGGGGTCGACTAATTAGATCAGGGACTTAATTGCGGTATTCAGTATTGCGAGCGCAGACAGGCTGAGACGTATTGCAAAGCACGGAAGCACTGTAAAGCGATTGAGAAAAAATGAGTGAACGATGCGAAGCAGTTAACGAAGACGAGAGATTAGATTGCGGCAGCAAAATGGAAGCTCAAAAGACGATGTTGGAACGGAATAAGAGAAGATAGAGCGTGCTTAGAAGACTCGGATGAAGGAATCGGCGGAAGTACGTTTCCTGTGGATAGTAGGGACGCTGGGTTGATAAATTAGATGACGTCAGGCGATTGTTTCGATGAAGAAGTAAAGCCACATCAACGCCGATGAACCAGGTAGCAGGAACCCAAGTCAGGAGTACCAAGCAAGACATCAGATTTGATGACCCAATAATGAAAATGATCAACGACAAACTTGATAAAAATGGCAGAGGAACAAGAAAAGATCGGAAAAACAAACATGGCGATTGAAGAACGAGTGAAAATCGACGAAGAACAGAGTAGGAAGATGATGGAAGAACAAAGGCAATCGAGGAACAAGGAGAAAAGATCCAAAAGCAGTTTATGGCGATTGAAGAACGAATTGAAATCGGCGAGAAGAACAGAAGGAGGCGATTAAACGAATTGAAATCGGCAAGAACAGAACGGAAAGTTAATGGAGGAAATTAAAAACAAATAGGACCTCTTAACAAGCAAATCGAAGCCCAGCAGAAAATGAAGAAGATAGCGGAAAGGGTCGAGATTCAAAAACCAATCCATCGCCAGTAAATTTGTAGAGCAGGATCAGAAGATAGAATCCAGATTGACCAAATTGGGCGGGGATTGAAACCGACCTACTTCAACAACGGAAAATTTTCTAAAGCAAGGAGGTACAAACCAGATTCGGAATGAAATCCAGATGGCGGAGAGCAAGAGGGCGAACATCAGGATCAAATCACGAACGAGGTGCGCAAAGGGAAGAAGACACCAAAATGATGCAGCAATTAATTAAAGAAGAAATCAAGGGATATGCGCATGTGCGAAAAATTATCATCACCACGTCTGACGATAGAGCTAATCAAAGAATGCCGGACGACGCCGATCATTGCGGGCGGAATACCCACTTTACGCCTCCAAAATCATTGAAGTTTTCGGGGATGGTCGAGAAAACCCATGCGCATTCATGCGGGCAGCGGAACGACACACCGTGATCAACACATCGGAAAGATGCAAGGTCCAGTTTTGTATTTGATGTTGGAGGAACGCCCCCGGACGTGGGCCGACGCATTTGATGTATTTCGGAGACGCTGAAGAATTTCAAGACCGGTTCTATGAGCGGTATTGGAACGATGAAGATTCAAATGAATGTGATTAAATCTAATGAATGGTTATTATACTCAGTCGATGGGAACTCTGCGGGAATATACGACGCAACGTGTTGGAGATTGGCAGGACACTACGTCCTCAATGAATGATCAAGAAATTGTGTTTATTGACACGTCAGTTTCCCGTGTCGATCCAAAATAATTTGAGAAGTTCGAACCATACCAATTTAGAGAGCTTTATGAACGCCTTAGGAGGATATGACTTAACATTTGCCAATGCCCCGAAGAATAAGAGGGAAGGAAACGTAAACGCGTTAAGAACGGAACCAGTCAATAGACAAGGGAATGGTGGTGGGGCAGGCAACCAGTGGACGCGACACGAGACAGGAAGCCGGTGGCAATCGGAACCGAGTAACCGAAGACCGGAGTGGGGTGGACAAGATCCAAACCGTCGAGAAGAGAGAGGAACGAACCGAGGTGCGCCAATCAATCAACACGGCCTGGTCAAGTGGAGGACAGAGACATCTTTAAACAGATAGAGTCCGTGATGACAGGCGAGCCCCACATGACGGACACAAAGGGAAGAAAAAGGCTGAATGTGGTCCCTATCAGTACGATTCTAAGTCGGTGTCCTATGAATCACAACCGTGGCAGAAAAAAGTTCGGAAGTTCGCATGAGAAAATGTCCACGATCGAAGTAGAATGCGAAGGGGTGGTAACGGAAGCACTGGTTGATACTGGATGTACTGCAACAGTTATATCAGAGGAATTTTATAATGAGAGTTACCCGATTGCGAAGGAAGCAAGTAATGTGCTTGCCCATGAATAGGGCGTACGTGGGCCATAGAGGAAGAAGTCAGAAAGCCCTATCACGGAAACAAATAATGTTTAATGCTGAAATTGGCGATCAGAGTACGAAGTGGTAGCTCCAGTAGTAAAAGAAGTTGTTGTATCCGATGATTATAGGGACAGATTTTTTTATCCGAACGACGCGCGATGTCCAGTCTTGACCACGGAAGTGGTAGAACTAGGAAGCAGAATCGAGATGGATATGGGAATGGGAGAGGAATTAGAAATATGTACGGGCGTGTTATCGGAGGAGGATAGAAGAAAGGAACTGAAACAACAGGTTGACCAGACGAAGTACTGGGCCCCAGCACAGGAAGGCAAAGTCAAGAAGAAAACATATGAGATAATGCGAGGCAGACAATATTGTTGCGTGATCCCAAAGTGTCTGGCCTAAACTAAGGTTATACGCAAATTTTTCCATTATATGAGGGCGTACATCATTGAACAGATAACAAACCCGAACGTGGCTAAACTAGTCAGCGATAACAGAGAAGTGGTGGGACATTATAATTTTTACAATTTAAGACCTTGCCCAACAAAGAAGGCAATGCACAAGAATAGACCATTAAGTCATTGAATTTTCCGGAAAAATCCACAAAAAGGAGGGTAATGAAACGCACCGCGTTTCACCCAAAGAAACGGCGAGACATCAAGCAGAACGCGGCAAACGGTTGCAAGAGGGCGCTCGCTGCCACGAAACGGTTACGGGCGGCGGGTGTCGTCAGTTGGCCGACCGTGGGAACGAGGCCGCGAGTCAGTGTCTGGCTGGCCGCCGGCGGAAGGACGTATCTGGGGCTGCTCGCGATCGAAAAACAAACTGTATCGCGAACAGACAGAGTGCGGAAAGATTAATTGACGGACAATTTGTGCGTGATAACAATCCAAATAGTCGATCGGACATATGGCCAAAGTGATAGCTGCTATTTGGAGTAACACCAGATCAAAAGACGTTGAGTGGATCGGAAATTGGAAGAAGGAGAACGTACTCCGGAAAGCGCAGCGCCCTCCTCGGCTGGTCCCAAGTGACGACCCCGGCGAGCAGCGAAGGAGCGCGAGGCGGCAGAGTCCCCGAGCCGCCGACGCTCGTAAGGAAAATGGCGGTAAATATTTCTTCGATCGATAAGATCGAGAGACTAACAGTGATTCTGGGTTATGAAAGAAAGAGGGTAGAGACCACCATAGATATTGTATCATTAGTGATTTGTATAGAGATTAATAAATAGTTCAGTTTATTTTGTTCACGGAACAGTGGTGTTTGATTAATAATCCCGAGTATTCACGAGAAGAAGATACCTGTCATACAGAATAAATTTACTGAGAACAAGCCGGCCTACAGTACGTCACAATATATATACATATATATATATATATATATATATATATATATATATATATATATATATATATTGAAGAAGAAAGAAGAAGAATTGCCATTCAATTTTGGCACCTGATGTCCTGGTAACGGACCGGACCATATATAAAAATTCCCAAAATGCCGTCTTCGGCAGTTCGCTAATTTGAACGGGCGCGAGAACCCGTCACTGTCTGACGGCCGCGGCCGCGTCGGGCAAGCAACATCACGAGAGAAAGATAAGCTAAATTCGAAGATAAGCTTGGGAACGAGATCTTGTGATTGGCCGGTATCCGAAAAACGAGGAAGCCAACGGCAGGAATTTTTCCGTTGAAAGTGAAGGGTCTCGAAAAATCTCTCGGAGAGGACTGATCGCTGCGGAACGCGTCTCACAAATCACGTAAAAAGCCATTATAAGGGACGGTTAGTGAAGAAACCGGTCGCGAGTCGCTGGCAGTGAACTTCACGCGGATTGTTTTCATCCGGAGATACGGGGAAGAGAACGAACATTGTGCTCGTTTTTGTTGATAACTCACAACGGAAAGAAACATGTGTCAGTGAGGAGCGAATTATGTGAATTCCGAGTGAGGCTGAATCGGACTCTTTTCCGGCGTACGCCGAGCGTTTCTGCATCGCCGCTATGTCACATCACCGAAGCAAGGCAAGGCGATAACCATTCCTGAAAACACCGCCAGAGAAGCATTTGTGTTGGAAGGAGCAGGCGCAGAGGCGAGGCCGAGGCGCGCTTCCCGGCCGAGAAAATTGGTCCGGAGACGCAGCGGAAGGAGGGCGGAGGATCGTGGAAGCCAGGCTGCCCCGACACGTCGCCAGCACAGAGCCGTCGCGGCAAGCGCAACAGAGCGGAGGTCGCGTAGGGCGCGATCGTCACGTCCCCCAAACGCCGAGTCGCCAGGCGCCGCTCGCAGCACTCGACTAAGGCCGGTTCGTAAAAACCCCATTGGAGAAGCGTGAGTACCCGTGCGACAGACGGTTGCAGAAACGAAAAGAAATGTGATTGAACGATGCTAAACCACACTGTTTCTTAAAAGCTTTCAAGTATTAGGTATTTCAAGCCACATTTGTGAACGTTGATGTGTGAAACTCCTGAATGAAAGCCATGTTAAGAACAGAAATGATTAATTCACTTTAAACAAGTCACCCAAATAATTAAGTGTTAAAAAGAGTGTTGTAAATGGTTGATTAATTTTTGGTCTGTGTCGAGTTTTGTTTAAGTAGTAGTTAAAGTGTATTATGGATTAATAACCATTTGTCAGGAATGAAAGCAATTCCAAGTAGGAAGGTTCAACTTTGTATTCTTTGTGTCACTTAAGACCAAAATTTTGCCTGCACCAAATGGTCGTATAAAAAGTACAATTCATTAAATGAATCGTTCGAAATACCTAATTATTGTGAGAGGTAGCAATAGTGCTCCGAATATTCATTTTCGAGCACGGTCGCGTTCTGTACGTGATTGTTTGTAAGGCTATTTTTGTTGAATTTGTTTGTGTTTTTGTTTTTGTCATTCCTTGAGTGTAGAATATACAGCCTTGTATGCCAGAGCCACAAGTGTTTTGCTTTGAGTATAAACCTGCCCGTATTCCCCACCCAGGTGCATTTTCAGGCATAAGCCTCATCCAGGCAAGCGATTCGAAACAACTCGAGAGGTCTGACGTCGGGACGGCAGTGGACTGTCGAACGACGCCGGTAACGCCCAAGCGATCTCGCACATCCTTAGGGCTAACGACTCCTTCTCGCAACAGAGTTGTATTATGCGCGGCGCGTCGGAGGGAAGGCCACGACGTGTGTTCCGTCGCAATATATACATAACCCAGCTTGAGCGTAGTACTAAACAAAATTATAAATTAAACAATTAATAACAATTATGAAAGTATATTTGATTAATAAAAATTTTGTGAGATATTAACTAAAGTAACTTATTTTGTCAAGATGTATGGATGGTAAGCTATTGTTTTTCATTGAAAATACCGGTATAACGTTTATTGACGTCCATACCGGTAAAGATGTCCAATAGAGGTATTTTACTGGTATAAAACAATAAAGGTATTTGAGAAAGATATGAAAAAATACCGGTATTTTTACCGGTATTCAATACCTTTTCGGTCCCTGTTCACTAGCAGAATCAAAGAAAAACAAACTATCCTTGTTATCTTCTCTTTAATTTGTATTTACAGTATTTGAAGTAAAAGAAGTTTTTTTTACATCTATTTTATGTATTTAAATGTATCTTCAAAATACATGCCCAAAAAACTCAAAAATAGAGTTTTAAATACAAAAATACATGTTTCAAATACAACTATTTAAATATTGCTCAACCCTCTCTATAAACTGTTGCTCTACCATCTCCAAAAAACCTTCCACTGCACATGCCTGAACGTGGCCTCCTCCAAAGCTCCCAATATTTCCCCCTGCCTGCGCTCTTTGTCACAACATAGTTCTCCCTCTGTCTTTCTCTCGTGGGTCGCGCGGTAATTCAACACTGCGAGCTTGGTGATAACAAACTGATGAGTGAGAAGGATCAGACGGAAGGCGGCTTACGTGTTTCTACAGTAGGGGTTGTCCAAACCATCAACAGAAAATAAGCCGTGTCTTGGAGAGTTTCGGTCTCGAGTCCCTGGTTTACCGTGGCTAGTGAGCGGTGACAGTGTACTTTACACAATAGCTGCTGTTATTCACAAAATCCCAATTATTACAAATAAGTCAAAGTATATCCGCTGAAAAACGATAGGTCGTTGATCAAATAATCATTGAACATGACCATACATTCCTCTCCGTCTTCCAACACCATCAGATCTAAGTCAATGGAACTTGTTTGAAAGTTTACAAAGGGGCGCGAGGCAGCAAAACTATTGGTGCATCCTTAAAAGAAAAGGAAATGTTTTGCAGAGAAGCGTTTGGGAATAGAGGCGACATAATAATTCAGATAATGTGATGGACCAACACATCTATAAATTCGTCATTTCTTTGGACACTCCTGGGAGTGCGAGTTCCTCTTTTGACGAAGAGGGTAGTGATGAGTGGCGGTCAGCGCGATCGCTGCGTCTCGCAGTCGCCTCTCCTTCTCGCCTACGCGCTTCCTTATCGCCGAGAGGGGAAATCTCAGATGCCGGAGGGTGGGGGCAGCCTCCGAGACTTTACCAAAGGTACGTCCGCCATGATGGTTTTTTTGCGAGCGGTTCAGCTATAGTATGTGCGATCCGCAATGTACTAATCTCAGTTCCCAGCTTGAGCGTAGTACTAATACATATGGCACGAGTAAGTCCGGAAGTTGTAGAGATGAAATTTACGCATGGACATAAATATATATGGATAACGCTAAATAAACGAAAATGCAAAATCAGATTTTCTGCAGTATGTAACATCGTTTCATTAGGAAATAATTTAGTACAATTACACTGTGAAGTATCCCTTACAATACAATTTCAAATAAAAGCTAAGCGATGATAAAACATCTTACACTTTCTAAATTTGCAATTTTCGAAAATTCAGAGTTCAACGAAAATGGCGCAATTCTTTTAAGCGTTCCTTCTATCCGTGGAAAAAAATATTTGTGATTTTGAGATTTTTAGTATATATATCAATTTTATTCTTAAATTACTCTAAAAGTACGCGGTTTTGCAATAAACACACATGACCTTTGCAATCTTCAGAAAATGTGCAGTGGGGTGGGCAAAATGAGACCACCATGTATTTTATATCGTCTTTAAACAAAAAATTGGGCTCTTTTTGAGAAAAAGTTACAGTGTTTTAATTATATATACGCCTCAAATTTTGAAAACTACTCAAATGTTTCAAAAAATTAAATTTGATCTTATTTTCAGATCTGTCAGAACAGATTTCAGTAAGAAAAAATATCATCAATATTATAGTTGAAGAAGACGCCCCAAAATTGCACATAAGCAATTTTTCTAGAAATAAGTGATGTCAACAAACGCCATAAATCACATTTCTCTTGCGTTCTGTACCTGCGTAACACGAGGACAAAATTTAATCAAATAATTTGGTGACGGTTTGAAGATTTTGAAAATGATTTTGAGGCTTAATGTAAGTACCCTCAAAATCAAAATATCGTTGAAACTTCAAGGATAGGTTCTTTCAGGTAGATTCAGAATATCAATTTTGGAGAGAAAATTGTGGAAGCGGTTTGGGCGTTAGCGTTGACCATAAACGGACAGACATGTTTTGGCGTCAATCGATTTTTAAGTATCAAGGACACGTGTATTGTATTTTTTCGCTAGACCACGAGTTAGAAGAAATAATGTAATATTTAGCAAGAGGATTTATCCACTTTTACTTTAGCAGGACCCGACAATAAAGGTTTTCGGTACCCGATTTCATGATTTGTCGGAAAGTAGTTTTAAGAGCCAACAACAAGAAAACAATTTTAAAATTGCTTCCGCGATTTTGCCAGGAAAACAGATTCATCAGAGTGAAATCTATCAAAGAGGAGACAAACGCCGTTTTGAGATCAAAAATCGAACTGATGTAACACAAATCATAAATTCCCTATTTTTAAATGAAAGTACACCCTTCAAAATTTTAAAAATCATTGGACAAATGAAGAATAAATTCTCAGCGGGTCTGGACAATATTCCAGATTTTCTTATCAAAGAAAGTTCATCATATATATTGCAATCATTCTCTCATATTTTAAGTTACTTCGTAAGAATAGGCATCTTCCCAAGCATATTCAAAATGGCAAAATATAAACCATTGTTTAAAAGAGAGTAATACTTAGCCTTGGTTTGACAAAGATTTTAACTAACAAACTTGTGTTTTGCCTCTCTGCCTTACAACAAAGCAGTCTAGCTTTCAAATAAATTTCAGGTTCTAACAGTAAACTACTGCAGGATTTCGAGTTATTTTATGGGAAGTAAACGTGAAATTTTATCATTTATATTATTAATAATGTTCTGCTGTATGTGAATAGTGAATTTATCCTGTACTGCTCTTTGATCTTGAAAATGTAATTCTGTCCTAACACCAATATTAGATTTTTTCTACTCAAGAAAATTGAAAGTATACAATAGAACTGCATATTACACTGTTATTAAGAAAGTGTGTGGTACTATTTGGCCTGAGGTGATGGCAGGCCATGCAAGAAATGACATAGTGGGGGAAGAATACTACATGTAGGGGAATTGGTTGTAATGAAGGTAACTTTTTGTCTTTTCAATATAAATCAGTACGAACTGCTCCTGTGAACAAGTATGTGCTTTTATATCACAGATTAGTTATTAAGCTTATGTTTTCACCACAAAAAATAATCAAAAATTCACTAAAAGCCTCTCAAACATCAAATTTCCAAAAATTTGCATTCGGCTCCCATTTAAACAGTATTTGTTTTGTTTATAATAATTGTAGGCGTCTAAAGTAATGTGACGCTTAAGGTTGTCAGAGATGAGCAGCTCTGAATTCTTGGCTGTCCGGGATTAGCCGCGTCATGGTCGGGCTAATCCCGGACAGCTCAAATCAACGACTCCAACCGCAGGACTGACTCTACGATGAGCGCTGGATCCTGGACTTTAAGGGTCAAGTAAGACTTTTAAAGTGTTTGAGACATTTGATGAATTCTTCATATGTCCAGCCATTCTTGCTACATGTGTAAATAGCACCGGGGGGCATTTAAACTCATTCAGATCAATAAATTATTTTGTTTGGGAGCAATGGCAGTCACCGTGTGATAATAAGAATCACTAACCGCCATTATTACACAAGCACATTTTTATTATAACTACTCATAAACTGTTATAGAATGTTTGAAATTACTCACATTTGGTATCAAATGATTTGCTGAAGTACTTCTCTTCCAACAAATTTTAATTTTTCCAGGAATCTCGAGGTTCACATGAGTTAGTTCACATTCTTATTTTCTAAGAGCATTCTCTAACATCAACCACTCACTTTCCAGGTACAAATGCAATAATCGTCAAAGTAAGCTTTTTTTGGCTCAGCAATCAACTGGCTATAGTTATCATGACTAAAGGTAGGTAGAAGCATTTGTTTCTTCCTTTCAATATGGTTTGATGGTTTGTTTACAATATTTATCAATAATTTACCACTGATTCCCATTGCCCCATTACCCCCATCACCCCTACTTCCCCTACTCCAGAAGGAGAATTATTTTAGTGAATTAGTAACTTGGTCAGACTCATGTATTCCTAAGGGCCAAAATTCCATAATGTCATATACAATGTTGGATTTTTAAGAGAGAACCGCAATGTCACATGAGTAACAATGAAATATGTGTCATGGCATTCAAGTGTCTAGGAAGTAGATAATGCCCATAGCGTTAACAGAGAAAGCAGTGGCTAAGATAACATTTTATTCACATATTGGACTAGTGTGATTGCTGAAACAAGTGAACCAATGGAATCCTAGAGTAATGCAAGAGAAGGATTTCAAAGATATTGTGGTAACATTAAAATTGCTAAAATCCAAGACCATTCAGGTAACATGCCTTGAATTTGGTTATATCCTGCGTGAAGTGAGTTATATCACTCACAAGATCCAGAGCATATTGCATGCATTAAATACAGTGAGAGAAACATAGGACTTTTCTCATCAAACCATCAAGACATATTAGTTTGAAGTAAAGCCAAAGACACAAAAGAGGACATTGGAAATATCTCTTCTCAAGAATAAGGATATAAATCTATGTTCCCTTTAATGTAGCACGAGGATAGATTTTGAGGAAAACGTGAGATCATAGCATATTGTAACGTATTGTAGGGCTACACAGAGCGACCAGCGGGGCGTCACAATGTCGCTGCGTCAAAGGATTAGACGCCAGAGGCCAGGCAGGATGTGAGAACAATGATGTGTTTGGAAAGCTCACAAGGCTAGGGCAAGGGATGCCCAAAATGCGGGATACCGCATTTTTGCCGCGTGCCGCGTGCAAAATTCTTAGAATCCAGGGAAATGGATGTCCAAAATGACTGGCAACGCGACTAACGCGGGCCGTGCGAAAAACCCAGTGACGTTTCAGGTCACGTGGGTGGGAGCTATATAAGAGCGAACGCAGAGCGCGGGGGGAGGGGGTTGTCGAGCTGAGTGGAACCCTCGTGCGAACGCACAAAACTTGCGCCCAGGGCGGTGCGGAGCCGAGCGAGGTTCGTACGGCAACCCATGTGTTGGGACGCCGCTGTGGACAGTATTTCCACGGGTGACCTAGGTCGCCGGAGCTGAATGCTGTGTGCATAAGGCTCGCTGAGGAGTGGCGCGGGCCACGAGTCAGACATTTCATTTTTAAGGATCGCTCCTGCGATCAGGGGAGTAAACGTCTACCAGAGTAACTTTAATTATTTACTGTACATATGTGAATAAACCTGTACATATTTATCATTGAAGCTCGTGTCTGTGATTACTGTGTATTCCCACGACATCACAATATTATGGAAACAGAACAGTCTTTCATTACTGTAATCCATTAATGATGTGTAAAATAGTTTTAATTTTTAATAGAAAGTTATTAATAATATGATTGTCACACTGCATGGCTGAAGTATTTCTAATAAATTTACAAATTAGAAACATGTAAAAGAAGGATTGCTCCTTTTTCCCTCTGCACTTTTTCACTCTGCCTTATCTGCACTTACAACTTTGTCTCATGCTGAAAATCTATAATGGAATGACAAAGTTCTAATTGCACAATTAAATATTTAAAATGAAATTAATAAGAGGTGCAAATAAGTGATGAGCATATGCAAATATAAATATAAGCCTTTGTACAAAATTACTTGTAAGTCTAAGAAACAAAATCTTAATATTATAATAAATTTGAAGCTTTGTTTCTCAAAATCGTGGTAAAGTCAGTAAGAACTTTATCAAAACAAAGCCATGAATAGTTATGATCCAATGAACTAAAGACTTACTGCTATCTGAATTTTCAAAAATCCTGGAAAGACTTTTGAACGATAGACTCAAACAGTTTTTCAAAGCAAATAATGCCCTCAGTAATGCTCAACATGACTTCAGGACTAATAGATCCATAGACCCAGATATCTTCTCCTTTTAAAATGTCATATTGTTACACTAAATCAGAGAAATTTCCGTGGCCTTTTCTTAGACTTGACAAAAGCCTTTGACATTATTAGGCAACAAATGCAGCCTTTAACAAAAATAGAAATGCTAGGGATTCGAGGCATCCAGACCAATGGGTCAAATCATATTTATCAGTTCGCATTAGTAGTTACCCACAGCACATTAAAAACAAGATCTTCTACTACTCCTGCCTCAGATGATATGTTTTAAAGAATGGTTTGTAAGACTCCAGCCTATGAGTGCTGGTCACTGTTCACAGAATACCTTTCTGGACAATAATGTGTGAGAGCTTACAGGGGCATTTCTCAAAAATATTATTCCATATTGTACGTGTGAGTGCACATTTACAAAATACATTGTGCCACATAGATCCATCCTGGGGCCAATACTATTCCTTGATTACATAAATGACATGTCTTTGGCTTTAAGAAATAAAAAAATAATTTTGTTTGCACATGACACAAACATAATATCATAGCAAAACATAACAATGATTAGAAAAAGAAACCCACAAAACCTTGCACATGCCCATCATTGAAGACGTATTGAACTTGGACACTAAATTGCTTCTATGTAAGTAGTTAGAATGCTATAACGAGTGTCCAGGTTTGTCATCAATAACTTTGCGCGGAAACAAGGCCAAAAAATGAACAAAGTACTTTTATTTAAGATTTTTAAAAATATTTTTAAGTTATCCAAGTAAAAAAACAGATACCATATATACCATATATATATATATATATATATACTATATATATATATATGTGTGTGTGTGTGTGTGTGTGTGTCTATAAAAACTAGGGCCTTCAGAGACCTACGCATCGCTGAAGAGCACGTTCGACTAAAATATTAATTTTCTCTTGCACTTTGTTAATTACCTAGTTTCCTTTTTCCAATCAAAATGTGAACAGATTTTCACGCCGCTATATTTATTTGCATACAACTTCATTGGATATAAATGTAGTGAAGGAAGTTAAGTGGAGTTCCATTTTCACAGTAACATTCATGGATATTTTGCCTAACGCCAATACCATTGATCCTACAAGAAAACTGTACATTCACATTGTAGGCAATTTTAACCTCCTTCATTCCATAGCCGGTTAATACTTACGAAAAAATTATAGTTTTTAAGTTATATTGAGATAAAATAGGATAATTCCCGTTTTTCATGTGTTTCGCTTACATGAAATTTCGTGGTCATTCTCACGGCTAAATCGTTTATCGGAGAAACAATTCTTACGGACATTAAATGGTAATTTTATCTTCTTTCATTTTGTTTAGGACCATTAATTACGAAAAATGGATGGCTTTTGAGTTATTTTGTAAAAAACTGACAAAAGGCGTGGTATTTACTTATTTTTTGCTTAAAAACTTATTTCTAGACAAAACTTTTCTTGGCAAACCTGATATTCGTGATCAGCGACCCCAAAAATATAGGAATCAAATATCAAAACTATATCAAAACTTTCTCTTATTTTCTACCATTCGACTGGACTGGAAGCAAATGCTGGCGATCGTTCGTCAGGAAGACCCCGCAGTCGCCTGGGAAGCTCGGTGGCCGGGAGGGAGGGGGGCAGGTAGCGGGACCAGG
Source organism: Teleogryllus oceanicus (assembly GCA_964035755.1). Taxonomy (NCBI): domain Eukaryota; kingdom Metazoa; phylum Arthropoda; class Insecta; order Orthoptera; family Gryllidae; genus Teleogryllus; species Teleogryllus oceanicus. Next base: position 47,048,192 of record CAXIVR010000014.1, read on the forward strand.
CTGGGTCGATACATTTGCGAGCCTCCCGTCGGCATGGATACAACACCCTTTTCGTGTCCCACTCTGCACCGCGGGATGTTTCCTACAATGCCCCACCAACAGCCAGTCCTGTTCTTCCCTGCACACTTCGCGACGTTAGCGCTTTCTATCGGCGGACGGAAACTATTAAAGAGTAGCTCGGAACAAGCCTCATGAGCTATCTTTACTCTATGCCCATGACTCAGCCGAGAGGCTTGACCTTTTGGACTTCGTTCCCTTGGAAGCTCAGCAGTAGCGAGAGGGCGTCGCGTCACATTATCGGTTACGGAGTGACACCGCTATGTATACAAGAAGGAGTCAATCTATTCAATTTCCAGAGATATTCTATTTCCGGACCTCGTAATACTTTTCGTTAAAGTTAATAATTTTCTTCTATAATTAAACTACTAGCATTATAACTGAATAATATTATTTTCGATTAACGTCATTGCCGTGAACGTTTAATTTAATTAATGTTTTGTCATCTTCAAAAAGGCAACCAAAATGAAATTCAAAATTATCGGCCCATTTCTCTTCTATCAGTTTTTCAATATTGAAGACTTTTTACATACAGAATGGAAACCTTTCTCACACTAAACACGACGCGCTTTCAGTTTATAACATGGATTTAGAAAAACAAAATCAACGAAACAGCTATATTTTCTTTTGCCAAGATGTCGCGCCTCAACATTGGATCAAAACGAGCACCTATTGGATTATTTTAGATCTCTCAAAGCTTTTGACGTCATTGATCATGACATTTTACTTTCAAATTACCTTCATATGGAATTCGTGGTATTGCTCTAGATTGGTTATGTTCGTACCTTAAACAACGATCTCAGAGAGTTGAAATACCTTACTGGAATGATGGAACATTACGTACGCACCTTTCCGACTCTTTGTCCGTTGCATGTGGAGGTTCCTCAAGGATCGATTTTAGGCCCTATTCTGTTTCACTTTGCGTAAACGTATGCCCTCGACGATTCGAAACGGAAGAACGGTTCTCTTTGCAGGATACGAACACATCCTTTGCAATAAAGAAACAGTAAATAGTGCAATATCAGATGTTTCAAATTGGTTCCGAAATAACAAATTAATAGTAAACGAAAAGAAAACGGTTTTAATGCAGTTTTCCATTTCAAATAAACAATTCTGTGCTCCATTGAAAATGAACAATGTACCATTGACTGATGTTAAGGCAACAAAATTTTTAGGTCTCAATTCAGTCAAACCTTAAATGGAGGCACCGGTGAAAACCGATACAGAGCAGAAAGAGCTGGATATTCGGCTACCTATTTTGGGAAATTCATTTTGATTGTCGTTTGTAAATCTAACACATTTTTAACGTGGTGGAATTAGCGAATATACTTTGTGATAGTCTTTGCGCAGACAGTGAAATCTGACATTTGTAAAAATTATAGTCTATTGCTTGCTGAAAACGAACACTATACATACGTTCATTGTTGTGTCTGTGATAACACCAAGTAAATTTTATTTGCCCCCAAATCATATTTTTTTTAAAATGAGATGTTTCCCCCCGGGATCGAACCGGGGACCTTCCGCGTGTTAGGCGGACGTGATAACCGCTACACCACGGAAACCACACAATGTATTGGAAGATCAAAAGGTCATTCATACCAACCCCCCTCCTCAAAAACTATTTCTGTTAACATTTAAAGGATATGTTCAGAAAAACTGTGATATCCTTTAATAATACGCATATAACAGTGAAACCATGAACATCGGAACGGATGTCACCAGCGAAAATCAACCGTCCATTTATTAAAGTAAGGTGCATATGAAATTAATATTTAAACAGAATTCTGAAATTGCAATTGGGGTAATACGAGTTTCTCCCTCGCGCGCATTTTCGAAGCAATCCAAGAAATACAGTTTTGCTTATATTCAAAAACTGTTTCCGCCCGGGATCGAACCGGGGACCTTGCGCGTGTGAGGCGCACGTGATAACCGCTACACTACGGAAACTGTTATATTACTACAACTGTATAAATGTAACTTCATTTTCTGTGCACGTCTTCTAGAATTCAGTGGGAAATACAATTATTCAAATTATCGTTTCCATGTTGTCGCGGCAGGAAGTAATAAGAGCCAAAATTTATTGCTTATTTATTTTTGAAAATAGATTTTACTACATGGGAGTTTTTTTGTTTTTTTCTCCCTTTCAAAATTTATTGGTTATTTATTTTTGAAAATAGATTTTACTACATGGGAGTTTTTTTTTCTCCTTTTCAAAATTCAAAATTTAAGTAGTATATAACTTAGTGTAGGGATCACAGAATTTTGAAAATGTGCACACAATTCACTTTTCCCCATAGCACGTCATACGCAGTTTTTAACTGTTTTTTGACGTAAAATAAATAAATAAATAAATGCTATTTTGACAAAGTCAATTTGGTTTCCGGTTGTACATGATTACATTACATTACATTTAATTTGAACTGCAATTGGGTATGACCCGGTGGCAGTTAAATAATAATTACAATAATATTAACAATATTAATAATAATAGTAATAATAATCATAATAATAATAATAACTATAAATAATGTAAAAACTTTTCGCATGTGACGAAACGATAGAATATGTTCTGTGATCTGCCGACAGTAAAATTTGTCATTAAGATTTTTTATGCTAAGAAGGAATGCATTAATTTTATAACTACTAAGAAGGTAAAAATGAAATGTATTGATAGGAAATCAAATGTTTTTATTCAGTAAAAATTTAGCTATTTTTAATAACCAAAAAATACAAGAGCATCGTAAAAACGTTTCAAAAACACTGTCGGAATTCAAAGAGAGAATACACAAAATTTCCGAATGTTATATATGGAAATAAGTTAAGTATTTTATTAATGTTAATATATTTCATTCATTACAATTTTTAAGTTCGTCCCCAGTATACCAACACATGACCAATGGTACACTATGTTCTCTTAACTGTACGTAATGTGCCACGAAATTCATTAAATGCTTGTCTTCCTCCGATTTTGTATTTTAATTTCCATGTTTCTATTTATTTTCAGTTAGTAATTCTTTTTAGATGACTAAAACACGTTATTAATACCCTACATTTCGATGGTAATACTTCAGCCAAGATGGCAATTCTGGATTACTCCGCTTAGGACATCAAGCAGTCGTGGCCGAGTGGTTAAGGCGTCTGACTAGAAATCAGATTCCCTCTGGGAGCGTAGGTTCGAGTCCTACCGACTGCGGTGGAGTTACTTTTATCAAAAACAAACTTGTCAAAAGTTTGTTAACAAAATTTCCCGTTGTTATTAAGCGACGTTTCTGAATAATTCTTGAAAGTGTACCTCACGTTGCATCGATGTAGCAAGGAGAAACCCAACTGAAATCATGGAATTCTTGGAAATAGAGGAAATAAAAAGCTATAGTCCTACCGACTGCGGTAAGGCAATTTTTATCAAAAGAGAATTTCTCAATGGTTATTTAAGAAAATTTTTCGTTATTTTGAAATGGCTTTTCTGAATAATTCTTGAAAGTGAACCTCCAAATTCTGTCGATGTAGCAAGGAGAAAGACGACTCAAATCATAGGATTCAATACTGAATCAATTCTTTGATTTCAGTTGGGTTTCTCCTTGCTACATCGATGGAGCGTGAGGTTCACTTTCAAGAATTATTCAGAAACGTCACTTAATAACAACGGGAAATTTTGTTAACAAACTTTTGACAAGTTTGTTTTTGATAAAAAATAACTCCACCGCAGTCGGTAGGACTCGAACCTACGCTCCCAGAGGGAATCTGATTTCTAGTCAGACGCCTTAACCACTCGGCCACGACTGCTTGATATGCCTATCGGAATATTCCGCAATCGTCATGTTGTTGAAGCATTAACATTGAAATGCACTTTATGTATTTCATGACACATTACCTACAGTTAACAGAACATAGTGTATCATTGGTCATGTCTTGGAATACTGGTGAGGAACTAAAAATATTATTTAAAATAAAATATATTAAGATTAAGAAAATAATTAATTTATTTACAAATATAACATTCAGAAATTTTGTGTATTTTCTCGTTAAATTTGGACTGTATTTTTGAAGCGTGTAATGGTTTATCAAGAGACTTTCACTTTTTTATTGTTAAAAAACCCTAATTTTTTACTGCATAAAAAATTTACTTTCTTATCAATAAATTTTATTTTTTCCTGCTTAGCAGTTATAACTTTAATGCATTCCTTCTTAACATACAAAATATGAATGACAAATTTTACTGTCAGCAGAGCGGCTATCACAGAGCATTCCACCACGTGCAAAATGTTTTTTACATTTTTACAAATTTACAACCGATAACCAAACTGAATTTCCGAAAATAGCAAGATAACTGCAGTCGTTTCCGTAGTGTAGCCGTTATCACGTGCTCCTCACACGCGCAAGGTCCCCGGTTCGATCCCGGGCGGAAACAAATTTTGAATATAAGAAAAAAATACGGCCGCGATCATGCGACATCTTGCGGCAGGACCGAGAAAGACACAAAAAGTCATGCCATATTCCATCTTGGAAATACTACCCTCAGATGCCACGTTAGAAAAACTCAAGTATACTATTCTTGTCAGAAATAGTATAAACGGTTTTAACCGGAAGTGTATATGCGCGACACTTTGCATTAAGTGCACATCGCAAGGCAGCGCCCTCTAAGAGGACCGCTCGCAGCAGCGGCACCAGCAGAACACCAGCGCGCAGATGGAGAGCGAGATTTCAGAAAAATGTAATGATCTTATTATTGGTAATTACTTCTAGATTTATTTTCTAGAGATAATTGTAAAAATGATAGGAAGGATCCTTAGGCGCAATTCATGATTAACGTGTACAATAATGTTGTGTGACTCCACAACACGGCGTTTTTTGTTTTAAGTACGGTTGTAACTTTCTTGTTGTTGTTTTTTTGTGTTGTGCATTTCTTTGTATGTGTGATTTTGTTTTACAGTAAGTGTATATGTGCGAGAAGAAATTATTTTGCGCATATTAGATATTCAATTGTGTCAGGATAAATTTGTTATTGTCTTTCGCATTCCTGCATTAGTATTCCCTTGAGATTTAATTTTTTCCCTCAAAGTTTTTATTGAAAGTTCCTAAACAATTTTATTGTACAATTAACCATCTTAATATTATTGGTAAGAAAAGTTACTGTTTTTTAACAAGGCCCTTGCTATCTCCCTTATAAAAATGATGTGTTGATAAAATAAATACAGGGAAGTAATTTTTTTCATCATTTATCAAAATATGTACTAGCAAATTTTGATAAATATTACATCTTTATCAATCTTATTTTGTGTATAGACTTTCGAGTATCCGTGGTCATTTGGAGCCGAGATTACCTCGGATACGAAAACTGGTAATCCATAGTTAGTTGATAAGAATCGAGTACAAATATGTGGTAAAGAATTGTATACACTGCCAACATACAAATTACATAAAACAATAAAAAATGGAATAATCATGTTTATGGTGAACACTTGACGGACAACTAAAACTGAGTGTTCATGACGAACGACACGAACGTCAATATTTGGCGAGGGATCCAATGATAAGTAAATTGGGAGAAGCCTCGACATTCCTAAAATCATAAACGGCTTCGACAGTTTTGCAATGAGCTACGTCGTTTTTCTAATGACTGTCTCGGTTATGCAGAGCATTTATGTGCAATGGGGGGGGGGGGAGTCGGACCCCGCCTCCCTGACTCACTTCCGCATTTCAGGATTTTTAGTATGTTATGCAGTTGGTATCAACAATCAATCATATCGGGATTTTTTCACTCCATTTGTCCAATTTGGGCTTTTTTGAACATTTTTTAAAGTATTTGATATGAAGAAAACCCGGACAACGCCGGGAATTTTGCTAGTTACTCTAATAAATAGACAGGTTATTCTCCCTAGTACATCCGTACCGATATTCGTATAGCTTCACTGTCGCATTCCTATATTAAAGGAAATTAGTCTTTCTAAACATATCCTTCAAATGTTAACGAATCGTTACGAATCGGAATGTTAAAGAATCGTTTACGTGCGGATGGTATGAATAACCTCTTGTTCTTCAATTATGGTATATGGTTTCCGTGGTGTAGCGGTTATCACGTCCGCCTAACACGCGGAAAGCCCCAGGCGGAAACAGCTCGTTTTTTTGAAACTATAATTTGGGGTCAATAAAAATAGACTTGGTGCCATTAAGGATACAACTGGTGGTGCTAAATCAGCACGTACTTTCTCGCCCGAAAAAATTTTGAATTTTTGTAATTTTCGAAAAATCAAATTTCAACGTAAATGAGGTTTGCGCCATTCCCTTAAACCTCCTTAACACTATGCAGCAATAAATGTTAATAAAAAAGAATGGAGCCTTTTTTTAAATATTTAGAAAATATTTCAGGAGTTTCAGGTAAAGTACCCCTAATATTAAAATATCTGTTTTAAATTCAAGGGGCCGCGACTTCAACCAGATCGTTTGGGGAATATCAATTTTGGAGCAAATCGGCTGAACGATTTAGCCGCTACCGTTGTTCACAGACATACTGACAGACAGACGCTTTGCCCTCATTCGATTTTTCAGTATCAAGGACTCACAAAACAGATTCTGGCTACAGCACGAGTAAAAGTACTTTTTTTAAGCAATTGGATTTATCCCCCTTTTTGTTTTTTGTAAGTAGAGTCCGTAATAAGAGTTTTTCTGCCAACAAATCGTTTTTTCGCGCAGCATTACATAAATTTCTCTTAAGTGTGTAAGCGGTAGCGAGAAAATAAAAATGAACTTCTGTATGAAGTTGGTTTTCTGCAAGCAACAGATTATAATTTTCAAAATAATTAATGACAAATTTTACGTCGTCAATCAAAAAGTATATGCGTTTGTTCCACCAGAGGCAATTGTGTTAAATTTACAACCGGTAACAGAACTGAACTTACCGAAATAGATATAGCATTGCGTTCTGTTTCCGTCAGAAACAGTGCTACTCTAAGCAGGAGGAGCAAGGGGTCTCCATCTTTCCTAAAAAAACCGATCAAGATAATTATATTTTAGTTAAATAACAAAAATTCCGAATGTCCCTAAAATGTTCACTTGAGTACGATATTTTCCCTTGGCCCGTTAAAGATCTTTTTACGTTGCACATAAATGGCAATTTCCCAAAACTGTTCCTTCCTTCCTCTCCCGAGACCCTAGTCGGGATGGAATCGGGCTATGTTTTCCGAGGTAGCCGAAAGTGTAAGGATTAAACTGGGAAGCGGTTGCGGGGGAAATCTGCCCGCGGACTGCAATCGGGTGACTGTAACTGTAAGGCCCCATGCACAAAATCGTGTAGGGGTTTCCCTCTCCGAAAATAATTATCCAGAATTTACATTTTACAAAACTGTATAGTCGTCCCAGAAACATTTTGAGATTAGCGTAAAAATTATGATTACTTAAACATTATCTAATATTTAAAAAAATAATTTCTAATTTTAGAAGACAAATTTTTAGTAGTAAGATTATTTCATTAACAATTATTTTATAGGTACAAACACATTTTATGGTTTTTTATCGAATATAGAATTGTTTCTCGAGCGCGGAGCTCCCGCACGCCCATGGACGGAGTCTCGGTTCTGTGACCTGAAGCATAGAATCCGGCCAGCAGGAGAAGTAAGAGAAGAAGAGATCTGAATTACATGAAAATATCCTTGAGTAATTCACTTCTGAGGAATATCACTGATTCGTAAATAAATAGGAAAAGCAATGGTAGTATTCGAACCTCAATAATAGGCATTTATTTTATAAAAAAATTGTCTCTAACTTTCAACAACAAATGGGTACTCCTTTCAAGTCCTTTTTGTTGACACAGAGAGACCGATATTCTATATTTAATACCTCTGTAATTTGCGGAAAACTGAATGGCCATGCCTTTCAGGTAGCGATGTCATATTTTGTGAGACCAGTTAATTGTGTCTCTTTTCATGCAACTCATCAAACGAAGTGACGCAGCAAAAACGCTGACTGGTGTCCAACCGAAGCAGAAACCTGACTGAACAGGTGGTTTCTGCCGGCAAAGCGAAAATTAGACATTCCTGAGATTTCAGACGACCTTTCTCCGCTTTCTTGCCGTGCACTGTCCGCTCGAAGATCGTCAAGTTAATTCTTCTACGCAGTGGCGACTCACGTCTATTGTAGAATGTTTGAGTTACTGCTAAAAACAACTAAATAAACGGGTTATTCAAAATCTACAAGCTTATTTCGTTTGTGTAATAAATTAATCCCGTGAGTCATAATCGCATCACGATTTGCTTGCCTTCATTGCGAATCATATACAATAGAATTATCCATCCATATTCAATAGTTTATTTATTTATTTATTTTACGTCAAAAAAACAGTTAAAAACTGCGTATGACGTGCTATGGGGAAAAGTGAATTGTGTGCACATTTTCAAAATTCTGTGATCCCTACATTAAGTCATATACTACTTAAATTTTGAATTTTGAAAGGGAGAAAAAAAAAAAAAACTCCCATGTAATAAAATCTATTTTCAAGGATAAATAAGCAATAAATTTTGGCTCTTATCATGTTGTGCTTCGGAATAATACTTCCTGCCGCGACAACATGGAAACGATAATTTGAATAATTGTAGTACTGAGGGTTAAATTCGAGCTGCTACCCAGCCGCTACAACAGTTAAGTATACAGCGGTTTTTACAGAGCTGCCTTTCAATTCCACTGGAGACCCGTCACCACGGTGGCATTATGGCACGGTTTTTCGCGTCTTTCTCAATCGTGCCGTTAGGTGTCGCATGCTCGAGACCGTATGAAGCAGTGCTGCAGATGAAGCGACTCTAGCGACACGACCGAGAAAGACGCGAAAAAACATGCCATAATGCCACGGTGGTGGCGGGCCTTGAGTGGAATTGAGTGGCGACTCTGTAAAAACCGCAGTGTATAGACCGCAGTGTCAAGGTCGATGCTACCAGCGGGAGCCCGTGCCCCAGGTAGCATGACGAAATCACCCCTCCGCACAGTTGATCACCGTGTCACAAGACAACAGAAGGTAGACCATGGTAGAAATACATGGGGGAGTTCCTCAGGGGCACCGAGTTTTGCGCATTCCGCGCACCACCAGTTGCGTCACGAATCAAATAACCACAGCACGGGCACTTACTTTGAAAAGCCAGACAGACGCTGACCGCCATGTTGCATGGAGAGCGAGTAGTGCTGAGAAACATGTTGAAAGTGGTACAGAGTGACAGTTTTCAACGGTAACGAACCAAAAATAAATCGATGGTGTACAAGATGCAATATTTAAAGGAAATGCTTCATAAATCAGCTGCAGTGTCTTGTAACGAGGTGATAATTTTGGTATCTGGCTGCATTTAAAATCCTCACTAATATTCTGACGCAAATTGTTGTCTGAAGCTCATTGGCTGAAGTCGGATACGATTCGCAAGACCCCCCCCCCCCGAGGTAGACGGAGTGGCTCTGAAAGCTTTACGCTTTACACATGAAATAAGAGTAGACGAGATTTGGATAAATAAATTTAAGAATGTCAATTGTTATTTTTATTTATATATTTACTTTCATTTCTATTTATATTACATTACATTTCATTACTTTTATTTTAATTTATGTATTTACTTTCATTTATATTTATTTACAGGTGACTCACGAAACTTTAGCACCTCCTTCAGTTTTTGAACGGTTGAAGTTATTACAGTGCTATTTTCACAGAGATACACGGGAAGTTCGGGATACAGTGTACGCTCCCAATTGGTGTGGTAGTGTAGTGCGTGTAAAGTGTGTGTGTGTGTGTGTGGCTAGATGGGTGTGAGGGGAAAGGCGGGACCAGGATGAGGAAGGATAGATCACGCGAGACTCTCGGTCCAATTGTTACAGGACTGCTCCGGCAATCACTCGGTATTGATTGAAAAAGCACGAAAATTATGGACCTAGCTCTCTAACTAGTCTCGAAAATCCGCTCCTGTCGAGACTCGAATCTCAGAAGCTCCCGGAGCGACGCTGCAGGAGCTTCAGTTGTTGCTCTGAGCTATCTCAGCCGGTTTGACCACATGGAATACCGATCGGGCCCTGTGTGTCCGGCTGTCATTCATCCATCCCTTCGTTGCAATCGGACAACTGGGTCACTTCCTGCGGGACACGTCAGTCTCGTGTGATTTTTATTATTCTTTTTCTGATGGGGAAATGTCAATGTCATCGACATTTTTAGAGAGATTAATTTCCATCCATCGATCATTAGTCTCCCCTTGACCGGCCACACAAAACCCAGAAAGCAAGAAACGTAAGAGAGCTTAAAATTTAGGCAGTGGGTAATGGTAATTTCACAAATGCAGTTACAAAGTGATGATTAGACCGCGGATTTTTAGGCTTTATAATACGCGTTTTAGGTGTCTAAAATAGGTTCTTTCAGCATCTCAGTTAGGCTTTTTAAATGGTAGAATAGGCACAAACAAAACAGTTAACTTACAAAAAAACATTTTTTTCAATTTTATTATATACAATTTTTCAATTTATTATGTATCAATATTCTATATTTTGCGACAATACTGTTTATGAACAAGTTTAATTGTTTGTCGTCTGCTTAGAATTATTCGTATCGTATTTTGCCTCACAATAAATTACTAATACTTTCTCAAATTGTCAATAGAAACTGAATGTCTCTTATCGGTCAAGATCACTATTCTTTCGCAGAAATTCAATCGCTTTGTCTTAGAAGCGGGGTCAGGCTTTAACACGAAATCAGAAAGCAGTGGCATGGAGACTTTTATCGATCGCAAAATCTTGTCCTCTATATTTATTTATCGCTATCTTACACATTAATACAACTTAAAATTAATATCATCCTTGTCTGTTTCTGTTGTGGCGACACAAGAAAAAAGTTAAAAGTAGTCGCAAACAAAAGAAATTAGGCAAATTAGTCTCATTTTAGATTTTGAAAGTAAAATAGACACAAATAGGTATTAATGTTCTGCTTCGGCATTCACCTAGTATTGATCGGAGAAACCACGGAAAACTATCGATTGGAGAAGCCAGCCGATAGAGTTCTCCACACTGCATCCGAATTAGACCAAACTATCTAGCTAGTATCGAAAATCCTGCTGTCGGGACCCGAACCTAGGATCTGCGGGTCATAGGCATTCCGTTCAGTTGAAGGCATCAGTTGATACCCTGAGCTACCTCTCGCGGCTCTAATATTAGAGAATATACGAGATTAAGAATTAAATATTTTCCTTCAATATTGAAGATTCAAAAGCACAAACAGGTTCCAAAAATATTGAATTTTGTCACCAGATAATTGAAAAATTGACGAAAACTACTACTATTTTATGAAAGTATACCTATAATGATTTAAAGATCTGATATTCAAGAATCGATTTCTTTAAGAAACAAATAGCTAGCGTCGATATTGAAGATACAGAACAGATACTAAAAAAAATAAAGGCTCGAAATTTCCGAAAATTCAAAGGTCTTTTACGAAATTATTACGCGAAAAGGTCTTTTTAGAACAAACATTTAAGGAAAAATTTAAGCCGTTTCTAAAATATCTTATGTACTTTTTAATTACCACGATTATATTCAAAATTATACAAGTTCAGCACTAGCAGCGTTAGCGTGATGTTGGTTCGCAGCGCTACCTCGTAAGTTCAGTCAGCGTCAAGATGAGCTGTCAGTTAGTGGGAGTGCATCTGAAGTTATTATAGTGTGATTATTAGAAATTTTGTTTAACTAGTAATGAATGTAGATAAGAGATTTTACGTGCTCTGACCTGGTACGTACGGTACCTGGAGAATCAAAACAGTGACCCAGGCCATGAACAACACTACACCCGATCCAATGCAACATTTATTAGAATATCAACACTTCATCATCGATCAGCAGCTGTCATGGTTTCTATATATCACACAACCCTTCTTTCCCTTTCTTTACAAATACAAATAAAATTCCTTTTATAACATCTAATTCCTTGCCTTCCTAATAAGGGTTGTGATATATCATTCCATCGAATTTATAGATTGTGAGTTCGTGAAATAGATCCTATACAGGAAATCGAGGGAATTTGTATATTTTAATTATTCCCTACCATTTAGGTTGTTGCTATCTAATAATTCCATGAAATATCAGTCATAAAACCGTATAAGAATTCCGGCTTTGTATATTCCTTTCTCTTATTGACAAATAATATTAAGCGAATTCTAGAAAACGAAGATACAAGACTCAGAAATGAAATTCCTCCGGAGAGTAAAACGCTGCTCCCTAATTGATAAAATAAAAAATCAAGATATAAGACAGGAACTTAACATATTTTCCATCAATGAAAAAATAAATGAATACATATCACGATGGGTTCAGCACTTAGGAAGAATGTCTCACGGAATGATCCTCCGACATGCCTTTCTGTATAGACCACGCGGAAGAGGAATCATTGGTCGTCCACGACAGATATGGTGTTATGAAGCCGAAACAGGGAATCTCCCTAATCCGTGAAGGGAAGAAGATGTTTGAAGTCGGAGAAGTAAAAATCTTGGGTAGAAAGGAGTAAATTACAAACATGATGACCAATGGTGTAATTGGATTATGCTGAAATGAAACTTGGAATGTACGTAGAATTCGACGGTCAAGAAGGCAGTCGACTCTGAACAAGAAAGTAACAAGAAGAGACATTATTAATATGAGCATTGTAGGAAGATCAAGTTTTGTTGTAGATTTTCAATGACTTCATTTAGTGTAAAAAGGGGTAAATGGCCATGCATGCAAGGGAATAATAAAAGGGAATATGTACGTTGGATATTCAAATAATGGTGTGAATGGAAGTATTTTAAATGTGTAAAGGTTTTTCGAAGATTACTATTGTATTGTTTTTGTTTTCATTGCTATCGATAAGTAAAATGTATGTTTTGTTGTTTTCTAGCTGAAGTGAAACATTATAATGGCTTGTTGATTTGAAAATGAGTGTTATTACTTAGGTAATGGGAAGGAGAATTCCCGAACCCAAATAAGAGAAATATTTATTTCGTACATTTTCGTAACCGCGCACTCCGAAAGGACGGTCCTGTCAACCCATAAAAACAAAGTACTCTCGACGGATAGACTTCGGCGAATAAATAAGGGAGTGGTCGAATTAAATAAAAATTCGAAGGATTGAGAAATACAGTAAACCCTCGTTAGCACGAACTCGCTTAACACGAATTTTGCCATAACAAAACGTCGATCCCGACAAGGGATTACGGTAACACAGTCATTTATATACTCAGATAACACGAATTTTTATAACATGTTTTTCGATTATTTCGGTCCCGTGAGGGTAAAATGAAGGTTTACTGTAAATCCCGGACTGTCCTAACGAGGAAAATCCGCCAGACATACCATAATAAATACAATTATTATTATTATTATTATTATTATTATTATTATTATTATTATTATTATTATTATTATTATATGTAATACTATTACTTGCCTCACCGTTGGTGTAAACATTGCCTCAAAATGTAGGAATTGCCGAAAATATTAATGTACAAAACTAGTGGTGCTACAACAGCACATACTTTCTCTCGTTATTAGTAACAGCTATTATGATTTTGTTTATTATGATTTTGATTATTATGTTTTTGTTCACATCGACTCTTCTAGAGGCGTCTTAAGCTCAGTGTATTCCATTCCTCATTGTAATTCCCAGTATACCAAATTTTGTTCAAATCGCATTGTTCCCACGTTGAAGAGTTAAACTGGAACAGCGGTTTTAGAAAAAGCTGTAGCTCGCTTACTAATTGTTTCGAAAAATGTGTTTTTCTATAAAAGTTGTACGCCGTTTTATCTTCTTTAAAATTTAATAGAAACCTTTTTCTAGAAAACTTAAGGTTAAAGAGCTGTTGAGAAAAAAAGAAACCAGTGCGAAAACAAAACAGTTTGGGCCTCCCGCAGTTAGCACAGATTCTGGGAAATCGAAAACTTGGACGTTTAACTATAATTAACCCATAGTGCTCCTATAGTAGCTGGGTACTCATAACATACACAAAGAAAACAAATTTAAGGACATTTTTTCACGTAACTCCCCTTTTCCAGTATCTACCGACTGGACTACATCCTAATATCTTCTCACAAATCTTTCGATTTTCTTTCGGAATCTCCAGCCACCCCTCGCTCTCTTCAAACTTGGCAGAAACTACCTAAAACCAAACCGAACATGCTGACGATTTCCCAAGAATAAAATCAGACCTCCACAAATATTAAACAGCATTAATTCCCAACATCTGATAATTAATATAAAATATTAACGTCCAACTAATATATTCCAAGACGAGTTGCAAGTATAAATCTCATATCAGTCAAACTGAATTTTCAAATTATTCTCTGAATAAAACAGCCAGTAACAATCAGGACAAATAGGACGAGAATGAATGACAAACCATTAATATGTAATATGTTCACACTCCTGAAAGGCAGTAATGCCGAACAGGAGAGAATAAATAAAAAAAAAATATAGTAATAAAAGTTACGTTTGGGTAACCAACACTATTGAAAATGGAACCGAAAATGGAAACAACTTCTAAATGCGTTAACATGCAAATATCTCACAGACAATTGGAAAGGTTGTGAAGTTAATCATAAATTGCTAAAATATAATGTAGACAAAGACAAACAAACACTTAAAACTAAAAAAGTTTTCGAGACAAAACCTTTTATGATGACCGAAAACAAGTCTATAAAAACCATCTGGAACAGAGAAACCAAACGCAACTTCTTGACAACTATTATGAAGTATGATATATGACCTTCTATTATGACCGAAAACAATTCTATAAAACCATCTGCAACAGAGAAACCAAACGCAACCTATTGACAACAATTCCTCGTTGGCAAATCCTGAAAGACTTAATTTCCAAGGTTCCTGCAAATGAACTCTAACCTCCCACTACACCAGCTAATAACAACAATCATCATCCAATTACTAAATGATCTCATTCCACAAATTCAAAAATTCATATAATCAGCCCTCCTACTTCACATGATTGTACCCAGAGAGCTCATTTATGAAATTTGAAAAATTGCATTTTGCCACAGAATCGGATCCCAAATACCATAGTGGAGTCCCATGAATTGAGTTGACTTTCTCCTTGCGACATTGACGCAACGGGAGGTCCACTTCCAAGATTTATTCAACAACGTAACTTCAAAATGACTGAACATAATCTTAACTAACTTTTAAGACGTTCTCTTTTAATAAAAAAATTTTCACCGCAGTCGGTAGGACTCGAACCTACGCTCCCAGAGGGAATCTGATTTCTAGTCAGACGCCTTAACCACTCGGCCACGACTGCTTGATGCGTAATCCTCAATATTTCACAAACGCCATCTTTGTTTAATCATTACCGTCGAAATGTAGGGAAATTAAAAACGAGTTTGTCATCTAAAAAGAGCTACAAATTGAAAATAAATAGAAACAATGAAATTAAAATTCAAAATTTGAGGAGAACATGTACTTAATAAATTTCGTGACTCATTCGTACCATTGAGAAATCTCCTTTGGATAAAAATTGTGTCACCGCAGTCGGTAGGACTCGAACCTACGCTCCCAGAGGGAATCTGATTTCTAGTCAGACGCCTTAACCACTCGGCCACGACTGCTTGAGGTCACTAATAGAATAATCCAGAATTGCCATCTTGGCTGAAGTATTACCATCGAAATGTAGGGTATTAATAACGTGTTTTAGTCATCTAAAAAGAATTACTAACTGAAAATAAATAGAAACGGAAATTAAAATTAAAATTTGGAGGAAAATGTGCACTCAATTAATTTCATTGTACATTACACGCAGTTAACAGAACATAGTGTATCAATGTCTTGGTATACTGGTGAGGAACTAAAATTTAGTAATGAATGAAATGTATTAACATTAATAATATAAACAACTTATTTACAAACTATATATATTTTCCAAACTATAAAACATTCGGAAATTTTGTATATTCTCCAATGAAATGTTGACTGTTTTTTGTCTGTTGACTGTTGACTGTTTTGTCTGTTGACTGTTTTGTGTAATGACTCTGCAAGATTCCTTCACATTTTTATTATTAAAATACCCTAAATGTTTACTGAATAAAAACATTTGTTTTGCAGCATTAATTTATTTCCTTCTCAGCAGTTATAAAATTAATTCAGTCCTTCTTAGCATAAAAAATATTAATGAAAAATTTTACTGTCAGTACATCGTGTGTCACGGAGTATATTCGTTCATTCCACCACAGGGAAAATGTGTTATATTTAAACCGGTAACCAAAATCAATTTGTTAAAATAGCAACACGAAGTTCCCGGTACTGTCCCGGGCGGAGACAGGTAGTTTTCTTTTCTTTTTTTTTTTAAATATAATTTGGGGACAAATAAAATAGACGGTATCATCAGGGGCACAAAAATGAACATCTCTTTGGAGGGTTTGCTTTTAGCAAGCAATAGATTATAATTTTTTCAAAAATGTAATGACAAATTTACTGTCTGCACAGCAGCTATCACAAAGTATATTCGTTTTCCTACATGCCATGTAGGAAACCAAATGGAAATTGACAAATAGGATGGAAAGAAGCAAGTAGTTTCCGTAGTGTAGCGGTTATCACGTGCGCCTCACACGCGCAAGGTCCCCGGTTCGATCCCGGGCGGAAACAAATTTTGAACATAAGTAATGTAGCTCTTGGATTGCCTTGAGCACGGAGAATGACGAACTCATATTACCCCAACGGATCTTATGAATTTTCTTTAAATATCTCTCTCATGTACATTGCTTTAATAAATGGACTTAGTGATTTTGTGAAAGTGATTTTCGTTGATGACATATGTACTGCAATGTTCATGGTTTCACAGTATGGCTTCACTGTTGCATTCGTATAATAAAGAAAATTACAATATCTCTGAACATATTCTTGAAATGTTAACATGAATCGTTTTCGGGGGGGGGGGGATGGTATGAATGTCCTTTCCTCTTCGGCAATAACACGTGGTTTCCGTGGTGTAGCGGTTATCACGTCCGCCTAACACGCGGAAGGTCCCCGGTTCGATCCCGGGCGGAAACAGCTTGTTTTAAAAAAAATATAATTTAGTGGGTGCCATCACGCACACAATAGTGGTGCTAACACTGCGTAAGCGGTAGCAAGAATCTCATTATTAATGTCAATTCAGTTTCATGAGGCGGAATCAAGGTTTTTTTTTACCTCTGTACTACTACGCCTTATTTATGATGTTTGTATATTTCTTATCGCAATAGCAATCACTTTCAGGCGTTGTGTAAACTACAATACAATTTCAACAGCTTTCTTTCTTATGACAATAAATTTAGCGTAAACTATTGGAATTGCTAATTCAGTATCCACTTACATGCACAGTTTTCTCGAAAAAACTTATTATTGGTAAATACGTTTTTAATTTCATTTGGTGCAATTTTTCTTGTTCAATATTTTCCTTTCGTATCTAAAGTTTCCTCTTTAGATTTATTCATTTACGTCAAACTTGGCACATTTTGACAAAACGTATTGTTGACAGATGAACATATCGTGTTGTACATAAAGTATTGATATTTTTCTTGTTTTTGTCGTATTTTGACTGAAGATGGGTAATTCAGATACTATGTACACTATCGACGTTACGTTCTCCAATATGGAACGTACTAATAAGTTATTTATTTTAATTCCTTTTTACTACAAAGTGGGCGAGAGATCTGCCTTCATCTTCTTCAAATACATAGAATTCTAATAGATCAACTTGAAAGTCGTAGGCAACGTATTAAAAATATTGTTTCCGCCCGGGATCGAACCGGGGACCTTCCGCGTGTTAGGCGGACGTGATAACCGCTACACCACGGAAACCTGATGGCAAAAACCCTAAACTGTATTGTCAAATTATTAGCAAGTACACCATTAACAATACGAAAACAATTGTAATCGAAACGTCATTTCTTTAATATTATTCATTACTGCCAAAAACGTGTTGTAATTGTGAAGCAGTAATCTAAAAAATATATTTCATACATAAATTCATAACTGTGGCCGTTCAGTCACAAAAGTAGAACGAAAGGAGAAAGCGATAGCCGGCGTCTGGGCGACTTCACATGATGACGTCACAGCGCACTGGGTCTGGAGCAACAAGATCGCGTTGCGTCGGCGACAGCTAACACTTGGACCACCTTCGAGCAGAAGCAGTGGCGAAGTCTCAGATACACCGCGTATATCGGCGATATACAGCCACTCCCGAAACTATTACTGGAGCGGTAGCTCAGTACATCAACTGATGTCACTGCAGCGCTTCTGACCGGGAGGTCCTAGGTTCGAGTCCCGACGGCAGGATTTCCCACACTAGATTAGCAACTATGTCGAATGGTCAGGACTGGTCTGTATGAGGAAGACCACGAAAAGATGGTCGAAACGTCGGCAACACAGCCTTCGAGTCGTTCACCTGGATAGTAAATATCATTCACATGGCTCCGGCCGCGGAAGCCTACGACTTCACTTAATCATTATAACAACGTTTGATCCGTCTCCTGGTTCCACATCTGTACTTTCTCGCGACACAATTCTGTTTAATACGTCGCGCAGTTATACATTTGCCCTCTCTCATGGCACAACTCCTTCTGATGAAAATTCAGTAGTTAATCTAGCTCCTTCTTCCGATCGTGTCCTTGTTTTACAAGCTCGATGTTATTCTGTCCTTCTCCTATTGCGCTACACTACGTTCTTTTGTCATTTCCAATAATGCCCTATCATTAAATTATTTATATTATTTAATTTTGAAATGTATTAAAAATAACATGCATTTTTGTTAAGTATTTATATTTATGCGACGTATATCCCCTCAATGTTACCTTTTATCATTAATTTTTCCACAGTTATATGAATTTATCGTCGTATTTCGCCATTACATCTTAATTTATTTAATATAAATATCATTGACATATTATGGCTCCTCTCAATAGTAATAGTTATATATTTCATAATATAATTGAATAATTATAAATCACACTTAATAACAATAACGTGGTAGTGCGGATAAAATAATAATAATTAATAATTAATAATAAAATAATAATAATAATAATAATAATAATAATAATAATAATAATAATAATAATAATAAATAAATAGTTTGTAATATTTTATCGCTTTTTACTAACCTTTATGGTATATTCTTAGAAATAATACTGTTAAATGGAATTTAGTTTCAATTAGTTTATAATGTTAAGCTTTATTGCAAGAGTACATGTTTTCAAATTTGAACGAATGCTATAAAGCAGCATTATAAGCGAATTGCATACGCTTGTATAACAGCGTTATAAATTTATAAGAGAATGGAACTTAATTTAGCGACGTAACTTTCTTGTGACGTCTCGAGTATTTGATATCTGTGCGAGAAAACGGTAGTCCGCTGTTCCATTTATCGCTACCTCCCCAAAATTCTGTCGTTTCGATTAGTTGAATGCCTGATGACGCGAACATTCGCGCAGCAAAATTTAATGCGTCATCATTTGTGTCGTAAAATGCCAGATCATGAACAATTTCTTGCAACAGAAAATGTCGTTTATAATGTTGGTATACAAAAAATTTTAATTTGAGTTTACGAAAGTTTGTTGAACTCAAAAATGAAGTAGTTAGGTGTGTATTTTCTTCTTTCTGTTTGTTCTTTCCCATTTCGTTTCCGAGGTACCGGAACGCCATTCAGACGCGTTCCGTCAAAGATCAAGCCCTGCAAAAGGGTTTATGTTTATATGCTTCACGCAATGTAAAAAGTCTCTATATCAGTCTTTCCTCCACGGTCGTAGGAATTTCAACGTTATTTGAGCAGATTAATAGGTTAGAAAGTGGTCAGGGAGAATCGGCGCCTCACTTCGTTTCTGAGTCAACAGTAGCTGCAACCTGGTATACCCTAGAAAGGACATTTCAAAATAGATCTCATAATTGAGTGAAGGAACTCTTTCAAAATTTGGCCCGTGGGGGGATCGAACCCACGACCTTCGCGTTATTAGCACGACGCTCTAACCAACTGAGCTAACGGGCCACTCGAACTCTCGGCCTGATAAGTCAGTATTCAAAATCTCTCTTACACGTGTCATTAGAGAGTGTTCGTGTATGGGAAACTTCTGAAAAGTCTTAGAACTTACCATTTTTCGGATGAAAATGTAACAACAGACAATTCGCCTTATCCTTTCTCTAACTTTCCCGCAGCTGAGTTAAGTTCAAAGCCAGCATTGGCCCTCCCTCTGCAGCGACGCGGACCGGGGTTCCAGTCCCAACGGAGGCACATTCCGGATATTAACTATAAACAGAGTTTTTAGCTAACTCGCAACCCATCGGGAGCCGTAGCTCAGTGCATCAACTGATGTCACTGCAGCGCCACTGACCGGAAGGTGATCGCCTCTGACTAGGTTCGACTTCTGACGGCGGCAGGATTTTCGACACTATCTTTTCAGCTAGGTCGAATTCTGTCACTGCCTGGAGGAGAATTCTAGCGGCCGGCTGCACTGATCGGTAGTTTTCGTGGTTTCTCCGAACAACACCAGGCGAATGCCGGAGCAGTACCCTATCAAAGTGGCCACGGACCGCGCGCGATCTGCCCTTCCTCTTCCTTGTCCTATTTTCTCCCCATACACACACACTACTTACACTAACATGCACTACACTACCACATATTCTGGGAGACCGGTGGAGAGTTTAGAGCTTGTCCCGGCTGGGGTGATGCCCCGCTGGTGGGAGAGTCCTGGTTAGGGGGAAACCCCACTAACCGAGGGTAGGTCGGCGCCGGTTCTCGCCATCCAGCGGGGGAAGACCACCGCCATCTCCCGAGAAAAAATATGCACTACACTAACGGGACTAATGACCAAAGCAGTTGACGCGCCCGGAAACACGAAAAAATCAATCAATCAATCCAGCGGGGGAAGATCACCGCCACCTCCCGAGAAAAAAAATGCACTACACTAACGGGACTAATGACCAAAGCAGTTGACGCACCCCGAAACACGAAAAAATCAATCAATCAAAACCTTGGGCTTTCCCGTTAACAATAAACATCCTTGAGTGTGACCAACGCATTTTTTGGGAATACTCACCTTAAAAATCATCTGGCGTGCATATGTTCTTCATGTTTTGCAGGAATGCCTCCTTTTTCTTTCGTCCTGTTTGGCCCATTAGTTTTCTTTTATAGTCGTATAAATCCCCTCAAGTGCTGTCCGTACCTGTATTACTGACATGTTGTTGATGAACAATGATATTAATTTATTTGTATTTAAGAGGATGAATATAGGCCTATTGGGGATACGATTTAAAAAAACTCGCCAAAGAGTATCTACTTCAATTAAGTGGTGTTGGAAAAGATAACAATTTATAAAAATAAGTAACATAAAAAATGTAAGTAATACAACTAATTAATTGTAATTCTTCAGATCAATTATACTAATTTTAAACGTTTAAAACTTCTGGCAGTGACAAATGTACATTAATTACGTTGACGACCACTGTAAAAGAAAAATAATTAAATTTCTGACAAATGTCGAATTAAAGCGCCTAGGAAGTCCTATCGGCACGCTCGACAACTCCGGTCGGTTCGCTCGGCTATCTTCGTTTACAGTCGTGTTTCCGCATTTTGCTCTCCCGAGACACAAGTGAATTCTAGAGGCCGGCTGCTCTGGCCATTAGTTTCCAGCAGTTCCCTAACAAAGGGGTAGCGGACCGCGCTCGATCTTTTTTTCCCCTTCATATCCTCTCTCTTTACTTACTGGCACTTATATTCCACACTGCAATACCACTTTCGCCCCGCACCCAATCAGTCCCAGGCTTTGAGCTTGTCCCGGTTGGGACAGTCAGGGTTGCCAGATGTTTTGTACAAATATCTGCCGTGAGATGGTTATAAATCCGCCCAATGAGAAAAATTGAATTTTCCAAACGAAAAATTTAAATTTGTATTAAAATAGTATATATACGAAGAGTTTTTGAGGTAATGACCCTACGAAATGGTTGATTCGGTTTTTTTTTGGGGGGGGGGGGAACATTATTTCAAAACGTTTTGTAACATTAAGTGATATCTCAATATTTAAAATGAAGCTTACGTATGCATGCTTATTGGTTATGGTTTAAGGGGAGGGGGTTCCATGAAATGGGTCAAATTATCGATTTTTGTTTGTTGGTGTTTGCTAAATAATTAGTTCAAACCTTCTTTCCAAATTTATTAATGTTTTTCTTTCGGGACGTCTGAAGTCCCTTGAACTTTTGCTCAAATGTTCTGGTGCGCATGAGTCACGCATTCTTCTTTGACACTGCGTACAATTATGGCTATTTTTTGTAATTTTGTACGCATGTTGGATTGTTAATGAGTTATTAAAACATGCTCTTGTTCATACGTTGGTAGCATCTGTCTTTTTTGCTGAGGAAGACGATCCAAAATACGGGACATGAATGTTCTAGTAGAGCAGTGGCGAGTATAGACTTTTCAAATTGTGTTTGCCGAAAATCTACTTATTTTATTACTACTACTTTTGTAATTAATGTACCTTTTCTCAGAAACTATTATTTACAATTTATTAAACTTTACAGGATACATTCTTTATAGTATTGACAATAAATTGACATTTTTATACAAACATTCTTCGAATATAAAAATATTTAAAAAAATTGTCCAAAAACACTGAAACATTTAGGGCAAAAGTTACAATTGGAAAAAAATACTAATTATGTGAACTCATAAATATATCAAAATAATAACAAAGAACCCGGGAGCGGTGACTCAGTGCATCAAATGATGTCACTGCAGCGCCTCTGACTGGGAGGTTCTAGCTTCGAGTCTCGACGGCGGTAGAATTTTCGACACTAGCTTTTCACCTGGGTCGAATTCACTCGGTGTTTGGAGGAGAATTCTAGCGGCCGGCTGCTCTGATCGGTAGTTTTCCGAAGTTTCTCCGGTCAACCGACCGACACAACAACCAGGTAAAAACCAGAGCAGTAGCCTAACAAGCGGCAACGGGGCTTTTTTTTATTTTTTTTAATAACGGGCAATTTTTTTATATTCAAAATTCAAGTAGTATATTACTTAGTGTAGGGATCACAGAATTTTGAAAACGTGCACAGAATTCACTTCTTCTCATAGCACGTCATAGAGGTTTTAACTGTTTTTTTACGTTAAATAAATAAATAAATGAATGAATAAATAAATAAATAAATATATAAATAATCGGACCAGTGCGATCTTTCCTTCCTCCGCCTTGTCCTATTCCCACCTGTTACACACACACTTGCACTAACATGCACTAACACTTGCACTAACCCCATTAGCCGACGGTAGGTCCGCGCTGGATCTCGTATCCAGGTGGGGAAGAAACACCGTTACCACTAGCTATTAAAAACATTAATTACACTAACGGGACTAATAACTAAAAATTTCTCGGAAACAGCAAAGAATCAATCAAATCCTATTATCACCATAACGTGCTATTTGTGCTTGGCTCTGAACGTGTGGCAAAGGGCTCACCACAATACTTGGGTTTTTCTAACGTGGCATCTGAGGATAGTATCTCCCAGATGGAATATGGCACGACATATTGCGTCTTTCTCGGTCCTGCCGCAAGATGTCGCATGATTGCGACCTATCAAGCAGTGCTGCTGATAAAGCGACTCTAGCCGCACGACACAGAATGGCGCGAAAAGCCGTGCCATATATTATTATTTTTTTATTTTATTAATAGGTAATTATTACATACATATTAGAGAACGTGATGCTAAGTGGCTAGGCCGAAGGCCTTTAAGCCATTACAATACCTACATTCTACCGCGTTCTAGCCTTTCGTATTCTGGTATTCACCCCAAATGGTCTTTTCATCGCATCAATGCCGCGGAAAAGAGACCATAAGGTACGGCTGAGGAAAAAAACCCTGAAGGGGGAAAAACCTGCCGTCAGAAGTCGACTGCATCTATCCGGTTTTTAAACTATTTATTTATTTGGCGCGGGCGTCACGTGCCATATACTCCATCTTGGAGATACTACCCTCAGATGCCTCGTTAGAAAAATATATGTCACGCACGGGCCTGAAGGGCCCTGATCTAGCTCCCGATGTTCAAGGACCCCCGTTAGTTCTGAACAAAGTATTTAATACTACTTTAAAAAAAAATTAAAAACCGTTTATAAAAGTAATGTATGATAAAACTACACGCAAAAAATTGGCATAACGGAGAGATGTGTCACGCATTATTGGATATATATATATATATATATATATATATATATATATATATATATATATATATATATATATACCCAATCCAAATATGTCCGAATTTCAGTGAGAATTCTGATATAAGAAATAATCTACAAACAGGTTAATATTAAAACCACCCTAGGCGTGTGATCACTCATACACTGTTTTTAAAATTAAAATGGCATTTCCATCACAGTATGGTTTGGTATTGATAATAGAACATGTACTTCTAATTCAATGATATATTTAGGCTACAGAACGTTCAAAAAGTCTCTCCGCGGTGAACGTCTTCACGCTCCACCATCCTTTATGCGGAAACGGCAACATTGCGGGCTTAATCAACGTGTCAGTGTTCGAATGATATCCTCAAAAGACCGCTCGCTGCAAGGAAGCAGTAGTTGAAATTGAAATACGTGATCGTGTTCTTATGCGATCACCGCAATGTTGCCGTTTCGGCAGAAAGAATGGTGGAGTGGGGAGACGGCCACTTCGGAGACTTTCTACACGCTCTGTCTTTTTATCGCGCTTCCGTGGTGTAGCGGTTATCACGTCCGCCTAACACGCGGAAGGTCCCCGGTTCGATCCCGGGCGGAAACAAATTTTTTTGTTGCATACTTTATAACTACAACAATATTGTAAAGACTGTATGTTATGGAAACGTAACATACACGCTACCAACCTTACTACACCAACCTACATACTACGCTACTAACCTTTGCTGTGTTATTGAATGGAGCCTTTCACGTTGGTGAACCTAGACGTCTACCATGAAAATACACATTAGACTTAAACATAAAATTTCACGAGCTGCAAAATTTCGCTTCATATTCACGATAAGGTAACTGAAAACATATTGTTGTGTATCTCACCATACTCCGTACAATTACAAATGCACCGTAGTTTATTTCCAACCATCAGCTGTGCAATGAATGCCAACTCAAAACAATAGAAAATCGCATCTGTATCCCTCTACACAGCTTTACCATAACTTATTTCAAATCACCAGCTTACTCCCTCTCCAATTAGGCAGCAACCTTACTCCTAAGACCCGTATTTAAAATAATTACTTGTTTGCAACCAAATTCAGAACCATTTATAATAAAATGTGAAGCATTTTTCTCACACCTTTCCAGCCGTGATCATCATTGGCTTCTTCCATCAATATCTTGCTCAGACTTCAATCCAATTCTAGTCTCAGCAACAGCCGGCAATATCTATCCGAGGACGGAAAAACACGAGTTTACATTACGACGAATATCTAGCAAGAAATATTGCCCACATCAGAAATATTTATTTGCCGCAATATTTACATTGGCAACTTTTCTTGCGAAATAATATTGCTCGCCATTTTCTTGCGAGTGTAAAGCCAGCATAACATCCGCGTATAGTTGAAGAACTGCCAGAATCTTTCGCAATCACAATAAAGAATCATTCCTTGATCTGACAGTTACATGAGACGGGGATATGACATTGAATTTCACTGAGAAATTAACACGACCGCCAATGCTGCACAGTACTAAGACTTTAAATCATATGTTCCATGAGATTGAGAACGAGACGATCGATAAAGCTTTCTACTTATGAAATTGTCATTGGCTACGAATAGTCATTCTACTAAATTTTATTTTAGAATGAAAAACTCATTTGTCACGATCGCAAGTTATGTATTACAGACCAGTTATGCTGGCTATAGTCCATAGGGCACATGTTCGTCACTTTTATATGCGAATTTGAACCTACGTTCACAGAATCTTAAGTAAATGAGAATCCGGGTTGTAAAGTATAGATCGAGAGCACTTTCGAAATGGGATTCATATTACAAATAGAACGAACGACAGCAATATGCTCGGTCTCTTCAAAGCGTTTTAAATGGCTTAATATTTTCTCAACACTGCAGAGGTTCAGCTCTGCAGGCAAAGGAATAGTTGGAAAACCGAAACACCCCCTGGAAATCTGGTCCGCGGGGAGATCGAACCTACGACTTTCGCGTTATTAACACGGCGCTCTAACCAAGGTAACGGGCCACGTGCGGACTCAATGATTACAGCAATTACACTAACGTAGTATTTTAGGGGCATCAAGGAGTTCTAATGACGCTATGTAATTTGTTTCCAAAATGCTCCATTGTTAGTTGATAGTGATTTTAGTGTATTAAATTGTCCGCTTAGTGATATGTTAGTAATTTTATTAAAAGGCTTGGCCCGTGGGGGGATCGAACCCACGACCTTCGCGTTATTAGCACGACGCTCTAACCAACTGAGCTAACGGGCCACTTGCTGGCAGAGCGATCAGAGCTACAACACTTCGCTGCTGCGAAATAGAAATAAGGTATAAAGGCTTCTCGAGTTGCCCAGCACTATCGCACCGCATCTACAATCCGACGTAATGCCAACACTATTACTTGCTACTACTTCCTGCAAGTCTGTTACCGATTCTTACTTCCTGTGATGTCGGTTTCCTATTTTGAATTTGGAACTTCCAACCGGAAGTGACATCTGAAGAGGTCAGGAATATGACGATGACTTTACACTGTTCGTATTATGTTGTCCTGATAAATCTTTGTAACATTTGCCCCATTTACTTCGAAGGATATAAAGAATATCTTTATAACTTTCCATCCTAACAAGGCACCTGAATATGATTTAATTATTGGCAGATGAAGACAAAGCATACCTTGAAAAGCAATATCCCTCATCATTTCACTGTTCAACGCAATATTGTGCGTAGGGTATTTCCCACAATTCTTGCAATATGCTCAAATCATTCTAATCCTCAAACGCGTTTAACCTTCCCAAGGAGCCGCATCCTATAGATCAATTAGTTTGCTGCCGCTCCTCTCTAAAACGTTTGAAAAGTTGCTGCTGGTGAAACTGCAACCAAAATTAGAAACTCGGTGTTAGTTTTAGACAATAAATTACACATTTATAAATCATTCTTAAAGCTTGTTTGGACTTCCTGCAAACATCTCTGGGGCACCAGTAGCAAGTTCAATATCCCAATCATTCAAAGATTTCAATGTAAAGTATTAAGAAACATTGATTATGCTCCCTGGTATGTTCGAAATTATATAATTCCCTCCGATTTTAAAATGCCAGCAGTTAACGAAGAAATAAAAAATTATAGTTGTAAATATATTAAAAAAATAGAATGTTATGCAAGTTCTTTAGCAATAAATTTGTTAGCTAACAGTTTGGAAATGAGGCGTCTTAAGAAATTCATACCTTGAGGTTTGCTTCATAGGTTTTAAAGTATAGTTCTATGTGTAATCAACTATATTAATGGAGAGATACTACTGAGTATCTTCTTCAACCATTGTTAATTACCTAGTCAAAAAATTACTTATTGTTCTGATGTACGAACAGATTGTTAATAAACGTTTAATTAAAAAACTTGAACTGTCGCAGAGTACTTAAAAAGTAACCCCCCTGTCCTCGCATTATATTGTTCACTATCTCCGATCAATGTTCAAATGAAATTTCAGAATCATCATTGTCTTACAAAGTGTTCAAATCAGATTCATTACTTTTAATCAAATATGTATTGAAAAGAAACAAAACGTGACAATTCTAAACTACTTTGTGACTTCAACTTCTTTGCCGCATTTATATTTTATCACTTTAAACATGGAATACTTTCGATTTATTTGGTTAAGCATCATTAAGCGACGTATACATCCATTGATAAACATTTTTTGAAAGTGAAACTTGAGAACAAAATAGTATCATAATACGATGAACAATTTAACGTGTAACCCGCCACGAGTAAGAACAAACGATAGCACCCACCCAAAAGGCAATAAGAAATGGGAAGATAATTCAATGGGTCAAGAGACAAGCCCTGATATCGGCACGTGCTCTGGACTGATTTATCAGATGTGGCTTCGGAACGTGTCGCCTGTTGGAGCAGAATTATAAAATACACAATATGGTTGATTGATTGATTATTTCATTTTTCTGGGCGCGTCGCATGCTATGCTCATTAGTCCCGAAAGTGTAGTGGATGTTGTTATCCCAGCAGGAGGAGGAGGAAGTGGAGGAGGATGTGCTCTTTCCCAGCTGGATGGCAGGATCCAGCGCCGACATATACTTCTGCTCGCCGGATTTTCCACATCTAGGTATCTCACACCAGCGCAGCACCGCCCCAGTCGGGGCAAGCTCTAAGCTCCCGACATTTGTGGTAGTGTGTACTACTTGTGTGTGTGTGTGGAAGTGGCGATGAGGCTAAGACAAGGAAGAGAAACGAAAGATCGCGGGCAGTCTGTTGCACGTTCGTTAGGGTAATCCTTCGGCATTCGCCAGGTATTAATGGGAGGAACCACAGAAAAGTCTCCTCCAGAGTTAAAACACGCCTCCAGAGATCGGCTAAATTCGTCCCAGCTATCTAGCTAGTACCGAAAATACTGACACCGTTGGGACTCGCACCCTAGGACCGTTTGTGTTTGGAAACCTCGCTGCACTTAAATCCGCCCCTAAAAAATTCCATGAAGCGACGTCCGGACTATCCACCTTGGTGACAGCGTATTTGGCTGGCTTAATTGACCAGTATTTCATTATAGAATAATAAAATTAGTCGTTATTAGTTTATCTATTACACACAGATAATCATCCTCGGTAGTATAGTGGTCAGTATCCCCGCCTGTCACGCGGGAGACCGGGGTTCGATTCCCCGCCGGGGAGGAAATTTTTGATTTGTTTATGACGATACTGTCATAATTATCTAAAGAAAATGATTAATATTGTGGGGTCATCGCAAGGGGAGGACAATGAGTAAGAAATTCATAAGGAATTTGTAATTGCTCGCATGTTGTTATTCGTATAATTACCCGCCTATTTCAATGTTCGTGTCTCGTTCCATTAATTGTATTTTTAGATAATATATTCCGTTGAGGGGGGACAAATCCATCGTTGCGATCATAACTTGTTTAGCATGCATTTTCATTAATGAAAATGCAATCCCTTGTTAAATCATTGTTAGATACCTGGTTAAATGGTTGATGTGTGAAACAAATACGCATATGTAAAATGCCGATAGAAGTCAATAATAATAAAAAACTGACGATAGAATTTTCTGACTTACCATCTTTAATCGTTGAATTTTTCTTGTTATACCGCGTGAAATGAAAAATCATTTTCAGAGAAAAACTCTAGAAGATATCATATAAATGTTTTCTAATAGCACAATGAACGTTTCTTCTTGCTAATCATGAATCTGTTCTGTCGGCCAGTGGTATTAACATTCATTCCTCCACGTGTTTCAATTAGTCATTGGCAAGTGGCCAATAATTCCTTACTCGGATATGCGGACAAAAAATTCCTCCCCGGCGGGGAATCGAACCCCGGTCTCCCGCGTGACAGGCGGGGATACTGACCACTATACTACCGAGGAACACAGTGTGTGTTGCACTTCATATTCGTGCCAAACGCCAATGTAAATTTACGAATAATTGTTGTTGTTTGTGAGAAAATGTAGTTTGTGCCTTTTGAAACCTACTTTGAACGTGTTTTGTCTTGGATGTTTTCAAATATCCACATTTATCGTGGCTAACAGTGAATGTTTCCGATTGAAAAACTACTTTTTCATTTAGTGAAAAGCTAAAAGCGATTGGTGTTACTGAAACCATGTGAAATATATTGGAAATCACTGATGATTCTAGTGAAAAAAGTTATTCGTGTTTTAACATTTCCATCCATGTTTTCAAATTCAAGGCGCCGCAGACATCAGCCAGATCAATTGGAGAATGTCAGTTATAGAGAAAATTGGCTGAACGTTTTAGATGCTACCGTTGACCACAAACGGACGATGAACAGACGCACGGACGGGCAGACATAGGTTTTGCCGTCCATCGATTTTGCGGTAGCAAGAACTCATTGTAAATTTCAATGCTCTGAAAGACAGACTGTCCAACAAGACCCACAGAACGCGAAATTTGACTACACAAAGTAATAGAGGAAGTAGTTTAAGGAACAAGATTAATCGATCTTTTCGTTACCAGGGCCTGGCAATAATAGTTTTTGTGTAGAAAATTAGCAGTTTTGCTGCGCACGATTACGACACTTTCTCATCTTTGGTACGTAAGGGCGATAAAGTAAAATAAGTTCACGCGTTTGTTTTTTAATTCCTCCCTCCCTCTCTGTGACATCTTGTTAGACTTAACTTACGAAAACAAAAAGATAAAAATAGTCATTGGCAGCTCCACAAGGATGCCTCGTGCGTAAAACTCCTCGCTATGGATAGCCGTGTCCCAGAATAGGTACTACATAGAAAGGAAAAGTACCCACAATCCGTGCGATGATATGATGCTCATGATCACTATATTGAAAGTGTCTAAATAGCTTTACGACCCGGCATTTGTTATGTGGTGAAAATGCCTTTTCTCGTTTTACTCGTATTTGGTGTGTGTATAACTAGAAAAAGTACGTAACCCGAGGGACATTTGCATCGTATAGGCAAATATTAATAAAAAATAGAGATAACATGGTAAAGAATTATAAATGCATAACTAGTAGTGGGACAGAATGGCACAGACTTCCTCGTATTAGTTTTCTCATTTCTTTGGTCTGGCTTAATTTATCGGCCACATTCTCTGCCATCTATCTCCGCCCAAAATACATTTTTTTTTTAATTTTCTCAATTCTTCGGTTTTCTAATAGTAGAACCGAAATAGTACTTTAAGAATATTAAAGAAGAGAGGGTCGTCCTAAATGACAATTTTCATTAAATAATTTGGAGGCATTTCTAAGAAAATATCGTTCACGCGTTACTAAAAATGCGACATTGAAACTCTTTTTCACATAATTTTTGAGTTTTCGGAAAACTTTATTTGAAGTTATTTAAAGCACTTTAATTCACAAATGTAATAGTGTTTAGAAAAATGGAAATATGCATATTACGCCCTGAGACATTAAAAAAAACTACATTTGTGTAATTTTTTTGAAAAGGGATTTGTGTACTTTCCATTCTGTGTAGTGTCTATTATGTGGCCGTGCAGCTCTCAACGGTAGTTCGTTTCTGGGTTGCGCCCTCCTCTCGAAAGCGCAGCCTGGTAGCTTAGTCTGCACACTACCCTTAGCATCGTCTCCGTTCCGTCCGTCGTGGGATCTTCAACGCCATCTCCGGCGGTAATGTTCTCCGACAATCCTTCCTGCTCCTCTGCAGCACCGACCACTCGACCTCTTCCCCCTCCCGGACCCCCTCCACATTATCTCTTTCGGGACGCATGTACCGCCTTGATTAGACTGTGCTCAAATACGAACCCCCCTCTTCATGCGGCTCCCTGTTGACTCATCCATTTCTCTCCTCCCCTCTAGATCTTGTGAAACGCGTCTTTCGCGTGTCTAAACGGGTTTTCTTTCCGTTTTGCTCTATATCTCTCCCCTTTCTGACCCTTTCCTTACATATCCTTCAACGTATTTCGCATAGTCTCATTCCTCCCCCTCCCCTCCCCTCTCTCTCTCCCACTCATTCTCTCACGCTCCCCGTCCCTCACTCTCGTTCCCTCTCTCTCTTTCGCTCGCTCGCTCCCTCCGCCTCCCTCCCTCCCTCCCTTCGCCTCCCTACCTCCCTCTCTCTCGCTCTCATTCTCTCTCTCGCTCCCTCTCCCTCACTCTCGTTCCCTCTCTCTCTCTCTCTCTTTCGCTCGCTCGCTCCCTCCGCCTCCCTCCCTCTCTATCGCTCCTCCTCACTCACTCTCTCGCTCGCTTGCGCGCGCTCACTCATCAACTGCCCAGTCGGAAGGAAAGTGCAGTCCCACTTTTGCCCTATGCACACCTGGCGGAGATACTTGGAGAGGGAAAAGCGTGCAAGCCGTATCGCATATAAGTCGGCGGCGGATCACACGGGAACACCGCCATCAATAGCGATATAACATACACTATACTTACGGAAATAATGAACATAGCATTTGACCCCCCCTCCGCGGAAACCCGAAATAATAAATAAATCAGTCTTTCGACATCTCCTTCTATTAACCACTCTCTTTTTTTTTGTTTGTTTGTTATACACTTTACTCAACTTTTTATGATGCCCCTTTGCTCTCCTCACCTTCTTTATTTTTACTCAATTTTTTGGCGAACATTTCTGTTCTCTTTCCTTCTCGACTTTTCTTTCTCGTTGCCTCCTTAACCCCCCTCCCTCCGGCCCGGCTGCACCCAACCCCGCGGGCGGTGCAATTCCGGGTACGCGGCTAACTCCGCTAATAAGCTGTGTACTGGCGCGGAGGCGATGGCCGCGCAAATTAAACCGGGACAATAACCGGTTCGCGGCCGCGCCACTAGAGCGCGCCCCGCTCGCCCGGCGAGGCCTCCGACCGCCCTCTAGTGCTTGCGGGAGGGGGTGCTTAAGCATCGAAATGGGCGCCGCGAGAGCGACCGGGAGAACGGAAGTCCTCGGAGAGGAAGTGGGAAGGCTTGTACGTAACTCGTGATATTATGCGCTCCTCCCGCGGACACAACGCCATATAAATGCTTGTGAATGAAAAGTATTATATATTAATGTAATATGATTGTAGGCAGTAAATGTGGTAATTATTTATTTTTTTGTTTATTTAATAGGTAAGTATTAAAGACAAATTAGAAAACTTGATGCTAAGTGGCTAGGCCCAAGGCCTTTAAGTCATTACAATACCTACATTCTAATGCGTTCTAACCTTTCGTATTCTGGTATCCACCCCAAATGGTCTCTCCATCGCATCAATGCCGCGGAAAAGAGACCATAAGGTACGGCTGAGGAAAAAAAAACCTGAAAAGGTAAAAACCTGCCGTCAGAAGCCGAGTACATGCTAATCTATCCGATTTTTGTTTTTAAACTATTTATTTGGCGCGGGCGTCAGGCATTCTCCTTCCAGTGTTTGGCCTCCTCAGTACCTGAAAACAAACAGCACCACAGAAGATCGTCCGCACCAAAGCCTCTGCCCGTACATTTCCGATTCCCACTTCCCTTCGCCCCCTAATGTGCTTATTGTTTTAACCGTTTCCTTTTATTTTATTTTTATTTTATTTTAATTTATTTAATTTAATTTATTTTAAGTTAATTTATTTTTATTGACTTATTTATGTACTTATACTTAACAATTGACTACGTCTTATGACATTTTTTTTACTGTTTACCAACTTAACATAACTTACTAACTTAATTATTGTTAGTTTATTGACTTATTTAATTCTCTCCAGTCTAGGCTGTGCTCGTACTAACCAGTACTGTTTTCCCACTCCCTAATTTCAGTTTCCCTAACGGTCCGAACCTTTCCAAGAAATGTTCATTATTCTTTCATGAATTTAGGTCTTTTATCACCTTAAATGTTTTGGGCGAGTGTTACGTTCCTATTTTGAAAGTAGTAATTTCCCATTCCCATCCATTTTCCTCTCCAAGTTTCGGTCGCACAGCAAATTAAAAGGATGTGGATCCAGTCTTCCCTATCACCGCAAAGCACACAGATGCCATTACCATTAGAGTCCTTTAATCTACGCTGCATCCACCTCCCGACCCTGAAGTATCATGCATTGGTTCTAACGTAGTACTTTTCCATGCATATTGATAGCGGAGTTGTATACCATAGTGTGTTTCTTCTGTGATATTTAAAGTTCATTATTCTCTGTAAATATCATTAATATTGGCAACAATCACTTCAAAAATTAAATATGAACATAATTTTTGCGCTAATTTACCCAAAACGAAAAAAAAAAAAGGTGTATATTATTCATACAGAAACATACTTTTGAAATCATCGTACAGTTTCCATCAATGTAATGCTTTTGTTGCATTGATGTAATGCTTGAAATGTTGATTGAGAAATGTTGATTGATGAAAATGTTGATTGAGATTTGTTTACAACTAATACACAAGCAAGAAAACTACCCTTATCCTGCATTACATAATTTACAAAAAACATTAGATTGGTGTGTATACAATGTCCACACTGTAACATTTTGTATATAAAATATACGTAAAAAAATTAGCAATCTCTCATTGCTTGTGTGATAACCTAGAGACGATGGAGCCAGTAGAATTGAAGAAAAAAATGGCCCGTGGGGGGATCGAACCCACGACCTTCGCGTTATTAGCACGACGCTCTAACCAACTGAGCTAACGGGCCAGTACGCCCGTTTCTTTTGGACTGCACACAGATCAAATTCATATTAGCCAACACGAAGTGGTTAGGGTTGGCAAAATAGATACGAAGACGAGGAATAGCGTTGAATGCGGCAAACAGGGATCAGATTGCTGGTCGAAAGTTCCCAAGACGTGAGAAGCAAAGTGGGTAGTTTAGAGTCCAACTGTGTCTGTCGAAAATGTCGACTTAAAATTTAAAAAAATACTAGTAATACTACTTCACCAAATTTAACATAACCCAAACGCATTATATCTGCCTCAGTTGACGCTTACCTGTGCATTTCCGAGTTAAGGTGACGACCTCGTGTCTGTGCTACGAAAACATTTCAACGTATTTTGATGCCAAAATATTTCTCGTGAATACACAATGTGTCTCACGTGGTCAGTTGCCTTACTTATTCAGCGCCCGGATTAAGCGCCAACATAGCCAAATAATCTGTTCTTCATCATTTTTGCAATTTTATCTAAATAATCTGGTTAATGTAGTTTTTTTTCTACGTTTTTGGTTTTTAAAGTTCGGTATTTCACTCAACTGGTTGCCCGTACCAATAGAGTTTCCGTGGTGTAGCGGTTATCACATCCGCCTTCTCGGTGAAATGTCTCCGGTTTGATTCCGGCCGAAAACATTATTTTTCTTAAGTGAAAAAACCTAAATCCCATTATCGAGTAAGCTGTTATCCCTGTCCGGTGCGCTGATATTTCTAAATATGCGCGTTATACGTACTGAGAACATAGTTTATGTATAATGCTCAACGTTCTTTTATAGCTTTTATACCTTTTAATAGACGGAAAAACTTTAAAGATAGGAAAAGATTTTGATTGTGGGGAGAATGCAATTTACGTTTCCATTTTTTGCAAGCTGAAATTTGTGCTACCGACGTAATTTCTATTGTTGGTACTCCCACCAGCCACTTGTTCCACTAAGGAGTTCCTTTCCTGGCGCACAGTACAACAAAGAAAGAGTCTTAATTGCACAATGAAGACAAGCAATATGTTTCTCTCATAAATTATCTCATTTTGCTTCCTTAAAAGAATCGTTTGAATAGAGACGACGTATATATTCACTTTTTCAGTAGCAGTGGCTTCTTGTCAAATGCATTAATCTGATGATAATAATCAGTAGCGCGGGAAAATATTTGTATTTGTATATTTGTATTTGTTTCTTTCTATTTGAGCTATTAATATTATAACACTTTACTGTATCAGTTTAAAAAATGTTTAGATAATTATTTTTTTAATGTATGAATGAAAGAATTGACGACATATTCGCAGTTAAATTAGTAACAATAATTTCATTAAAACATTTCCCGTTGTAGACTAGATATGAAAATAATTGTTACTTTATTTATTCAGCTAAAATTGTTTTAAGAATCTCAATCGAAAAATCCAAGACGTATGTTCGTATATTATTGGTTAACAAACGTGATTATTAAGCACACTGTTGTGATTCAAAAAGGATCTGAGAGACGATATCTCTCAAGATTTTATTCACAGCATAAATAATTATCGGGAACTAATATATGAAATTAAAAAAAACTAAAAGGAAAGCAAGTTCACCTACGTCTATGCTGCACAAAAACACTATATATCTTTCGTGTCCTATATTTCTTCAAACTGACTCACCATTAGGCTTGGAAAGAGGGTGAAATTACCTTGAGAAAAATTCGCTTCAAGACAACGATTCAAAGTTCCCAGCTCAGAATAAACATTTTGTAGGAAAGTTTGATTTGTTGAGAAGTGAAAGTTTGAATACCTTCTTTCTCCCATGATTGGTGAAAGGGCTGTAATGAAATTTGCGTGGTCAGAGGGAAGAGCAGGCCTCATGGCCTGAGTCTCGCCACGTAAAATAAGGCCAATACAATTCAATTCAATTTGATTTGATTTGATTTATTTCGTCCAAGAAAAATAAAACCTGTATGTATAGCATTTTGAAAAGTACCATCTACGCACGTTTTCTTGGGCTCCAGACACTCTTAGAACCTTTCATTCATAAATAGTTGAATGACGAATAAAAATGTTCAAAAAACTTCTTTTTATTCATCTATTAACTTGCCTTAAAGACAATACTAGCTGTACCAAATCTCAGGGCGGAAAACAGAGCTACATGTCCAATCTGAGGTTAATCACGTTTGTAGAAAAGAAGGAAGATAAGATCAAGAAATAGCGTATTTTGATTACTAAAATATATTTAAATAAATACCATCACTTCTGTGTGAAAAATTATGAAATCATTCTCTGGTATTACTAGAAACAAAAAATCAACTAATATGTAAGCAAATAAACAACTGAGTAAATGTAGCTCACAAAATGACAGGAAGTGACTGAATCTCTACTTGAAACAACGTTCAGTACTAGAATAATGGCATTTTGTTATAAAAACAATTCTTTTTAAATATAAATTAAGTATTGCAATTGCTCATATTAATACGTTTTTTCAACCACCAGTTTTGAACCATCATTGAAATTTTCGTATTACGTAACTTTTGAATTTTAACGTTTACAGAATATGATTTGGTACCATTCCATCGTGAGACAAATAATCATTTTTTTAGTATAAATTCAAAATATTCCGATTGGCACCTGAAAGTTTTAAACTGTAACGTAATTACTGGAGTTCGTTGTTTTCTTTCATAAAACGCATTATACTGCCAGAAATACGCTATTTTTCTTCTTTTTCTTTTTCTTCTCCCTCACGCATTAGACCGGTTGGTCCATTGCGATTCATTGATCCATCCATCTTCTCCTAGGTCTACCGATATTCTCTTTTCCTCTGGATGTGCAGTATAGGACTTGCTTTGAAATGAGTTCATCACTCATTCCTAATATGTGGTCTTTCCATTTCTTCCTATATTCTTCAAATTGATTATTCAGGTTGTATATTGAAAGGGTCTTCCTGATGCATTTGTTTTCTATTCTGTCCCTTCTCGTTCCTCCTAAAATGGATCTTAAAAATCTAATCTCTGTTGCTTGGATTCTGCTATATGTATTCACATTCAGTGTTCAGTTTTCATCACCATATAATCCTCAGAGCACTTCCATTACTGTATAGAACTTGGTCAATGTATCCCTCCTAACTTTGCCTTTGAGAGTTCTTTCAATCGTGCAACACATCAGATTGAATTTTTCAATCGTCCTGTCGTTATGTGCTTAGCCTAGATAAGATATATCACATCCTAAAAATCTAAAGTGGTTGACTTGTTCTGTTATTCTATCTTCTAGAGCGAGTTTGCATCTTAGAGTTTGGAGTCTTTAGATTGCCATGGATTTGGTTTTTCTAGTGGATATTTTTAAATGATTCGAGTTTGTTATTTTATGGAGTTCGTATATGGCTCTATGTAAGTTGCCATTGTCGTCGCCACCTATAACCTGGTCATCACCAAAAATAAGAGTTTTCATAAAATGATTCCCTTTACGCAATTTTTAGGTCATTAATCACGTAGGTAAAAAGTACTAGTGTAGCACGTTTTCTATCCCCTTATTAATTATTTGGGGTCCTCGGACGTTCACACAAAAACTACAGTAATAATGACACACTTATAATGAATATTAAATAGTTTCGTGACACATATCGAATGTTGTGTTTTGTATTTTTAGGTAATAGTTCACCAAATATTGAAATCGGAGTCCATGGACTCCAATTTGTACTTGTACACAAGTCCAATTTATAATATTAAGAGGAGTTCCTCAGGAGAATCATATATAATGCATAGACTTGGTACAAATAATTCATAAGTAGGGAACGGATTTTCATGTAAATACATATTTTTACAGGGACAAGATACCTGCATTCACTAATATTTTTTACACTTAACACGACATTCTGAACTAATTGGAACCATTTTTATTTTACATATTAATTTTTTTTTACATATTTTGTCTATAAATACATATTTCTTTACATTTTAATATATTTCTAGGTCGAAAATGAACATTTCAATTGTGATGTTCGAAATATATGTTACTTGAAAACTAACTTAGTTACTGAAATACTTAAAAAATACGCAATGCGCTTGTATTAGCGCCAGACAATCGCTATTAATTGCCAAACTTATCTCCCCCGCCCCAGTGCTTCTTGGAAACAACGTAGTCGGGATCAACGATAGCGAATGTAGTATGTGAAGCAGAAGGAACTTCAACCACGCTTACTCGTGTTTCATAGACCCCATGCGTAACTCGATAAAAAAAAAATCAGATCATTGTCTTATCCCTTTTCTGGAGTGCGGGTGGGAGTATGCTCCCTTTACCCCCCCCCCTTTTATCACAGGCTACATGGTACTATTCACTTGAGCTCCGACTCCTCGTAAACAACATTGTATATAAGACAAAAATATTATGTTTCGGAACAAACTAGCGAATAATTGCTTCTGTAGATGTAAAACTTTCATTCAGTCTCTCTGAATCCATGTAAAGTTCTGCTCGGCATTGTACTCTGCTCGGAAAACTCTTGAAGAATGGAATTGTAAACATTATAACGAATATTTATTTCACATATTTCCTACTTTTCCTTACATATTTTTGAAAAAATAAGTACATATATATGTACATGTTTTGCTTCTTTTGTTACAATAAAGTCCGTTCCCTATTCATAAGTATCACAAGATTCTTTGGTTAGTGAAGTGTTAGCATTCGTTTCACAGCATACTGCTACAAGCGAAGTAATTCTCCATTTAACCAGCTTTCGATACATTTGGTACAGATGCACACTCATCATTATAAACACTTCGATTAAAAACTCTAGATTTACATAGAAAATTACATTGTAGTCGAGTTTTAAATATAAAATTCGACAGCCCGCTTTGAAGTAAAGAAGAGCCAGCCGCTCCATTACAGGGAACCGTGATAGCCTCGCACATTTTGCGAAATTGGGCGCACTCACGTAGGCAATTACGGAGCGCCGTGACGATACGTCCAGCCTGGTGACGCGTCGCCCGTAATTATGAGCGGCGGGAGGCCCTGACGACGGAGGCGAGGGCTGGCAGTTATGACGGACGCGCGAGGGCGCGGGCCAGCGGGGGAGGCCATGACGTGAGAAGCCGTTGAAATGGCCGCGCGCCCTCCAGGGGGCCGAGAACGACCTGCTCCATATCACATATGAACTTCCCTTTATGTTGCGTACCACGCGAGGAAAGAGTTCGTATGTTTGGTTCAAACGCTGTCTGGAGGAGAATTCTAGCGGCCGGCTGCCCTGATCGGTAGTTTTCCGTGGTTTCTCCGATCAACACCCCGCGAATGCCGGAGCAGTACCCTAACAAACGGGCCACGGACCGCGCGCGATCTGTCCTTCCTCTTCCTTGTCCTATCTTCTCCCCTTACACACACACTTACACTAAAATGCACTACACTACCACATATGCCGGGAGACCGGTCGGGAACGTAGAACGTGTCCCGGCTGGGGCGGTGGGAGATACCTGGTTAGGGAAACCCCGCTAGTCAACGGTAGGTCGGCGCCGGATCTCGCCATCCGGGGGGAGGGGTGTAAGATCACCGCCAACTCCCGATGACAAACCATGCCATACACTTACGGGACTAATGACCTCAGAAGTTTACGCGCCCGGAATCACTATCAATCAATCTAAGGATGGGATGATTTATGGTGATAACGGGCCGAAACGAAGTCGGATGTGCGCTTGTCCGTTATTTTGGTAAGGAAAATTAATTACTTTGAGAAAATTGAAGGGCTCAGTAGAGCAAGAGGGTATTCCTCATTTTTTTGTGAAATTGTGTTATTAGCATTAAACAAAATTTGAAATTATTCTGTAAGTGTAATGTGTTATTTAAATGCAGTATGGACTTTTATGCAAGTGTACTGTATTTAAAAGTTTAAAAATGTTACATGAAGGAAGTTCAGGTAAAACCTTCATTATCTCAGAACTATGTAAATGTGGGATGGCCCTTATTCTACTAACGCCTTCCATTGTCGATAGCTTCAAATGTTTTGTTTTTGGTGTTTTTTTACGTCGGTAAACAAGCGCGTAGCTCCTTCGGAACCTATAACAACTAAACAACACATGCTTAAATGATAAAAATGTCTTTTAAATTTGTGGCGACAAAAAGTAATTTTTAAACGGTTTCTCTTAACTGTTCGTAGATACCAATGCCATGCAGTTTCCGTGATGTAGCGGTTATCACATCCGCCTAACACGCGGAAGGTCCTCGGTTCGATCCCGGGCGGAAACTTTTTTTTTTTTTTTTTTGCGTCCACTCCTTGACGCAACGCGTCTCCAAGCCCCTTACGGGGCGTTGAGCGCTTTTGCCCTTGGGAGTAATCCTCCATTAATGGGCATTATTTTTAACATTAGTCCAGTCTCGTCACGTCGCAGTCAGTCAGTGTCTTTTATCCCTTCGGCCAGGGGCTGGACGGCGTTAGATCCCGGAGTTCCTGGCCGGTCACCCAACCACGAACCCGCGAGTCTCGAATGCGCTTAACCTTCGTGACTTCACGGAGCGTAGTAAACGCATTCTGCTAGCGCCGCCGCCTGTTTGTTGTTATTGTTGGATTTTTTTAGGGGTAGGGCTAGGTGGAACAAGTTAAATTGCGATTTCCATTATGCTGATATTCCTATAATCGGTACGCCGAAGCCGATCACAGTGCTCAGCATGTATCATTTGCGACAGTGTGTCAGACTGATAGATGTCTGTGATTGGGCGAAAAACGGAAAGCGAGTTGATTTTAACGATGAGAGCGTTTTTTCCCGTGATTTCAACGATAGTTGCAAATACAATTAATACGTTTGCATCGATAACAGCTGGTTATGGCTTCCTACCAGTGGTGGCTGGTGCCTCAACAGACTGGAGGTTGCACTCCATCGAATGACGGAAATGTAATTTCCAAAATTCAAAATACGAATACATAATAAAAATGTAAGCACTTCAAATTAATTAAAACTAAGTTAAATAAAAGT
Organism: Teleogryllus oceanicus; assembly: GCA_964035755.1. NCBI lineage: Eukaryota > Metazoa > Arthropoda > Insecta > Orthoptera > Gryllidae > Teleogryllus > Teleogryllus oceanicus. Next base: position 47,089,441 of record CAXIVR010000014.1, read on the forward strand.
ATATTGAAACATTACTTTCATAATTTTATGCGTCTTGCCCGTGTAACGTAATAAACATCATCACACGTTGTTCTGGCTTTGATTTCCACTGGGCACTTACGTTCTGCTCCAACACTTTGCAACAAGCACTATTGCTTCGACATGTGTAACACAAATAAGATTATTTTATTTTGAAAACTTCACTACCCTGCTGTATTTGGCAATAATGAGAGGTCTTAGACACACATTCGTGTTCACAAAAACGCTCGCAAATTGTTGGCCAGCTGCAGCCACACAAGCTTCCGCGAGACACTAAGGAACTTCCATCCAGAACGGCCACCATTACACAAAAGAACTCATCAAATGTACTTTTGAATCGACAAACCTAATATCAAAGGAAAATAAATTCTTCATATATCACAGAAACTACATTAAATATCGTCAATAATTGACCGAACTTGTGTACTTTCGATAACAAGCGAAATTCATAAAACTACGTAGTCGCGAGTCCGACGAAGATAAAATATGGGTATTCCCTTGAATGAGTGAACTCCGTCACCGCGCAGTGCTAGACTGCGCCACTCGTCTGGTTGCAACCAAAAGGCCCCATGTTCCCCGTGCTAAATCGAAGTGCCAAAGAGAAAACAGTAAACCCACTAATACAGCCAAGAGTGTGGTGTAATTCCTGGCGAAACACCAAACCCTGAAGAGAATGCCATATGGACGCTCTTTGGTTTCAGAATGATTTCATATACATCGATTTTGCTGCAATATCTTGAATATTGCATGCCATTAAAAGGAAAATGTATATTCCTAACATATTATGAGATATTTTTCGATTATCTGGGGGTTGTGCAATCGTGCACCTAAGCAAGAGCCGCCTCTGCTCCCTACATACGAAGCATATTTAAGAAAACCTTAGCGTCATGCAAAGAAAGTAAGACTCATAAATTACTATTGAACTCATTTATGTTCCATTTCCATGCTCTTTCGATTTTCACAAGGTCGTTCAGTCTTGATATAATATGTAGGAGGAGTTTGAAGAGATTTTCCGGTTTAAGTGAGTTACACGAATTAAAAATTACCGAAAAATATATCTTATATACGAATATGCATGTTACTGAATTTTTATGATAGATCAAAATCATACATTCATTTTAAAAAAAGTTCGCCTCAATACTAAAAAAAAAAGGATAAATAATCATGTAATAATGTAATAATATGTAATAATTAACTTTTCCCCAACTGCGAAAAATCTTCAATCATTCAAAAATTTCAATAGATGCTGAAGTTCCGTTAAAAACCTTCGAGGTCACTCGTGGTTCTAAAATCACAAGTTCCTCACCGTCGCCACTATGGGTCTGGTGCATATGTTCGCTCTCAGATCCAGATAGCACGTCACCGACTGCGCAGCGAGCACGCTGCGGCCTCGCTCCGCCCGCGGAAAAAGAGGAAGCCGGGGAAGAGATTTAAGCTCTTCATGGAGTCTTCTAATCCAGTCCGCTGGCGGAGGCCAGGTGCAGTGATGCGGGCGCGGTGGCGGGTGGTGAACGGAGGCAGCGGTGGCAAGCTGTATTGCTGACTGCTGGGGGCGCAGTCGGGGGAAGGAACGCGGGCGGCGCCGCGGGGGAGCCGCAGGCGCTGGCGGTGTCGCGGGCAGGGGGGAGCGGGGACATAGAGTAAAGAGTTAGTCTATGGCGGGGATGCCGGGGCCAGCGTAGATGGGGAAGCGAGTAGGGACGGGAGCGCGGGTAGGACAGGGAAGCGAGTAGGGTTGGGTAGGGCGGGAAGCGAGTAGGGGTGGGAGCGCGGGTAAGGTGGGGAAACGAATGGAGAGGGGGAGAGCGAGAAACCATGTCGAGGCGGCAAAGCGAGTAGGGGGCGGGAGCGCGGGTAGAGGCAGGGGAAGCGAGTAGGGGGGAAGGGTAGGGGGGAACGGGGACGCGAGTGGGTTAGGCCGAGGGTAGGGACAGGGACACTGGCGCGGGTGCAGACGGCATGCGTGGGCGTGGCGATGGGATGGGGGGGCGGGGCGCGCACGGGATGCTAGCGAGACCCGGAGGGGGGGCAAGCGAGGGCGCGGGGCGAAAGAAAGGGGCCGATTGCGTATTCAGAGGGCGCGGCGCGCTCTGCCCTCGCCCCACCTATCTGATGTCCCCTACGTGGCGCGCGCACCCCTCCCCTGCCCTCCCCGCCCTGCCACCTACGCTCTCGCCGGCGCCGCGCCGCGCCGCTCCGTCGCCAATCGACGGACTCACACACGACGCTCTCTATTGTCGACAGGGCAGAGCCCATAGGCGCCTAGAACTGTTTTCAAACTCGCCTATAAAAATATTTAGGGCCCGCAAGTTCAGGCACTTGCATTACCTAAAATAGGCAGGCCAAAAGACATTTATTTGTACTGAAATAGGCATGCAGAAAAGGTATTTATTTTGATTAAAGTAGGGGGCAAAACACGGGACATAAAATTTACTATGATAGTAAAATACTTGTAATTAGTGAAAAAAAATTAAATGATTCACATTTTTATTCTCACTTTAAAATTTACATTACCACTCACGTGAAAGAAAACTGTACCTGTTTTGTAATATTGATCACATTTGACCATCCGGTTTGGGAGTACGAATTTATTTTATTACGCCTATACGAAATGCTATTGTGGAGAAACAATTTATTTTACTCGCAGCCTGGTCTCATGTTATTGTGGACTCCCTTTTGAATCTTGAATTGGTAGCAATGAAAACGGAATTGTAGATTTCGTTCTTCGCGTTTGTGTAATCGCTAGAAGGGATCAGGGAATAAGAAGGAAATAAGAAGGGTATAATCACGTAGAGACAGCTCTGTCCTCAAAAGGGATTCGAGGACATATACAAACATAGGATGAAATTTCTCGTGTGCGAACAAGTCCATAAGCATCAATGAAAATATCAAAAATCTTCACTGGTGTCATCTTCTTTTCTCTTTTAAATTTTTGACACAACCTGACACGGGAGCCTCTGCGTCCACAGAAAGACAATGCACGACTTCATGTTGTCCAGGATAGCAGGTGTGTTTCCAACTCGAGAGAGATTGGGGTCTGGAGGGAAAAAGGTAAAATAATAACGAAAAAGGCAGAAAATGCCATAAATAAGGAAGAAAAAGGCTAAATGCCAAAAATAGGCATCAGAAGATAAAATAGGCAAAAAGTCACAAAATCGTAACAATTATAAAAAGGCATTTTTCCAAACTTTCAGGCTCTAATAATAATAATTCCCACAAAATTACATGGATTTGTTGTTGTTGATTTTCTGCTCAGAATGAGTAAATTGCATTAATATTGACTTACCAATTGGATCACGGTACACAATTTGCAAATGCCATTATTACTTACTCAAATCAGAACGACAGAGTAATAACTAAGTACAATCGACACTAATAATTTCCCTATTTATAATCCAATTCTCATTTTGATATTGCACATATAGGTTTGAAATCTGAATCAATTCACTAACATAATATTACCGCAGCACTATATTTTCTTGTGGAAAATATGTGAAAAAGTCAATCTAAACATCAAATGATCTAATATACATGCAAAGTTTGTTAACTAGTGAAAATTCAAACTTGACATGACTTTATAAAAAACAAAAACGTGCCTACGTTTTTATAATAATCGATACAATTGCATCTAATTACAGATTAATTAATGCTTGCAAAGTGTGTTAGTGCACAAAGGTACTAAAGCTGACGTAGATTTAAAAACAAAAAAGAAGGTATTGACGCATGTGACTACAAAAGAAGAATAGTTATTTATGATACGAGGTATATTTTGTGCGCGAAATGTACCAAATTGATATTGTATTTTGCCAGTAAGAATGGTTGCAACACCATCCCGAGTGGCACAATTCTTCCAGAAAAATAAAATTACTTTTATCACGTCTGTCATACACAATTTTTTATAGACTTACTGACGTTTAATTTAATTTTATTCCACTACACAAATCACTTAAAGCCAATTGTAGCTTATGCGGCACATGAAAGTATTTCTCTTTGTTGCATTCACTATTTATCTGAACGCTTCAGCATCATCTTCCCTTTAGCACTAGTGTTAGAAATTGAACTTTAAGTACACCATACATGCTCTGAAAAAACGCGTTTACTAGTGGCTGAGTATTTTTTTCTTATAACTCAGTGATTCATGGAAAATATTTAGCCATTTCTGATTTTCCTCTCATCAAATTTTGCATCACATATAAATCTCCTACTAAACCATTTAATAATATCCATTTAACTCCGCGGTCATTTCACTGCCATATTACTAAACATATATTATGATTTCGTTATTCATCATTTACCCAGCTGCTAGATTTATTATTCGGAGGGAGATATCTGAACTGACCTTTGAATATTAGCCTAGAAGGTGTGATTAAGTAGGCGTGATGAAGTAGTTGAAGTGATGAATAGTTGACAAGTACCTAGGATTCTATTTCGATAGTAAATTAAGCTGGAAAAGGCACGTAGATTTTGTTGTAGGGAAAGCGTTGAGATCTCTTCATTTTGTAAAGTGCATCTTAAAAAAGAGTACAGTAAACGCGAAGGAAATTTCTTATTTATCGCTTGTTCATCCGATAATGGAATATGGAGCATTTTGTTGGGATCCGCACAAAATTATGCAGTGTACGAATTAGGAGAGGATACAACGTAGAGCAGCTAAATTTACTTCCAGGGACAAGAAAATGGCAGGGTGGGATTCACTCGAAAACAGGCGAACATTGGCAAGACTCTGCTCTTTGTATAAGACTTATTGCGGTCATCCAGCTTAGAAACAAATTAAACGGCGGTAAAGTGTTCCTACGTACATCAGTAGAGGGGATCACAGGAACAAAATAAATTTAAGAGCGCAGATAACGGATGTCGGGAAATTCTCTTTGACAAATCGAACGATAAGGGATTGGAATAGATTGCCTGCAAAAACCTTTGAACCCTTTCCGCGAAGCGTTCAACAGTTTAGGGTACTTCTAAGTTTATGAGGGCGTTAACTAAGAATATTAAGTTATAGTGAAGTGAAGTGTCGGAAGAAGGAAATATTTTAGTGTTATAGTGAAGTGAAGGACAGTTTAGTGCGGTCTTAATTGTATAAACACTCAGTGCGGCTTTAGATGATAGACGTTTCGTTCCTTCATGTAATTGAATATTTTAACAATCATTAGATTTCATATTATTAGTATTATTATTATTATTATTATTATTATTATTATTATTATTATTATTATTATTATTATTATATTATTTGTATGACATTTATTGTCTTATTTACATAATTAACTGCAACCGGGTAACACCCAATTGTAGTTTAAATAAATTTATATGACAGGGTGAACGAGATCTGGTGGCAGACGGTGGCAGATTGGGGACTGCGCTTCGTAACCAAGCAACAAGGAAGAGACAGGCAGATAGGTTATAGCATAGAGAAAGAATTTTATCTTCCTTTCTCTACGACTACCAAGTAAATGACGTGGCACAAAAGCGGTGGACATGGAAAATAAGGGTGTCGGGGATGCAGAGAGATATAGACGAACAGGACAGACAGAAGCTGTGAGGCTAAAGGGGGAACAAAGCGACAAGAAGCATTACAAAGAGGTAGAGTATTAGCGTGGCAGGTGGACGATGCAGCGACAGAGAGGTATTAAGGTTGAGAGAGAACCACAAGCAGCTGGAATGCGGTAGATCGCCAAGGCGATGGGGTGGTAGGACAGCATGATGATACTCACAGATGTGCAACAGACGCAGGCCACAAACGGCGCTGAAGTAGCCAGAAGGCTAGCAGGACGACCCGACAACGTGCCGCGGTAGCGATGAAGTCAAGAGGTACAGCGAGATGGGCCAATGAAAAGCCGAGGCGAGAGAGACCATACAACGTCGAAGTACAATGTCATTGTACGGAGAGAGGAAAGAAAATTGTAGGGAGAGCTGGTATGGTGGGACGAACTAAATGGTGAATGACAGCGACTGAATTCGACCTAGCTGAAAAGCTAGTGTCGAAAATCTTGCCGCCGTCAGGACTCGAACCTCGGACCTCCCTGTCAGAGGCACTGCAGTATCATCAGTGCATGCCCTGAGCTACCGCTCCCGATTCTAAGCGTGGAAACTGGGAGGCGTGGCGAGGCGGGCCAGGCGTGAAGCTCGCCGGAGTGGAAGCTGGTGCAGCGAGGAAGAGGAGCGGGCGGCGGGGCCTCATCGCTCATGTATAGCAACAGGCGCGCGCCGACGTGAGCGGCCGGCAGATGAGGCGCCACCGCCGCGCGTTATTGAGACCATCTTTTAAATGCGCCGCCCCGATCCATCTCGGCGCCGCGCCACAGTCAGCAGCGCCGCCCCCGCAGCCGCCCCTCCCCCTTCCGCCTCCGCCACCGCACCGCCACCCTCGCCGGTCTTGCCACCCTTGCCTCCCCCACCGCCACCACCGCCTCCCCCCCCCCCCCGACCCCACCGCCCCACGCCCCCACGCCCACCGACCCCATCGCCCCCACCGCCACCACCGATCCCCACCGCCACCACCGCCCCGCCGCCCACCCCACCCCACCGCCCCCACCGCCCACACCGCCCCACCGCCCCCATCGCCCCCACCGCTACCGCCACCACTGCCACCACCGCCACTACCGCCCTCACCGCCGCCCATCCCTCTATCGCCCCCACCGCCCCGCCACCCTTTCCGTCCCCGCCGCCGCCCCCACCAATCCCGCCGCCCCTCGCCCCTCACTCTGCCGCCACCTTCGCCGCCCTCACCTTCCCCGCCACCCTTGCAGCCCCCGCCCCCGTCGCCATTCGCTGCGCAAGTGCTTTTTGATGCCCTCAGCCCACTCGCGACTTCCTTCGCAGCCAGCCGCCTGCCAGAAGCGAGGGCCGACGGCACACTCCCCGTCAGCGCATTTCTACGATCGCAGCTCATCATCACTTTTGTAGTCAATGGATAATTCTCGTAATATAATCCTTCTCCTGACTTGATATGCAGACGAAGGCGGAAACTTTCAATAAACCTTTTGGTTTATTTATTAAAGGTATCAAGAAACCTTTTTTCACAGGCTCACTGCGTTTATCTGCCCAGACTTCGCATAGTGTTATTTTAGTTTTATTTTTTCATATTATTTTTTATTTAATTTATTAATTTTCTGGGTAGTTTTAACGACTCTGGTAACATAATGATTTGGGCAATTGGAAGGTATGAACGTGAAGACTGCAAGTGGCATGCTCTATCAACTCAACTCTATTTAAAGAATATTTCTATTTCCCTAAAAATTCAAGAAACATGAAGAATAATTGACAGTGTAATGAAAAGTGCAATGATTCACATGAAATAGAGGATTGGAATGTATGGTAGAAAAGTAAGAAACTGGGGTGCCACAGCAATTAATGCAACTGGGGTAGCACGTACGAAAAGAAGCAAACGATACGCTCGTTCAACAACGCATTTAAAACTGCCAACAACCTGTGAAAATACATGAAGAACTTGGCACATGTAATTGGATATTCCGCATTTCTTATAAAAATGAGATTATGGAGGAAAAGAAGGAAAGGGAGTTTTGGTAGAGAAAAGGCTCAAATAAATTTCCATTTTGCGCCTGGACCGAAAACACATAGTTGATCTTCACATTTCTAATCCGAACCCACATTAGGTCGGGACGGAAACGGTCAACTTCCGGTACAGCACACAGATTCATGAATAACTGCAACCACAGGCGTGTCTCTAGAACACACACACACACACACATCCCCAATATTTTCAAGTACTTCCAGTAATTTTATTCTTATATATTACATCCCAAAAATGCCGTTATTCCGTATTTCCGTTAAAATCTGGAATCTATTTTTCGCACCATTACAATATTTTATCCACACTATTCATCTGAGAAAATAAAAGCAAATAAAAATGTATCAGCTTCCACTAATATTTTTAAATTACTTTCGTTGATGTCCCTTCCCAGTTTTACGTTCCAGACACACCCATGGTGGCTTATAAAACCAGTGAGCATGTGCCCAATCGCAAAGGTCGAAGGAGCTTCCATCTGAATTTCACGCTCAGCCAAGTTCATTCTCCTGACCACTTCCGACAGAGGGTGCATCTGAAACAGACGGCCATCGAAAGAAAGAGATATTAATAGCACTGAGCAGCTCTAGAGGAAAGGTCACACGGCAGCCATATAAGCAGCCACTCTTAAGCACTGTCCATTTCCCCGGGTTATCTAGATTGATTTTCTATTTTTACGTTCTAGCTACGGAGTAGAGATAGTGGAGTTTTGAGTAGTGGATGACTCAAGTAGATAAATTCAGAAAAAAAGTCCTCTATCACGTGGTGTGGCCAGAATCCATGTTTTGTGGGTCGTTGGTTCAGAAAAATTGAATGTCGGCATAACGTCTGTCTGTCCGTCCGTCAGTCTGTCTACGAACAACGCTAGCCGCTAAACAATTCAGCTGATTTTCTCCAAAATTGATATTCTGCAATCGTTGTGGCTAACATCGCGGCCCCTTGAATTGGAAATTGATATTTTAATTTTAGGGGGATCTTAACATGAAGCCACTGTGACATTTCCCTATTTAAAAATAATGGCTCCATCGTTTTTGCTTAAATTTTGTTGTTGGGTAGTGTGAAAGACGTTTAACAGAAAGGTGCAGGTCTCCAGCTCGTTAAAAACCATAATTTTTCGAAAATTGCAAAAATTTAAAATTGTTTTCGGAGTCTTACTACAACTAAAGTATTAAAGATAGGGAATTTTCCCTTAATAAAATATGTTCCTTAAATATAGATTATAAAATAAGGTCACGTACAATTTTTCGAACATTTGAGTACTTTTCGCGTTATTTTGCGTGAAAGTACGTGCTGTTTTAGCACCACTAGTGGTTTATTTATTTACCGTTCGAAACTGTTTAAAAAACTGTGTGTGACGTACTAAGTAAAGGAGAGGAATAAGTATATTCCTGTGAACATTTTTTAAAAAAATTTCTTACCCTAATTAATATACACGTTTAATTTTAAATACAAATGGAAACTAGCGAAATTGCAATTCACACTTCCTATTGATGCAGAATATACTTATGACAAAGGAAAATAATGAAAAGGTAGGCTTTTAATGAATAATTCGCGTTGGCAAGAACGGATAGGTGTAAACCTCTATCTACCCTATACTCTGTAACATATGTCAAGAGTATTCAATTAATTTCCCCAAAACACAAAGGTTCCCAATAATTCTTAAATTAGGACCTACATATATGCGCATTAAATCATATGTCACTAAAAGTCTTAATATTATATTTATTATAAATTCATGATTCGCGTATAATTACAAATTAAATGGATAAGGCCAAAATTTATTGCCTTTTTATGCTTGAAAATAGATTTTATTACATGGGATTTTTTTTCCTTTTTCAAAATTTAAGTTGACTTAATGCGGGAAATTTTGAAAATGTGCACACAATTCACTTTTCCCCATAGCACGTCATACGCAGTTTTAACTGTTTTTTGATGTAAAATAAATAAATAAATTAGGTAGTATGATACTCGTGAGTTAAGGTTAAACAATCCACTGCAGTTACATACATCCTGGCATGCCCCACTCGCAAAGAATGGTTGTAACGAAAACAAAAGCGTCAGCAATCGAGGAACCTGACACAGCAGGCCATGGCAACCCTACCCCTGCACGTAATCTCGCCTCCGCGGCTGCCACTGACTTCTCTCGTCGCCGCCAGAGGAGCTTCAGTCGCGCCGCGCGGAAGCCGTTGCTCGCGTATCCCGAGCACGGCAGAGCCCACGCCCCCTTCCCCCTCCCCGCACCATCCCCCGCCGTCCCCTCGCCTCCACACTGGCTTCGCCCCACACCAACCACTGCACCACCCCACTTGTACCGGGAGCGGTAGCTCAGTGCATCAACTGATGTCACTGCAGTGCCTCTACCCGAGAGGTCCTAAGTTTGAGTGCCGACGGAGGCAGGATTTTCGACACTAGCTTGTGAGCTAGATCGAATTCAGCCACTGACTGGAGGACAATTCTAGCGGCCGACTGCTATGATTGCTAGTTTTCCGTGGTTTCTCCGATCAACACCAGGCGAATGTCGAAGCAGTAACCTAACAAACGGGACTCGGGCCGTGCGCAATCTTTCCTTCCTCTTCCTTTTCTAATCCTCACCCCCCAGACACAGACACACTAGCATGCACTACACTACCACATGTGCCGGGATACCGGTCGGGAACCTAGAATTTGTCCCGGCTGGGGCGGTGCCCCGTTGGTGGGCGATACCTGGTTGGGGAAAACCCCGCTAGTCGACGATAGGTCGGCGCCGGATTTCAACATTCAGCGGGGGAAATACCACCGCCACCTGCAGATGAAAAACATGCACTTCACAAACGGGACTAATGCCCTCCGCAGTAGACGCGCCCGGAATCAGTAATTAATCAATCAATCAACCCTATTCGCCTCAACTGCAACCTTCCAGTACACTTCGCTACCCAACCTGAACGCCCTCGCCACCCAGTTCTTCCCGCCACTGTCCTCCCGTAACACTCGTCGCCGCTCAAGCCTTCTCTGTCCCCCCCCCCCGACCACCACACACTCACCACACACACACACACACACACACACACACACACACACACACACACACAGTCAGCGCTCACCCAACCTTCGCCCCGCCACAGCATCACCCATGCCTTACAAGTCCTTCTACCAGGCAGCCCCCTCTACCTCACAGCCCTCCCCTCTGCACAGCCATCACTTTTTCTTCCTCCCCCACTCCGCCACTCCGCACCCGCTCCATCGCGCTTTCTTCCAGTCCCTCTTCCTCCTCGCCGTCACCTCCGCCGCCGCCAGCGCCTCCCGCTTCCTTCCGCGCCGCCATTAGCCCAGACAAACTTGTAATGCAATTAGACAGCGCTAATTTTACGGCGCCTGTGGGTGCGCGGGGAGGGTGAGGGGGCGGGGCGCGTACGTGTGGCGCGATACCTGCGCGGAGGCGGCGGCGGAGGATGCGGCACGCACCCTGCTACCGCTCCCCTCCACCGCAACCCTCCACCGCACCCTCACCACATCCCGCCACCCCACGAGCTCGCAATCACTAATCAATAATAATAATAATAATAATAATAATAATAATAATAATAATAATAATAATAATAATAATAACAACAACAACAACAACAACAACAACAACAACAATAATGCCAGTCCGGATAGCCGAGACCGCTAAGGCAGTAGTGCCGTGGCGATCTCGGACGGAAGGATCGCGAGTTCGATTCCAGCCTCGGGCATGGGTGTGTTTGTGTATGCCTGATTGTGTGTGCCGTCCATTCATCCTTCATTATCATCATCATTTCATCTTCCATCCCCCAGGACTAACAACCCTGGGGTATAAAAATCGGATTCAGCCTAATGCTGATCCTCCTAATTAGTTACATGCAAGACTTGCAACGTGGTAAAATGAAACTGTGCACGTGCATGTCCGGCGTGGTCCAAGATGGCCTATTCGCGAGCAATAATAATAATAATAATAATAATAATAATAATAATAATAATAATAATAATAATATTAATAATAATAATAATAATAATAATAATAATTAGGGGCGGATTTCAATGAAATTTTCTTTTCACTTTAGAAAACTTCTCTTTAGCATAGAAATTACTTTCATAATAAGTTTTTTTGTTGCATTTTTCGTCGATTTCGACTAATAAGTCATTTGTTACCCTTTTCCGTCAATTTTAAACTGGAAGCAGTGGTTCATCAGTTACTGATGTCAGGCAAGTGCCTCTGATCAGGAGGTCCTAGGTTCGAGTCCCGACGGCGGCAGAATTTTCGACACTAGCTTTTCAGCTAGGTTGAATTCAGTCGCTGTCTGGAGGAGAATTTTATCGGCCAGCTGCTCTAATCGATTGTTTGCCGTGGTTTCCGCTTATCAAAAATCGCTGGTCCTATATTGGTTGATATCTTTGAATTTTCGAAAATTTTAGAAGATAAAAAATGTTCGGCCTCTTTCTACATCTGCAATTTTTAAGTTACACATTTTTTACTTATTGAAATATCTATTTCAATATTAAAGTTTAAAAGAAAGTTACGAAAAATGTTTTGGTTATGAGAGCAGTTGTCATGTAATTTTGAGTGAAAGTTACTTTTAAGCATTTCTCCATAAAGTTTTGCTCAAATCTGATTTTTTTTCATTTGTTTACTCGAATTCTTTCGATATCCAAAACAACCTTTAAATATTCAAAAATTGGAAATGTTCAACTTTCTTTTCGAGGTTTTGAGAAAGCTGTATCCCATATCGACCGAGGCAATTAGGTGAATGTTTACACAAGTGCCTGCTAAGTCGAAATACTTGAGTTCGAATCCCAGGGAGGGCAAACATTCTTTTGCAGGTTGGAAATGGAATTTGGTGGGTTCAAAAATAGAATTATAGTTTTACGAAACAATATTACGAAGTATAATAAGTACAAAATGGAAATAATGCGAGAAATTACATGCTGTGTAGCATCATGGGTTTTCTTATTAATTCTTATTTTTCTGTTGTTGCTTTTTATTTTTTCTTAACTTTTTTATTTTTTTAACTTAAGTAAACATTTGGATAATTTTGAATAATAAAAGATATTGAAACTTTAAAATGGTACCTAAGCTTTGTTTCCAGTACCATTTTGTAACAAACAAGTAAATAAACACTGATTCGAGTAGAACTGAATTCAGTATTGAAATGAGTTTAGATGTGATGGAATAGTTTGAGGGGATTGTTTGAAAATTGCACAAAATTAACGTTCAATAGGGTTGAAACTTTCAAAGTTTGCTAAAAGTTTATGCAACATTTTAAGTTCAAGGTTGCTAACGTTGTAAACGCACTCTGTACAGAGATATTCCGAACTGCAGTATCATTCAGCCCATTCAGTCTGCAGATAGTGCTGTTATCACGAGACGTTAGGGTCGTCGAGACAACATCATTCTAAAAACAAATGTTCAGACAAAGGAAAAACACTTTTTGAGGTCATTTTAAAACACTTGAAAGTACTTCACACCAGAATTTATCAAGTAGTCTTAGATTATTCTCTCTAGATATACCCTCTATCAGAGCCCGAAACTGTTCTGAAAGAACCATAACGATGTCCACCTCCGTGATTTTCAGGTAACTGCATTTCGCTTCGAAAAAACTGTCAAAACACTATGCAGTTTCGTTTGAAGTACGAGTATAACTTTGGCTTAAAATTATTGTAATTACTATTATTATTATTATTATTATTATTATTATTATTATTATTATTATTATTATTATTATTATTATTTCTATATTCAGTTATTCCAATACTATTATTATTACTATTGTTATTGTTAATATTATTATTTCGTGCGACCCCAGCTGGGCTGAACACGTTAGTACTACTACTCAGAAGGTTTGGAAGAAGGTTAATTTTGTCATGCGCATGTTACGGATAGCTAACACGAAAATTCAGGCTTACATTTACTTGGTTCGTCCCTTATAATACCTTGCCATATGGAGTAGCGTACTGAAAAACTCATAGGGAAGGTCAAATTAAAGCGTTATACCGAGTGCGTTAACGAGCTGCTAAATGCTCGTTCAGAAACAACAAGACGAATGTCAATTGTTCTTATTGCACGTAAAAGTATGACGTACTATGGGGAAAAGTGAATTGTGTGCACATTTTCAAAATTCTGCAATCCCTACACCAAGTCATATACTACTTAAATTTTGAAAAAAAAAAAAAAAAAAGAAATAGAAAAAGAAAAAAGAAAACAAAAGAAAGCTCCCATGTAATAAAATCTATTTTCAAGGATAAAATGGCAATAAATTTTGGCTCTTATCCATGTTGTCCTTCGGAATAATACTTCCTGCCGCGACAACATGGAAACGATAATTTGAATAATTGTATTTCCCACTGAATTCTAGCAGACGTGCACCGAAAATGAAAACGTGCACAGAAAATGAAATGACGTGCACAGAAAATCATTAGTTACGTATAAAGGCAGCACGCCTGTGGCCCTCTTCAAGGCGTACACAAAGCAACCAGCAAGGAAAGCTAACAGTGAAAGACGTGAAATGCCATGTTTCTTAAGTAGGGGCGATCACTCACACAAAATAAAATACAGAAAGCAAAGAGCTGATTAAGGAAAATTGCTGAATGTGATTAAGACCATTGTTGACTGCGCCAAAATAATACCAGCAGAGGTGACACTTCCCAGGAGCATGCAAATTATGCATTCGAGAGCTCTTTACTCTTGCAGGGGCGGATCCAGCTGATCATTTGGGGGGGGCAGTAGAGATTTTTGTTAGATAAAAAACACATTTGTCATTATGTTGGATAATTTTTTTGTAGTTTAGTATACTAAATTTAGTATAGATACTACACAATATTATTTGAATAGTTAAATAATTCTAACATAAATAAATGATTAAATTAATTTTGCCATATAGAGGAAGGTATCAAAGGAAAATTCTAGGCGTTTGGGGTGCAGGCACGGCGTCCATGGCCCCCTGGATCCGCCATTGTCCTCTCGCATCTACCGAATTGAAGGCTTAAGAAAACGTGCGCGGATAATCGAAACCTTCCTTATAAAGTCCTCGTCTTCACGAAGGTTCCGGGATATAATAATAATACCCTCACCAGGAAATCTACCATTTCGTAGGAACAAGTGACGCAAGGTCTGGGCGGTCGGAAAGCGTCGCCTGCCATCTGTCGGGAGGACTGCGAACCCGGGCCCGTTCTGCCAGTCGTGGTGCCGAGCGAGGGTGGAGGGGCGTTCACGATACCTGCCCCACTCGCGGATCTGCCTGGGGCAGCCATCACAACGCGCTCTGCCAACTTTCTATTTTCGCGGCAGCTCCCGCACACGTGTGCGCTACTATTAGCGAGAAAGCAATTCTCGCCGAGGAAGACAGAGAGCAGCACTTCACCTCCCAAAGTTGATATCAGTCAACGTTATTGAACCAGTGGCGACGCTTTGTGGAGTGAGGGGAGACGCTGTCTACTACAGAAAAATATTTCAATAAAAAATTTCAGTGGGAAATACAATTATTCAAATTATCGTTTCCATGTTGTCGCGGCAGAAAGTAATATTCCGACGGAGAACATGGATAAGAGCCAAAATTTATTGCCTTTTTTATCCTTGGAAATAGATTTTATTACATGGGAGCGTTTTTGTTTGTTTTTTCTTCAAAATTTAAGTAGTATATGACTTAGTGTAGGGATCACAGAATTTTGAAAATGTGCACACAATTCACTTTTCCCCATAGCACGTCATACGCAGTTTTTAACTGTTTTTTTACGTAAAATAAGTAAATAAAAATATTCTTCGATTCTAAGACATGATGGAGGAAGGTACAAGACCAGGCAATGCGTGCGCAGCTTTGCCTAACGGAAAGATTTAGTTAATATTTAAGTAAATCGTTCTAATTTGCATTTGCAAACGTGCATTTGGATGGTAATTTGTCGAAGTGTCATATTTATGCTAATCGGTCATTTTGTAACTTACGGATATTCAAATACGAGATCAAAACGACATACGAGGGTAACTTCACTTTATCGCGAGGCGTTAGGGTCGTCGAGACAGCATCATTCTAAAAACAAATGTTCAAAGGAAAAACACTTTTTTCTACAACTGCAAAAAAGACAACTTCTTTGCATCGCTAGCAGTACGTGAACTTCGTCATTTTTTAATCGCCATTAAAAAAAATCGTTGCCAAGACAACTATCTTGTTACCGTGAAAAAAGTCTTTTTTGCACGGTTTTAGAATACTTTTTTGCTCGTTTGGTTCTTTTTCCAATACAAGTTTACGAAACTATTTGTATTATATTTTTATGCAGTTGTAGAAAAAATGTTGTTCATATTTCGTGTATAAAGTTTCCGCCCTTTTCATGGTCGAGATTGAGATTTTTTGCCGAGACCTACGGTCTCGGCAAAAAATCTCAATCTCGACCATGAAAAAAAACGGACACTTCACACACTTAATATGAAAATAACTATTTGAGGTCATTTTTAAGACACTTAAAGGTACTTCACACCAGAATTTATCAAGTAGTCTTAGATTATTCTCTCAGGACAAACCCTCTATCAGTGTTCGAAACTACTGTGAAACGACCATAACGATGTCAACCTCCATGCTTTTAAGGGAACTGCATTTCGTTTCGAAAGAACTGTCAAAGTATCCTTTTTATGCTAATCGGTCATTTTCTAATAAACATGTATTCAAATACTGGATCAAAACGACGTACGAGGGAAACTTCTCAATCTTTCTCGTATTAGTATAAAAACAGAAACAATAGATAGACAATGTTTCTGTATTTCTCATTTAACCCCACGTAATGCATCGGAAACGAATAAGCAATTCTGTGGCATACAATGATACACAAAAACTCCATTTTAATGAATATTTTTAAAACGCATTAACACGAAATCATCAAAATCGTTAATTGAGCCGCAAGTCCCTTTCAACAAATTGCATTTTCTACTGATATATTCATGGAATTCCGTAATTCATTTTATGCAAAGCGTCCCAATCAAATCGTTTCTCCCGGGTGAAATTAAGATTCATAATCAGTGGAAAAGGTTACATTAATGGTTTGTTAATTCTGCGATCACCAAACTCCCCTGCAGCACAGCTATTAACACATCGAAATTTCTGTGGATTTATAAGGGATGCATGACAGCTGTAAACGTAACGTTTTACACGCTCATATGAGCACGATCGTGTGCGTCCGCAACCCGATAACTGTCACCAACGAAATATTATATATTAAGGGTGACCCCCAAAGTCAGGGAAATTCCCCGCAGATGGGGTTTAAATATGAATAAAACAAAACACACCAAGTGTTTGTTGTTTTTTCTCTATTGCGTTAGTTATAAATCGTAATTCGACTCTTAAAGATCCAACAGAGGTAAGAGAATAATATTGTTTTATTTTTCATTATCTTCCGAGGGATTTTTCCAGCTTCAAGGGATGTCGATTTCGGCTACCCACACCAGGTACCCAGTATGTCCCTCATTGGAACACACATTAACTTATTAACTAGGCACACTTGCGGCCTCCTCCGGCTGTTGTCAATGGACTCACAATATCTTCAGTGAAACACTCATACATGACAGACAAGGAACAAACAGCCATGCTCACAGCGGGACTCGAACCCGCGTCCCTTCAGACCGAAACGTTGAGTCGGCACACGCTCTCCCCTCCTCGGCCATCCAGATCGTCTAGGTAACAAAATAAGATAGCTCTTTGAAATTGGAAACACTCTTTATAGCTTTGTTGTTTTTGTTTGTGTTTATTTTGGACCTAGCATTGTAAGAGGGATCGCTAAGCAGAAAATTATTTTACGTTCATTACGCTCTGTACAAATAACATAGTTAATTAATATTAAATAATTGAATTGTCTTAATGATTTTCACATGCCAACCATGTTAGTTTTATTCTGGTTAGATTATTATTATTATTATTATTATTATTATTATTATTATTATTATTATTATTATTTCAGAAACCCCTTAGCTAACACGAATTCCAAGGGACCGAAATTATCGGAGTTCGTGTTCTAAAAATTCGTGTTACCAGAGTATTAAAATTTCCGTATTACCGTAATCCCTCAGCGGAACCGAAGTTTTGTTCGTGATAAGGCGAAATTCGTGTTAAGTGAGTTTGTGCTAACGAGGGTTTACTGTATTACTATTATTATTTGATAAGACCATAAGTTCTAACTAATACCTGTTCTGATCCTATTCATCGTGTAACAAAAAGTAAAAACTTTTTAGATAAAAGAGAGGTTCAATCAAACAATTAACATTCATTATTTGATACTATTGATCATCAAATTTGTAAAACAATGTGTGACTTATATGCCCATTACATTTATAACTCCTAATTTCAGGTTTGGGAAGCTCAGTTTAGGTCCCCATTCCGACTTTCCGAACCGGCGCCTTCACGAACTCAGCTACGCCACTGTTCGTGATTGACGAAATATTTCGAAGTCTGTCGCGTGTTAAACTGTACCGGATATGGTTTTGTTATCTTTGAAGGTGGAAGTTGTTCCGTTATTAACAATAGCCAGTAAACTGACTCTCACGGGTAAAACTGACTCTCCCAAACGTACGAGTATGTGGACTATACTTAACTCTTAAGTTGAACCAGTCCTTAAGAGATGTGTGGACCATATATTCTAACTTAAAATAAGCATAGAAAAATATTTAAGGTGTTGTTTTGTCGTAGTTGCTTATTTTGGCAGAAAGCGTTTCCGGTCGATTGTGGCCATCTTTAGTGCTACAAAAAATGATAACAATATACTAAATTACATTTTTTAAATCTATTACACCATATTTTTAATGTAATTTAGTATATTGTTATTATTTTTCGTAGCACTGAAGATGGCCGCAATGCGACCGAAAAAGCTTTCTGTCAAAAATTTGAGCTTTCTGCTCAAATCTATTTCTATGAAGCAAATGTAAACTCCACACCCTTTCCTACCATTAAAATACACATATTAAATGTGCCAGTTACCCTGAAGTCACTTCTCTAATCAAATGTATTGTATCCATTCTTGTATTTTGAAATCACTGCACTTTCTTTCCTTATTAACATATAATATACGTACGGTTGAAATGAGAAGATTTCGCTGCTTGGGCTGCAAACAATTCAACAACCGTGGCTGTTTGCATGAATTCTTCAGAACCCTTATCAATTAAAAGTTTAAACGAAAATCACATCAAGAACTTTAATTTTGTATTATTTTCGTCGATAAATTGAAACTAAAGTTTCTAGAGAATGGAACATATTTTGTGTATTAGTTTGTTTCCTTTTCTCTGGAGTCTGGGGTAGCTTTCCTGTTTTGCTTTACTCTTCGCCAGCTGTGGCTGTATTGGCGCTTAAAATAAAACCTATCAAGGCCTCCCACAGTGGAGTTCGCACATGACGATGACATTGCAAGAGGTAATGACGAAGACATTAAATGTCTTGTAAATATTTCAAGTGAGACAATTGCTTACAAACAAATTGACGAATTGTGCGTATGGGCATAATCTGCTGTTTAATTGCAAGTAGTAGCCCAGCAGCAGCTCTCAAACCGTTTACTTCTTAGATTAGTACACTGTCAGAAATTACATTAAATTTAATGTAGATTTAATTGACGATGGTACATAAATTTTAATGTTTTTGGACATTAAAGGGTTATTGATTACCTGTACGTTAAATTTGATTTTTTTTAACTTACTAGCCTGCATTGCATTTCATTGTTCACGTACATTAAATTTAATGTACACGTACATTAAGTTTAATGTACATGTGCATTAAAGTTACTGTACGTGTATATTAAATTTTATTTACGTACATGATAATTACTTTCATGTACTTTACATTAAAAGTAATGCAACAATTTCTGAGAGTGTAGAGTTTGTGCATCCTCGAACGTTAAAGCACTATCGTTCTTCTGCGCAAGCGCAGTTTAAGTTTTGCATCACGTTTGTGCATCTGGGCATGCGGAGATCGATATTGGGGTCAGCTAAGGCGTGCACAAACTCTTTAATATCTCTAATCCTGTGCACCCGACGACTATGAGCAAGATACGCGAGAAGAGCGACCTGTACCTGCGACAAACAGACGTTTTTGACATTTGTCGGTATCAGGGGAACCCCAATATGTGTATTACCGTTAAAATATCGACATCCGCAGCATTAGATAACTTTCTCTACACTTGAGCTTCACATAAGATTCAACGTTACGTTATTTATCATCGTTAACGTTGGTCGTTTCGATTAAGTGCAAAAACTCTCTATTTAGTACATTACTTCGTACGCACACAAGTAATATTGAAGAGAATTTTTAATTGTACTTTCTCATGAATCGTTTTCTGTATTCAATTTCGTATTGTAGTGGACGACACGTAGTACTACATACCAGGGTACTTAAGTCTCTATTTCTAGTTACTAACCATGCTTCCATAAAAAGATTCCATTTGGTTCTTCTTCGTAAGAAATCAAATGATATTATGGCGTTCTTTTAGAAGATCCATTACATTAATTTCGTTTTCAAAATTTTTGCTGTGAATATTGACAAAATTCTGATAGTTGAGAACTATGTTTCTTAAGTTTCGAGTGTCGTTCACCCACAATACTGTTTCCTTTGACATTCCCGTGCACAATTTACACTTCTGAGAGAAGCTCGTCCATATTAATGGAAACAGCATCGTATTGTAAAATTGACGTCCTTGTACCCACAAAATTGTATAGAAAGTATAGAAAACAAATAGAAATGGATTTTCTAGGAAGTGTGGAGTTCTAGACTGTCGATCAATATCGGTGATTATTCATTGAAGATTTCAAGACATACCAAAATATATTTTTTAGGAAATCAACCTTGGGAATCAAACAAGATTCAAGAAAGTAGATGTGGAGAGTCGACGGAAGTGTATCATGTTTCATTGGGAGGAAGAATTGGTGATGGAGGCACAAAACCCTGATTGTGAGAAGGAAAGATTGGAGAATTCGTGTAAGATGATCCACTCCCAATTGATATTTGTAGAAAATGTGAAGATAATTCACTGCTAATTTGTACACGGATAATTGGCACTGTTTTTATGAGAATTGAAGTTTGAAAGTTCTCAAAGGTCAAGACCTCAAATTTCACACATTTCAATTTCTGATTTACTATCTCAGGACCTGAGTGATTTTCTAGGGTTACTCTAATGACCAAAACATTTCATAAATCAATTCTTTTCGAAATTGCCGCACAATTCTAGTTTACCTTATTTCCTAATGTTGACAGTTCCCTATGTTCTGAACAAAAATTGTTTCCGCCCGGGATCGAACCGGGGACCTTCCGCGTGTTAGGCGGATGTGATAACCACTACACCACGGAAACATTTGGTTTAACGGAAGACCTCATTTCAATTCACGAGACCTTCCACTCGGTAATTTGTTACTTTCTAATGTATTTTAGCGCTTTCTTCTGTTAATTATGGCATTTCTTACTCCAGGAACATTACACAGGTTATTATTTGTCACGAACACTTACAAAGAAAACTAAAAGCATGTTCTTCCAGTAATTAATTTCATTATACCTCAAGCACTCTTTGCAGTCATCTCAGTCATGGAAAAATTAATACATGCCAATAAAACAGTACATTTCTATACGAAAGAGATATTTTAAGTTTTAAAGCAGAAAAACGTAAAATGAAAATACACGAAATATGAAATACTTTAATATTTGATGATGCTGAGACTGAAATATATTGTAACAATTCATTTGTTTGAGTTAACGTTGGCTAATACGTTATTTTTTTCAACTCCCTTCTGAAAAATTTCCGTATTGAGAGCTTTTATATGTCCATGATGTTTTAAGCGCTCTGACGTGCAGTGGAGCATTGGTTGAGAACATATTGTCGTGTGAGATCTGAGGGAGAAAGTTTTACGCATGTGTGGCCCGTTAGCTCAGTTGGTTAGAGCGTCGTGCTAATAACGCGAAGGTCGTGGGTTCGATCCCCCCACGGGCCAAATTTTAATTCTAGGAAGTAATAAAATGAAGTTCCTATCACTATATTCTAGTTTGTCAGATAGTGAAGTTCTAGTATTTTGCCGAAGTGTCGGTACCCACGCCTAAGGAATGCATCTAAGTTTCTATTTTTCTTGCAAGTTTTTGAAAAAATAAATACATTTATGCATTACGATTGATTAGTTGGTGATTCCGGGCGCGTCAACTAATGAGGTCATTAGTCCCGTAAGTGTAGTGCATGTTAATTTTCCTTAGGAGGTGGCGGTGATCAACCGCTGGATGGAGATCCGGCGCTGCCCTACCACCAGCGGGGTTTCCTTCAATCAGGTATCTTCCACCAGCGGAGCACTACTCCAGCCGCCACAAGCTCTAAGCTCCCGGCCGGTCTCACGGCATGTGTAGTAGTGTAGTGCATGTTAGGGTAAGTGAGAGGGGATAGGACAAGGAAGGGAAAGGAAAGATCGCCTACTGTCCGTGCCCGTTTGTTAGGGCACTGCTCCGGCATTCGCCTGGTGTTGATGGTGGAAAACACAGAAAACTACCAATCAGAGCACCAGAATTCTCCCCCAGTAAGCGTAGAAATCGACCCCGCCATCCAGCCAGTGTCGAAAATCCTCCCACCGACGGCTCTCAGACCTAGGACCTCCCGGTCAGAAGCACTGTAGTGATATCAGTTGATGCCCTGAGCCACCTCACCCGGTCATATTGTGATTTTTGAACTTTTAATTTTTTGTGTATAATAAATTCCCATTCTTAGTGATTACCATTAAAATGTCCTGAATGTCGTAAGTTATTTGAAACTAGAGAATTCGTTCAACGAAACGCCAAACATCGTAAGTTACGGTATAATAATACCGCGCTAGAAGATGCAATTATCCATTTAGAGAAGAAATAAAATAATCACTGGAATCTGCTCTCCTAGAAGACCGCGCAGAAGTGAATATTTGGGGTCCAAAGAGAATGTTGGCGGAGATAATGCCTGTACCATCGTGCGGAGAACAAAGCGGGCGTTTCATACTGTCCTCCGGACTATTGAAACTTTATAATTTTTTACTATCATGGCTATCACATCAGCTTCACGTCATGCAAAGTATTAAACGCTCACTGGCACATGGAGAATCGCTACAGTGTTATGAAATTTTGTCTAACCTACGACAAGCTCAAAGGTCCTATTTAAAATTTCGCGACATATTGATAAGATCTTATATGAGTTACGTAGGTCAGTAAAATTAAAACGAAAAATGATCTGCTAAAATTCATATATCGTGCCATCATGAAATACATTTTTTGAGTTGCCCTTACTGATTTAGAGCTGGGTTTTTTTTTCGATTCTGGCGAAACTGATGTTCAATGGTAAGGCAAATAAAGTACGCGGGCATGCAAATGATTTCGCCGTACTGTGTGGTTACTGTTTCCAACGGACGGAGGAATCATTTGCAATTCTTGGCCGGATAGAGATGTAATCGCGCTAGAAGTTCCTTGAACATCCCACACACAACCCGAACTTGTCATCTTGGAACTTCTATCTTCTTGGCATTCTCAAATGTGCCCTGACAAAGCACCGGTTTACATAGGATGGTGAGGTGATTAAGATAGTGCAACAGTGGTGCCACTAGCAACCAAATTATTATTATTATTATTATTATTATTATTATTATTATTATTATTATTATTATTATTATTATTATTATTATAAGCAAGAAATAAAAAATCGTGAGCAGGGGGATATATGCCTAAATGAAAATGAAGCGAATTTAGTGAAATAAAAATCATCTGCTTAGAAAAAATTTATTTTAATTTTAAAATTAATTAAATTATATTATTTTCAAATTTTGTTTTTTTTTCCGTTTTCATTTAACTGACCCTCGTTCAATATCCTGGAATACAAGTATTTGAATTCATTTTTAAACTTATTGCCTATTTCCAGCAAAACTCTTATCCCTCCCTCATGGATGCAAAAAAAAAAAAAAAATGAAAAGATGTTGCGAGTACAATGTAATACAAACACGATTCATATTTAGGCATTTGTTATGTATGTAGGTGGAAAACTATAGAAATGCTAGCTTAGCACGTCACTCCGGCAGGTAATTTCATGTTAATTTTTTTTTTACTTGTACTTTGCACGTTCATAAATAACGAAATTTTAATATATTGCAGTTGTCCGGGTGGTCCATGCTCGGGCTTAGAAAGTTGCAAGTAAAGGTTTGGAAGACTGTTCCGTATAATGGGATTTGGTCAGAGGGAAATTCAAAACATTATTACATCTCAGTTTACCCTCGTTTCGGAATCTTTAATTACATCTTCAGGGTTATTAATGCACACATGTTTTTGTATGTACTAATAGCCCTGAAGATGCAATGAAAAATTCCGAAACGTTGGCAAATCTATTTTTTTTAATGTTTTTAATTTAACTGTTACCAAATCTCATAATTCGCAACATTCTTCGAATTATTCAGATAATCGAGAATCATCCTACAATGTAAAAATTTTTCTGTACTGGTTTTATTACAACTTCATGTTTAATTGTGGTCAGTCTGATGAATGAAATAACGAATTATGTTGAGAAACGAAATATTGGGACGAATAATGGGAAACCATCTTAAGTTCTGTTTTTGATTTCCGCGACACTCTGGCATCTCATTAAGCTGTTCGAAATGCGTGGTCTTCAGTGGCGAATTCTCCGATACATCGCGTATACCGTCGGTATTCCTATAGGAATACTATAGTATTCTATATAATCGAATTACTATAGTAA
The DNA here is from genome assembly GCA_964035755.1 of Teleogryllus oceanicus. NCBI lineage: Eukaryota > Metazoa > Arthropoda > Insecta > Orthoptera > Gryllidae > Teleogryllus > Teleogryllus oceanicus. Next base: position 47,113,667 of record CAXIVR010000014.1, read on the forward strand.
TTCGAAGTGTATAAGAATATTTCGTAAGTTTGGTGATCCTCTAAAAATTTATTGAGATTTTAAAAGCTTTAAAACAGATGCGAATAAATAACTTTTTTGCTACCGAGAGCCAGTCTTCTGCATCCGTTACCACTATGATGTACAGTAGGGTGAGACGTTTCAAACAATTCGGAATGCTCTTCAGAGAATTCGCTAGTGCAGGCGAAGGCACCGCATGCCAGCCGCGATAATCTACCGCTCCTCATGTTCCAAGGGTGGGGATAGGGGAGGATGCACCTCTGGACGGTTGATAGGCACCGCAAAATATTGCGGTAACCAATCCTTCTGTGGCCGTTCGTAACTTACGCTTCTGTAATTTTTTTGTGAAAATGGAGTGTGTTAATGATCCAGAAGTTAGTGGCTTGTGTAATTGTGTTATAGAACTATTATAAAGGACCGAAGTTCATACTACTAGACTTTTAGAAAAGTTCAAAATAAAAGACAACGGGACAACAGTAGAGGTAGCTTCCATATAGTGCGGTATACTTAAAATAATGTTCAGAATTCGCCACTGGTAGTCTTCTGTGTGAGCGGGATCCAAGCAATGGCGCGGCCGTTGTGGTCCTCGAGGGTCGCGCGTGGATTAACAAGCAGTTCCTTTGCGGCGCGGCTTTCGGCCGCCAGCTCCGCGCCGTACTGCACCGGACGCATATCAACTAGCGCGTGTAATCAGGGATCAAATATTTACAGAGCGGCAGGATTACGACGTCGCTGATGAGTTAATTTACACGCCTGTGAAGCGCGCCGATTATGCAAATTCTTCGCGTCGCGCCCGCTGTCGCAGCCCGCCCCTCTCTCATGGCCGCCTGGCACACATGGCTTCCGCCCCACTGCCTGACCAATCCCCCCCTCCCCTCCTCAGAGCCACCTGGCGGCAACCGGTTTGGTTAGTGCGCGCAAGCGGAGATGGAGGGCGCAGTGATCGCCGGCAGGTAAAACTCGGTGAATGATTTCGGTTTGAAGAAGGCTTTGGAAGCATTTAATCGAAAAGAAAACAAATATGTTTTTTTGTTATTAGGAGTTGTTGCTGATAATAACAAAATATTGTTCGTATTTTAGGTATATTTCTAATATACCTATTAGGTAATAAATATTTATATGCACTGGTAAATTATTATTATTATTATTATTATTATTATTATATTATTATTATTATTATTATTATTATTATTATTATTATTATTATTATTATTATTATTATTATTATTATTATTGTTATTATTATTATTATTGTTGTTGTAGTTAATTATAATTGATTAAAATAATAAAAGAGTGCACTGCAATATAATTTTAGGTATTGAACCAATATTCAACAAAATAGATATTACGATGGAAATTGCATTGATCTGAATGATACCACAATAGTACTATCACAGAGAAAGACAGTCGCGTCTGTGGTACTCTGACAGGACGAACTTATGAAATACATTTAATAGAATTGACGAACACAAATGAAGAATATTATTTTAATTGCAAACTGGTATATGTGTAACAAATGAACTAGAAACCGACATGACAGTAATCTTTGACTCTTAAGTAATATTGTAGATATTACGTAGTAAGGAGATAGCAATAAAACATTTATTTTGTTTACGTTTCTGAAACAGAAGATTCACTATTTCTTACGAAATAATCTAAGTTTTTTTTTTCTATTAGTAATTCAGTTTGTATTTGTGAAATGGAATATGAACAATGAAAAGTTATAGTAATTTCCACAAGTCCTAAGCATTTGACTTGTTCTCCAACATACATGCAACAGCACTGTGATGAACAAAAATGAGCCCTCAGTTCTCCAAGGTGAATTTCTAGTCCATCATAGCAATCAGTGATGAATTTTGTCCTCATTGGGCTCTAACAGTGTCAAAGCTTGTTTATGTTCACGGCTTACCGTGCGAAAATTTGTCCCGAATTTACCCAGAATCGAACCCGCATCTTATATTTACAACTCTCGAACGTATGCATTGAGCCACTCAAAACGGATTGAAATTGTTTCATAATAATGAGGTAACTTCAGGAACAATAACTCAACTTGTAAGTTAATTTTGTTATTATCCTTTTAAATTAATTTATGATGTGTCATGTGTTTCATGCATGTTCCTGCAATTAATCCTACATTTTCACCTTCAGCAGCATGCTTCAGCCGCGCTAGTAATTCGTGTCGAGTTCAACAGATGGAGCTACTATCGCATTGGCGGAGTATTCAAAATAAATATTCTTAATTCGTTTAGACGCCTTCTAATGAAGATTATAGAAAACAAAGGGGAAAAAAAGCAAAAAGAAATCAACTTTAGAAGAAGTCATGAAAATACAGAACTTCGATCTGTATGCGGAACGAAATTCCACCATTTCTCATATTTGCAATATTTGAAGGTGTTACGTTCCATTCATTTAATTTTTAGCAACATCTCGCAATTCGACCAGATCATATTAAAGAAAGGAAAATTTTCGTATTGTCTATGTAATAAGTAATAAATCCTACTTAGGGATTCACGGGGTTTGTGATGAAGAATATGAATATTGTTTATTTGAATTAATATTACAATACTACAATACTTCAATATTGTTTACTTCAATTATTATAAAATTCTATTCTTCAATTAATGTCTTTTTTATCAATGGAAGTAACAAGATTGAATTTTTTAAACACTTTAAAACTGTAATGCGCATATTTATTTTTTCTGGGCTCATATAAGTAGATCAAAATTGAACATTCACCAATCGTAGTACTTATTAAATTTCGACGCTTCATTTTCACGTTGGGATAAGCAATATATGAAGTGCTCGAATAAAGTCTTCCTTAAGTGCACTTAATATTAACGTTCTTGACTGAAGGCAAAGTAATCATCACAAAAATTAATGGCCCGTGGGGGGATCGAACCCACGACCTTCGCGTTATTAGCACGACGCTCTAACCAACTGAGCTAACGGGCCACTGGTATCTGAGTAGAGCATTGGTGATAAGATTATTTTTTAAATTTTAAAATTGCTGTGCTTTTTATTGTTTGAATTATTTAATTAACAATCAAACCTACCACCTGGAATTTTCTGTAAAAAATACCTTTGTAAGATTTTTTTTTTTTTGTATTATGTTAATTTACAAGGAGGTATGACCTTCCAAACCCTCTTGGAATCGCTTCCAGGGCCAATAATTATCTCGTCACTAATAAACTCAATGTTAAATTTTTATTTCTAACTATTCCGATGTATTGTATAAATATATTTAACTAATGTAATGTTTAGAACAAACAAATATTTTGATGAATCTAATTTCACATACTTCGAGTATCGAAATTGGGAATATGAAATAATCTCAATAAGACCATGTACCTAAAAAAATGTGGAACGCTTCACGATTTTGCGTGTCATCCTTGCGCAGGGGCCATGCTAATCTTCTCTGTATCGTTCCAATTTTAGTATATGTACTGCCGAAGCAGTACGAAAGTGGGGCTCCTTTTTCGGTCTTATATAGTTCAAACTGAGTAACTTTAAACTGTTAAGGTTTTCTGTCATGTTTGTGGAGTTTGTATATTAAATTCTATAATTTTGTATCAATAATGTTTTTTTTGTTCAGTGAAATTTATTACATTTCGATCAATTACTTCTAGAATATGATCATAGAGGTCTTATATCAATTGTTATTTTGAATAAAATATTGGCTGAACGCATTTTCGGCGAAGTCGAACCAGGAGAGTTCATTGACTTTACCGCATTCTAGCGGTGTCTTCTTAAAGTAATGCGATCCACACGAGAGCGCGGCCGCATGCGCGCGAAGTATGATTTGTCGGCATGCCCCTCGAATGTAAGGACCATGCTCTAACGTTTCAAATAAGTTACCTGCATATACTTTAACTTGGGAAACTTTAGCTGCCTAAATCTTACATTGAATATTTTCATTATTCATTGAGTTGCTGAACTTGCGTGCACATCGACATCGTACAACTGTATCAAACGTATTACTGTATCAAACGTAATACAAACATGAAACATGATGCGGCTATTTTAAACTCAAGTAACAAAACAAAATCAATGTGTAATATAGTAAAGAAGACGACTACATCAACAAAAAACTTGTAGAGAATGTTGATTTAAATGATATTGATAGAGAAGTGAACGATCCGGCATCAGGGGCCTGTCTATTCCACCAATATTTTTCGCGAATTGCGGTTGATCTCACGAAGGATTTAAAGCCACAAAATTTAATAACAAAGGTTTACCAGAAAAGTTTTCGAAAATCTTTGTTTCCGAATCTTCTTCCTATGAAAATTTCAAACTAATCGGTGAACAAAAGAAAAAATTGCCCGCCACTTTAGATGATTTTCCTGATTGTTTATTAAAGATTTGTGCGCCTACCATTATACACCCGTTAACTCACATTTTGAATTTATCTTATGCAACCGAAAATTTCCAGATACTCTCAAAATTATCAATTCGCTCTTCAAAAAGACTATAATAATGAAGTTTAGAATTTGGCCACTGTCTCTTTTGTCAGTTTTTTCAAAAATATTTCACAAACGTGTCTCATGGATGGAAAGATTTCTCCGTAAAGTGGTGTCCATGGTGTCTCATGGAAACTCATGGATGGAAAGATTTCTCCGTAAAGTTAGGACAGAGATCCCAGAGCTCAAGAAACCATGCACAGATTGCGCTTTTCCCGATAGTACGTAACACAGATTTTAACTGCGTTAAAAACATAAATGTGCATTCATAAAGATATTCACGAATAAACTATTGTGGAAATTGATCAAACGTAAAAAGGGCGATTTTACGAGGCTTCCATTAAGGCACCGTGGATTATACAATTCAATTGCACTGATCCCATGTGAACTATCTTACTTCTGAAAAAGTTAACAAAATATAAAACATCATTATATAATTTATTCGTTTTTATATAATCGTGTGTTTTAGAAGTGTGTATGTATTGCCTCTCTGAATGTCATAAAATGAATAAATTGCTTAAACGATAGTTAGTTTATTAAGGAGTGGGGTATGTAAATTGCGGACCAGAAGGAATATAAGAGTTAAACCTACATATAAATTGCGGTCCGACCCAGAGAAAGGCATACGTAAATGGCGGGCCGACTACCTACCCTTCCAAGTGAAAGTGGAAGGTAACCATTGGAGTAACGCAGTGGGGGCCGAAAGGGCGACTATCACTTTAAGGGGGCGGATCAATTTCACAATAAATATAATAATAATAATAATAATAATAATAATAATAATAATAATAATATAATAATAGTAATAATAATAGTAATAATAATAGTAATAATAATAATAGTAATAATAATAGTAATAATAATAATAGTCGTAATAATAGTAATAATAATAATGTTAACAACAACAACAATATCTTGTGAAAGTAAACCATATGAACCATATTGAACCACTTTTTTTCAAATTTTTGTCGCGCCAACAATTCAGACCAATTGAAATGAGCACGAAATTTTTCATTACTTATTCTGTGACTTCTTTAAATTAATGTATTATAATGACATAGTTCACTGAATCGACTGGCAACACGGTCTGTGCTGACTTGTAGGGATTCCCCGTATTTTATTTTGTTCTGGGATTGTTTATGACTAATATTCAGTGAGGATGACTCCTCACATATAAAGAATGATGTTCAATATTGTATAATAAAACTTGCAAATTAGATCACAGCACGGATAAGTCCCTTCATGGCAGCCCGTGAATTATACTTCGTCAATTCAAAGAAAGTTTCACTGATAAATCGTCAGTTGTCCAATTAACCTAATTGTATATATGTATGCGCTTTTCAAACTGATTTTAGTGCTCAGAAGTACTTGCAGTTATTGTTAAATTATTGAACTTTGTTGAAAAGTTCTATTGTTCGTTTACGTACACATTTGACTACGTGAGTATTAAATATTTTATTTAATAGAAATTTGAAAAATTATAGAATTAAATGTGTAGTTAAAGAGAGAAGTTTTGTTTTTAATTCTAACAATTATATTCTTTTTAATAAAAATATAAATGGTAATAGTATCGTTCTACTTTTATTTATAAATTTATTTGGGGATTATATTCAATTCGCTACTAACCTAATCATGTCGTTCGTTAAGGGGTTATCATAAGTAGGGAGTGGATTTTGATGACCTAAAACATCGCCAAAAATGGTCAAAAAAATGTTATGAAAATGCCCTAAGTGCAAAGAGATGTGATCAAAATCAGTTCGCATTAACAACTCAAGCTATTGAATACGTTACTGATATAATCGAGGCTTCTATTCGTTAAAATGAACTCAACTTTTAAACTTTTAGTTTGGATTGTTCTTTACCAGAGAATCTCTGTTTTTATGTATCCCGAAATCGTCTAATGCGACAATAGCGTTGATAGATGTCACAAGAACCTTAAATTTCATACTTACAACTGCTGTGATTACAATTTCTGAGCGAAGAATTTGAATAGACTACTCAGAAATTCTGTGAAGAACATTTGTTGCATTTCGTAAATATTATTAGAAGCAAGTACCATTCAAGTGATATTAAAATCGAAGAAATCAGCGAAAAATACGAGTACAAAAAATTTTTAAAAATGACGGAAAAGGCAAAAAAAATGACTTATTAGTGAAAATCGAAAAATACCAGCAAAAAAAAAAAAATAATTTCCTTTTGTCATCACATAAAATTAATTTCAATAACGGCATTTTTCAAAAGTTTTAAACATGCTATATGAATGTAAGTACATACGTGAAGGGATCAGTTACCTTTCATTATTCTGAATTCAGAACCGAATTGACATGACGACGTGCATTTAGGTGTTTATTTTAAAAATAATCGCAGGTATACCCTTACCAAAGGTAAATTTAAAACATTATCTTGAAGGGAATGGCCGTGCTCTGAAAGTCGAAAAACGAATTATGAGATAAAACTAAAAATGTATGTTTTCCAACAGATGGTTTTACATCATATACAACGCGCGTGTAACATAATGTAATAAGATAACACGTCAATATTTGTGCTATCTCATGAAATAATACACAGCAATTTAACTTTAGCCTCTGCTGCACGGGCATCACACAGGCAATATCAAATGTAATTGTCCCACGATTATTCCACGTTTACATTATATGACCAGCTGTATTGTGTTAACATTACCTTTGTTAAGATACTACAACTATTTTCCTACAAAGATAACACGAGAACATGACATTTAGAAAAGAAAATTCGAGTTTAAGCTGATTTAGGGACACCCTTCAAGTTTTCAAAATTTGCAAGGTAACTGTATTTATTCTCTGCTTATGTTGATACTGTTCATTTAGTTATATCTAATCTAATTTTAACCCAATAAATCATCAATATTGCGTTTTATACTGAATGCAAATATTTGTTTGAAAATTGCCATCACAGCTATCATCCTATGACGAGCTGGTTTGTGCTCATTTCAACTGCATAATAGTGTGTGTGTGTGTGTGTGTGAGAGAGAGAGAGAGAGAGAGAGAGAGAGAGAGAGAGAGAGAGAGAGAGAGAGAGTGTGCGCGCGCGTGTGTATATATTGAGCCGTAGCCGAACATTTGCCCCGCTCACGAACCAACCCGGAAAGGGATCCCGAAATAAGAGTAGGAAAACCGTAGGAAAATCGAAACGTTGGTTCAGACGGTCCGCCAAATTAAACGTGGCGCGTTGGCAACGTCATCGCCTGATCGTCAAGTGGTCGGTCAAGTGGAGCAAAACCCATGATGGCCAATGAAAAATTCGCAAGATAAGAGCAGGAACTGAATCTTGCCATTGGCTCCCGAGGAAAAACCGAGGGTACCCGCGGTAGGGATATTTTTTTTCCGTTGGAAGAGGAGAGTTCTCTAAAATTTCTTGCGGAGAGTAGCCGAGACCACTCTGTTAAATTTTGTGAAAAGAGTAGTCGATCAGTGCGGAGTGTTTTATGGTGTGCTATGCATGGTTTCACGAACTATTCTTTACGCCGACTAAGTAATAAGAAATAATCATTGCACGAGTTCTGGCATTTGATGAGATGGAAATAAACCACCGTTTCATGAACTTAAAAATACGTGCATGAACCACGTCGCTTCAAGTGGTCGAATAGAGAATTGTGTTGCGAGCGAGTGGAGGTTGCGAGCGAAAGAGTACTGGTACGGAGAAATAGTGCAACGTGCGCCATCACCAGTGGAACTAGAATCCAAAATTGGGGCCATTTTTAACTGATTCGGGCTGTAAATCTCACGAGAACACAATCCACCGCTAGCACTTCCGAATACACTTCAATAACTGCGACGAAAATTCAACAACACGCACTTTACGATCAATGCCCTTTGAAGAAAAAGGTGAGTCAGAAGAAACGAGGTGCGAGCGTTTGCAGCCCAGAAGTGGTGAGCCCAGCATTGGATCCAGCGAATTTTCAAAAATCATGATTTTCAAAAAACGTGAGAATTAAAAACACATAAACAAAACAACAAACGAAAAAATTAAAAAACATCGGTGTTTTTGCAACAAAATATCCATGTGAAGAAAACCTCGAAAGCAAAATATCGATGTTAATACAATATCGATATTTCTGGTGGAAAACATGGATGTTTTTTTTGCCATGCCTAAGCGCTAGGGTGGCTGCCAAGGAAAGGGAGGGGGGGCAGGCAGCCGAATCGCCTGAGGCGCAGCTGAGGTCAGCGCTGAGCTACCCGGGCCTCGCTGACGCGGCGCGGCGCTGTGCGCGCACGGCAAACCAAAACACTTGCCCGGTCTCCGCCCCCACACCCCACACTCCCGCCTCGTCACACAGTGGGAGAAACGCCCCAATGGCCGGCCAAAAGTCAACCCGCAAACGTTGCCACACAGTCACGAGACCAAGAGCCGTATTCATAGTTGTCACTGAGCGGTAGCTCAGAGCATAAACTGATGTCACTGCAGCGCCTTTGACCGGGAGATCCTGGGATCGAGTCCTGACGGCGGCAGGATTTTCCACGCTAGCTTTTCAGCTAGGTCAAATTCAATCGCTGTCTGGAGGAGAATTCCAGCGTCTTAAGTTTTCCGTGGTTTCTCTGATCAACACCAGGCGAATGCCGGAGCAGTACCCTACCAAACGGGCCACGGACCGCGCGCGATCTGTCCTTCCTCTTCTTTGCCCTATCCTCTCCCCTTACACACACACTTACACTAACATACACTACACTACCTCATTCTGGGAGACCGGTCGGGAGCTTGTCCCGGCTGGAGCGGTGCCCCGCTAGTGGGAGAGTAATGGTTAGGGGAAATCCCACTAACCGACGACGGTAGGTCGGCGCCGGATCTCGCCATCCAGCGAGGCAAGATCACCGCCATCCCAGGGAAAAGCATGCACTACACTAACGAGACTAATGACCAAAGCAGTTGATGGGCCCGGAAACACGAAAAAATCAATCAATCAATCAATCAATCAATAAGGAAAATCTTAAAGGCTCCCACAGACAGACGCGGAAGATCCGCAACCTACGCGGATAGGTCGCAGCAGAAGTTTCGCGTCACTTATGAGCACGTTCAGACCCTCGCGGCAGGCGAGAGTCGCGGCAACGGATTGGCAGCGTTTAATCGGCGGTGAAATTTGTAATGCAGTCAGACGCGTTTCTTCCGCTGCAGCTCAAGTTTCCCGCCCGTGTTCGGGAGTCTTCCCTTCCCTCTGGGTCGAGCGACCTTGCCAACCGTCACCAAACGCTCACTGATAATTGACGGTCCGGTGTGAACGGTCCCGCAAATTACGCGGCCGCGTCTAGCTCGGAACTTTCCGCGCCGCACCCGCTGCGGATCTGTGGGAACCTTAAGAAGTTTCTTATGACGTTTTTCAATTCATAGGATCATCTTATCCTCCCACATAATAACATCCTTATAGTTATCCTTCACTTACAGTTATAAATGAACACTCTCTTTCTTCGTAGCCACACGCGATATATACATGACATGCAAAACACGTTGTAAATGCACAACGATAAAGTATTTAAGAAAAAATATCGTTTTACTAAGACTTTTGTTTTACACTTTTTGGTAACATTGGTGCCCAAAGCTACGTCTAACAAATAGAGGTTTACTGATTTCACCACCACTTAAGTCTCTTCTTAAGATACTGACACTATTTAAGAAACTGTGCAGGTTAGGTTACCCCACGGATGCACGCATAGAAAAAATCTAATCAACATCAGTTCGGATGAGCAACTCAAGCTGTTGGATATGTTACTAACGTAATCGAAGCTTCTTCCATTCGTTCGAGTGAATTGGATGTGGGATTGTTCTTTACCAGGAAATCTCTGCCTCATTTTCCCAAAATCGGCCGTACTGGCAATGGTGCTGATATGCGTCACAAGAATTACATACTGTAACGTCGTGGGTAGGGATCTACACCACAAAGAAACAGACACGAGTGGGTATTTACAATTTATTTACAATAAATTATTTACAGGAACTAAAACCTCATTCTAAGGCGTTTGTCGGAGCTACCTGCCGTAGCCCCCCTCTCCCAACACGCGCCTTGCGGCCGCGCCTGCGAGTAGCCAACTCGGCCGATTCGCAACTGGACACCTCATGTGCCTCGGCAGGCCATCTGCCCTGAAGTATAAGGCATACTTCACCGTGTCCGAACCTCGAACACCTACTCGTGCCTTCAGCACTTCCGCGCCAGACTTGGCCGGACAAATTTTGTAGTGTTTACCGCGAGGAAACCAGAATAGTTACCCCCGAAGGGTTCTGCGACGCACCTTCATATAGGCCCGAGTCACATGACCTCCTACGTCATCCCCCACGCACTCGTCTTGAAGCGAGTGCCACCGACGCCGCTTTTTGTGCCCGGCGTCTATGAACCAGCCCCCTACCCTCCTGGCCTGGTGGCCTTTGTTCGGGAGCCTATATTTGGCTCCCTCATCCCCATACCTTGCAACTCAAGAGCAGGGAGTCAAGTCTATGACGCTACAATACTCACAATGGTGGTCAAAACAATTTCTGAGCAAACAAATTGAATAGGTTACTGAGTAATTTTGTGAAGAACATTTGTTGCATCTCGTAAATATTATTTGAAGCAATTATCATTAAAAATGACGTTAATATCGATGAAATAAAAAATTCATCAAAAATTACGGAAAAAGGTAAAAAATGACTTGTTAGTCGAAATCGACAAAAAATGCAAAATAATGACCTATAAAAATGGGTCATTTGCTTGTTTATTGTCATAACATAAAATAAATTTCTATAGTGAAAAGATTTTTTTCTATTTCTAAAGGGGGAAAAATTACATTTCATTAAAATCCGCCCCTAGTCATAAGCTTATGAAGAATGAACCTCATGACCTCTCCCTCTGGATTTGCCATTTCGAAAATTAATTTCCATGGAAAATATTCTAAAAGAAGAAGCTAGTGAGGATGAAAAAGAAGTGACATACTGTACTTTCCACATGGCACTTCTGATTCGTGAGCGCAAGAAATATTTTTGTTTTGCATTTAGAAGAAAATAGAAACCGTATTGACGTTTTGACAACTTCCGCTATATGCCTCCACAGGTACGAATAAAATGGATAACTATTTTTTTCATAAATTATTCTGAAAGAGAAATATACAAGTAGTGGGTCAGTTTCGGGCAAAAGGTAAAAATATACCATATTATGGTTCCTACAAACATAAACTTATAGTAATATAATAATGTGGTAAAACACATTTCCTTCTAACACACTTCTATTTTGCCACGTACCTCAGATGATGTATATCACATCTGAACTGAGAAGGAAGAAAAAGTGATAAAAAAGAAGAAAATAAAAATATTACAAGTATCACCCACTCAGTTTGTGTTCGATGATGCTGTCCGGGTTCGATTACAGATTATGGACTGTTAACACGGCTGCGAATCATTCATTTTCCTGTTAGCAGACTTCCACCATGTGAAGAAAGGAGGTATCTACCTTCCTCAATGCTTCTACGCTACATGATTGATGGAGAAATGCTCATAAACTGGGAAACAATTTAGAACACTGGTTTTAATGGCCTTTAAAAAACTTGTTTCCGCCCGGGATCGAACCGGGGACCTTCCGCGTGTTAGGCGGACGTGATAACCGCTACACCACGGAAACGTTCATGCTGTTTTGTCAGCAGCCAAGATATCATACTTTCATTTCTAATAAATGTAAAACACTGAGAATGCACTTTTTTTAAGAGTAACAAAACCGCTATCGTCAGGCATAACATCTCTTAAATGGAAGAAATAAATACTTTCAATGCTAGATTTTTTTCCCTATTTCCCATCTAGGAAATACTTGCTGTAAAAGATAATAATAGGATTAAATATTTTGGAAAAATCAGGAGGCGTAAAATGTAATAAATGAATTAATGGTCCTTATATTGAGAAGTTACTAATAGGATGTTATGAAATGGGTTTGTCACTGGTTTTGTACTAAAGCAAGTAATGCTTTCTCAATAATAATAATAATAATAATAATAATAATAATAATAATAATAATAATAATAATAATAATAATAATAATAATAAACTAGAACCAAAGATATTCCAACGGCTTTCACACAGGGTCAGATCCAGCCGATCATTTTTTGGACGGAAAGATCATAGAATTTTGTTAAAACAATAAACATAGTTTTATTATATTGTATACTATTTATGTGCTGTAGATATGATCCGATACAACATTATTGTGAAAATAATTACATAATTCGAACATAAATAAATATTTAAATCATTTTTGCAAAATAAAGGAAGGTAAACGAAAACTCTAAGCCTTTTGGGGCGGCCATGGTCTCCATGCCAACCCCACCCCATCCCCCCGCCAGTGCCTTTACGTCTTTGACTAGAACAAATTATTCTTAAATTATTGATAGTTTCAAGATCCATTATAAGTATCCAGAAATTATTGAAATATAGTGAATTAATATTATTGGCAACTGTACTATTTTCAATATTTATAATAACGACATCATGTTAATACATATGACACATCCTGTTTTGACATTATTTCGAAACGCGTCAAATTTTCGAAACCAGGTTCTGCAACTGAGATCCAATGAAGCCCCGCGCACTGAATCTCGGAATCAGTAATTGCAAACGAACAAAGATGTCGTCGGGGAATCGACGAACTTATAATTAAATACGCTTCAGGAGATTCGAACTCTCTGAGGACAGTCTCTCCTTCGCTGGTTTCTGTTGTTTTTTTATATAATTTGATAAGAGAATACCGTGTTTGTGATTGACTTTGTTCTCCCAAGGCACAAAATATTTACTCTTTGCCCATGTACCGGTGAACAAATTTCTCTTATTTCATAATTATTTCTGAAATAATTTTCCCTTGAGAACTTGTAGATTTTCTAATTTTCTTATCAACTTGAAGTTCAGAATAGGCATGTTACATTATGACTAAAAACATTTCAGACATTTAAATGTATGGCAAACATTAAACGTTTCTACAAAATTGGCATTTTATTTCATTTGGAAATAAAAAATAACAAAATATAAAAAAACAAGTGATACAGAACTATGATTAATGAACTATGAATAACTATGAACTATGATGCAGAGTTGAACTCTTCACATTAAAAGTAAACTTAAATACACATTCTATCTGGGTTCTCCACAAAATTAATACTGTTTTAAAAGTTAATTTTCTCATGTCAAGTTATTTTCTTTGCAGAAATCGTGCTCTGAAAATGTTGGCAACAAGTCTTGATCTCTTCAAACTTTTATCATGCTCATTTCATAAGCCATTCAAAAGATTCAGTACAAAATAATATTGCCACAGAAATAGGGTTGGAGACAGTTTCTCTTACACTAACATCAGTAGAACGACCTTATACTTTCATAATGGTGTATCTATCGTTCTAGTTTTCAGACACTTCTTTTATGTTCCGGCTATAGCTCCCGTCCTATGTTCAGGTTCGTACTATTTCCTACTACCTTGCTTCCCTTACTGTATTAGTGCAGAATAGGCATGTTTTAGGACCTCCAATGGATACGAGGTCCTAAAACTATTTTTATTAAAGCTTTTTTCATGGGCTTTTCCCAGCTTCACAGGGTGCCGATTTCGACTATCCGCGCCAGGTACCCACTATTTCCTCATGGGGACACATATTAAACCTCATACTAGACACTAACACACTTGCGGGCTCCTCGGTCTGTAGTCAGCAGGCCGATAAGGCCTTCCCCCGACAAAACACATACATAAAAGACAAGGGACAAGCAACCATGCCCACGGCCCGCCTCGAACCCGCGATCGTTCCGACTGAGGCGCTGAGGCGGCACTCGCTGTAACTACCTCGGCAATCCAAGTGTGCTAACTAACGATTTACATTCGTTTTCAAAAAGGTAAGACTATTTCAATATTATTTTATAGATTGCAAAGATTCTACGTTGTTTGCTTCCGTTTCTAGATTCATGCCCGTTTCGCAAGGGTAGCGTCGATGGACTTGACTGGCTGGCCATTCATGCGAAGATTATAAATTTAATAATTTAAATATTCATTTTCATTACAAGTGTTCAATATTGCAATATTGCAGAGGAACCCGTTGTTTAAGTTATTAATCCGACTCTGCTCCGCCATCTCTGGTCCCGATGTGCGACGCGGCGTCGACCCATCACGATTCCAAGATGGCGTCCGTCGATGACGGCGAGCCGCTCATGCATACAGACCCAATCCGGGAGCCACTCAGTGCCGCAAGGTCGGGCGCGGCTCCGGAATCCGAGGACTGGGGTTCGAGGCGGGGCGGGGCGGCGCAAGCACTCTCCGAGGGCATTGCGCATGCAAATGAACGTGACCGCACGCGTAACCGCAAATAGAGTTATGATAAGTTAATGACGACTCCAGGCTGCGCTGCGGGCAGACTGGTCGTCAACGAGGTGGGAGAGGTGTTGATAATCAGAACCCTCCGGCCCCAAGTAGCCCTCGAGAGCTGGTCGCGAGCTCTGGTGGTATCAGCTTCATTTCATTCGAAAGGCTCCTTTTACTTTGTTGTTTAATGATAAATAGGTCCATCCGGCCCCAAGTAGCCCTCGAGAGCTTGTCGCGAGCTCTGGTGGTATCAACTTCATTTAATTCGAAAGGCTCCTTTTACTTTCTTGTTTAAGGATAAATTGATCCATCCGGCCCCAAGTACCCCTCGAGAGCTTGTCGCGAACTCTGGTGGTATCAGCTTCATTTAATTCAAAGGCTCCTTTTACTTTGTTGTTTAATGATAAATAGATCCATCCGGCCCCAAGTAGCCCTCGATAGCTTGTCTTGAACTCTGGTGGTATCAGCTTCATTTAATTCGAAAGGCTCCATTTACTCTGTTGTTTAATGATAAACAGATCCATCCGGCCCCAAGTAGCCCTCGAGAGCTTGTCGCGAACTCTGGTGGTATCAGTTTCATTTAATTCGAAAGGCTCCTTTTACTTTCTTGTTTAATGATAAATAGATCCATCCGGCCCCAAGTAGCCCTCGAGAGCTTGTCGCGAACTCTGGTGGTATCAGCTTCATTTAATTCGAAAGGCTCCTTTTACTCTGTTGTTTAATGATAAATAGATCCATCCGGCCCCAAGTACCCCTCGAGAGCTTGTCGCAAACTCTGGTGGTATCAGCTTCATTTAATTCAAAAGGCTCCTTTTTCTTTGTTGTTTAAAGATAAATAAAACGATAAGACAGTAAGACACTAATATACTATTTCTGACCAAACGAACAAACTGGTGAATCGGAATGAAATACATTAACTAATTACGATCGAGAGGTATTTTTTCATAAAACTGTCTTCCGTCTCTTGTAAGAAGAGAAAAAACTGTTTTCGTACGGGTATACTTCACTTTTTACCAGCTTAAAAAAAGAATTACTAATTTTAGCAAGTATAATCAAATTAAACAAATTCTGCCTAAAAACGAAGTATCCTCTCTACGTAAGAAACCTATGCTCAACGCAAAAAATATCCCTCCCCCTAAATTTAGCGACTGGATTTATCGTTACCAGGACCCTGTGATAAGAATTTCTCTGGCGTAACTTTTCCGTTTTTTTCTCGCAGCATTACATAACTTTCTCTATTCTGCATAAGCAATAGCGAGAAAGTAAAAATAGATAAAGTTTATATTTAAGACCTTTTTTCATAAAGTCATATTTTCAAAATTATTCCGATGTGTTTCACTGCGTTATGAATGGTACGACCTGATTTCACGCATTGTTCCATCTCCCCTCCCCTGTTTCAAGGCAGTCGGGCAAACTCATCAATACGGGGAATGCAGTTGTGGATCACCGGAGTAATGTAAATATCTCCCGCAACCATATTAAAGATTTTAGTTGTTGTCTTTCGTGTCTTGGAAGTTGGACATCCCTGATATAAAGCATGTGCGGCTAATCTCACTCGATACAGCCACGAAATTACCCCGGTGGTTCCTTACGAGCTGGAACGTGTATAAGAACATCTTTAAAATGACTTAAAGCATGAAAATTTTGGAATGTTCCGTTGAATTTATAATTGCCACCAGTCACTCTTATTTCACTGTTACGTATCACCTTTTTTTAAGACATATGTGCTTCTTGAATACAAGTAATACTCATAGTAACAAGACATACAAGGCATATTGGCTACAATCTTCGAAATGTTATCTTTTGATATTATGGAATATTCTAAATAACGTTGACAATCGGCAAGTAATCTAAAAGTACCGTTTCATAAGTGCAATTCACACTATGTTAACTGTGTTATTCACACTTATATAACTCTGATATACACCATAAACATTTTAATATATTTCTTGAAATTTTACTGGAGATCACTGTCCGTAGCTTTGTTAGCTTTTGCGAGAATTTCCGCAGAACTTCACAGTATTCTTTCATTTTGTTCGAAAAAAGCAGTCCAACAACGATTATGCAATAGTAATTAGATGCACACTGTTTCGTTTATCTAACGTCATACTTAGAGACTATACTGATCGTCAAAAAGAAAAATAATGTTTACTTTAACAAAAACAAGATATAGTATAATGAGTTAGATTACATTTGCATTGTATAATTTAAAAAAAGACTCAATATGCCTGTAACAAATAATGCACTTCCGGGTCAATGACCCCCATCTCGATCGGGTTTTTGTCCAGTTTCCCTGATCCATTGAGCAAATGTTGAGATGGCCCCTAGACTTGCTTCTGGGCGTAAATGTAGCTTCACTATGCGCACGTTTTGTTTTTATTATTTATTATGTTTAAAATGTGTTGTTATTATTATTATTATTATTATTATTTTCTTTCATCTTTCAACCATTAATAGTTAAATTGTTGGGAAGGGACTCTGAAACTCAAGAAAGCGTGCGCAGATGATTTTCTCCCCAATATGTCACATACAGTTTTTGACTAAATAAATAAATATCTACTGACAAATGAGGAGTAAAATGCGTCTTTTCACTTATGCGCAAGAGAACATAAAATATTGCCATTTCTCGTTTGATTCAGCAAGTTTTGTATGCACCACGGGCGTTACTAGATGTTACTGCCCCGAGGGCGACATCCACACCCGAGGGCATATGGCCCGAGGGGTTGGAAGTCGCCCTCGGGCAAAAATATCTACTTAACGCCCTAGATATACAAATAACTATTGTGTTATATGTTGCTGCCGTGTGTTTGTCCTTAAAAACCGGTCAATTCTTTAGTTTGAAATGTCCAGTGAATCAGAGGACAAGTTGGCAACTCCAGTAATATAAGAAAAACCGAAAATGGTGATCTCGAAATTATTGCCGCAACTATTGTACTAAGAGAAAGTAAATCAGCTGATTTTCTCAAAATTGATTTTCTCTTATCGATCTGGCGTACGTCTTGAATTTGAAAGCGATATTTTAATTTGGTGGGTCCGTTCCTGGATCCCCTAGGATATTTTCCATATTTTCAAAAAATTGCTTCAACGTATTCGATGAAACTTTGTTATTGGATAATGTGAAGTAAGTTTAGTCACTACGAATGGCGCGGGTCACATGTTCGTTGAAAACCCTGGTTTTTCCAAAATTCAAAAAATTCAAAATTTTCTCGGCATGTTTCTACAACCACAATTATTAACATAATAATTTTTTTAATGAAATGTGTTCAGGAAAAACAGATCTACAAATAATGTCATGTTCAATTTTTCAAAAATATGAGTATTTTGAGCGAAAATTTGTGTCAAACGAAGGCAATTTCCATTTTCTTTAAACCACTTTTTTTTCTTAAAAACGGCACTTTTTATTAAATTTAGGCCTTAGCGTAAAGGACGCTTATGAAAAGTGTGAACGCCCAAAGAAATAGTACAACGTTTTGTTTCCTCGTCTCCTACACCCATTTCAATTACCTTGAAACAGCACTAATAGATCTTAATCTTGACGTATGTGCCATGTTACAGCTCAAAAGGAGCTTAAACACTGGTTTACTATGAACTCTTGTAGTTCATATCGCTAAGGAATTCCAATATTTTCTTCGAACTTTTCCATTCAATATTATCTTTCTGAACAGTCCTCGGTAGTATAGTGGTCAGTATCCCCGCCTGTCACGCGGGAGACCGGGGTTCGATTCCCCGCCGGGGAGGATTTTTTTTGCTCCCGCTTTCTAGTAAGAATTTGTTTCCAAGTGTTTAATAACAGTATTTACAAATGTGGAGAAATTAATCCTGCTATTGGTCGACGACATATGCGTATTGGTAATCTACAGAGTAATACGCACTAAAAGCTAGAAATAGGCAGGCGAGAATAGGCATTTGAATATGTAAAATAAGCCACGCTCATGATGGCAGTACACGAAAAGAAACACACCTTAACCAACGTACTGAACACGGGGCTTCACAATGTTTTGTTTTCAAAGAAACGCCATATGCCGAGTCAAGTGTTTCTCATTTCCCGTACCATTCTTGTGGAGCCCGCAAACGGGCTCGCTTATGCGCGGCCCGTTAGCTCAGTTGGTTAGAGCGTCGTGCTAATAACGCGAAGGTCGTGGGTTCGATCCCCCCACGGGCCAAGTCTTTTAATTGCTTTACTGACATAACACTATCTGGCCAAAAAATATTCGTTATTCACCACACGCCTACTCTGCGGCATGGGAGATAGAGCTTAGATGACTGTTAAAAAATACGTGCAGCACCAGAATATACTAGCTAAGTATTGTAGCTCTGATCGTTGCGTCTGCAAGAGGCCCGTTAGCTCAGTTGGTTAGAGCGTCGTGCTAATAACGCGAAGGTCGTGGGTTCGATCCCCCCACGGGCCAAGACTTTTAAGGGGGTAGATACAGCTAGAAAATTATGATACTTTAAAAATTTAATTGCTCTTTAACTACTAACAATACAATCATTAAATTTTATACTGTGATATAATAGCACATGTTTAACACAAAAACAAATATCTGGTATTTTTTAATAATTTACAATATGTTTATTTGTTATTAAAAATGTATGCTGTTTAATTTGTAGATACTCACCGTTTACATCATAAAAAGCCAATTTATTGAAATTTTGTAAATTCAATTTTAATCAAAAGAAAATAATCTAAGTAACAAAATTCAAATTAAAATTAATAATTACAAATGTTTCAATTTCGGTTTAAATTTTGCACATAAAAATTACAGAATAAGGCTTGAAAATAACATTAGAATCTTCTTTTTGATACAGACTGTAGTTAATAATACCAGAAACATTTCCTGAGAATTTGAATAAAATCTATATATTAGAAAAAAAGTTATCTTGTAAACCATTTGAAAAATCTATGTTTCAAGATATTTGATCTTAAAGTTTCAGTAACATGGGAAAGTACCTGAGAAAGATATCTGGTGTCTTAATATGCACCAGAAGCATAGGAATGTCCTTCAATTTCTATTTTCTGCAGTTGGTTTTCAAGTCTGAGCCTTCTTCTGGTCTTTTGTGGCAAGATTTTTTTTTTCACTCGACTGAATTCTTGTTTGATCCACTTTTTTAAATTCTTGCGTCATGTTTTTACCCAAAGGCACACCCAGTTTTTCCAGAACTTTCAGTCTCCCTGTCATGCCATCATTGAAAGTAATGACAGCATCATATGTACCAATTTCAACAATTCATTTTCCAAAAAAACTTTTCTTGGGGCACACTTTTAAAATTTTTGAATGAAATGATTCATTGGTGTTTTGTGTGTGACCACCAAAACATCTTTCCAAAAGCTTTGGGTGGCATAAGTCTTGAAAAACATTTAATAATTTCCATAATTGCCATAGGAATGTTGTTTTTATACTTGTAACCAGGTAACATGTTACTTTCTTTTGTCTTTTGGTATGGACACCATGAATCAATGCCTTTTGGACACGTATCATGCATTGGCTTTTCATCAGTTGAAGCTTTATGAAACCAAATGGCCCAGACAGCCTTTTTCATATTATCAACTGTATATTTTATATTTTTTCTTATAGCATTGCTATTTTCTCTTATAGCATTGCCATAATAAGTTGATAATATCCTGGTATGAGAAATTGCTGCTGCGAACAAGCGAAGGCTCTATTCCGCAAAATTAGTATAAGAAACTACTGCTACAAACCTTCATAATGATTTTGCGCCAAATTTGAAATGCCAGAGTATGACCACCCAGTACTTATTCCGATAACACGGCAGGGGGGCATGACCGAGACTTTTAAAGGGCTGTCAAGCGCGCGAGGCTTTATTTAAATACGCATATCTTCTAAACTATGAAAGATATCAAAACAAATCTTTCACGAAATTAAAACTAAAACACTGAACTATTATATAAAATTATTTTTAAAAAATCGAATTTTTGAGACCTGTTAGCTGTATTTACTCCCTTAATTGATTTACTGACATAACACTATCTGGCCAAAGAATATTCGTTATTCACACCACGCTTACTCTGCGGCATGGGAGATAGAGCTTAGATGACTTTGTTAAAAAATACATGCAGCACCAGAATATACTAGATAAGTTTTGTAGCTGTGATCGTTGCGTCTGCAAGTGGCCCGTTAGCTCAGTTGGTTAGAGCGTTGTGCTAATAACGCGAAGGTCGTGGGTTTTGATCCCCACGGGCCAAGCCTTTTAATTGCTTTACTGACATAACACTATCTGGCCAAAGAATATTCGTTATTCACACCACGCTTACTCTGCGGCATGGGAGATAGAGCTTAGATGACTTTCTTAAATATACATACAGCACCGGATTATACTAGATAAGTTTTGTAGCTGTGATCGTTGCGTCTGCAAGTGGCCCGTTAGCTCAGTTGGTTAGAGCGTCGTGCTAATAACGCGAAGGTCGTGGGTTCGATCCCCCTACGGGCCAAGCCTTTTAATTGATTTACTGACATAACACTATCTGGCCAAAGAATATTCGTTATTCACACCACGCTTACTCTGCGGCATGGGAGATAGAGCTTAGATGACTTTCTTAAATATACATACAGCACCGGATTATACTAGATAAGTTTTGTAGCTGTGATCGTTGCGTCTGCAAGTGGCCCGTTAGCTCAGTTGGTTAGAGCGTCGTGCTAATAACGCGAAGGTCGTGGGTTCGATCCCCCCACGGGCCAAGCCTTTCAATTGCTTTGCTGACATAACACTATCTGGCCAAAGAATATTCGTTATTCACACCACGCTTACTCTGCGGCATGGGAGATAGAGCTTAGATGACTTTCTTAAATATACATACAGCACCGGATTATACTAGATAAGTTTTGTAGCTGTGATCGTTGCGTCTGCAAGTGGCCCGTTAGCTCAGTTGGTTAGAGCGTCGTGCTAATAACGCGAAGGTCGTGGGTTCGATCCCCCCACGGGCCAAGCCTTTTAATTGATTTACTGACATAACACTATCTGGCCAAAGAATATTCGTTATTCACACCACGCTTACTCTGCGGCATGGGAGATAGAGCTTAGATGACTTTCTTAAATATACATACAGCACCGGATTATACTAGATAAGTTTTGTAGCTGTGATCGTTGCGTCTGCAAGTGGCCCGTTAGCTCAGTTGGTTAGAGCGTCGTGCTAATAACGGGAAGGTCGTCGGTTCGATCCCCCCACGGGCCAAGCCTTTTAACCCATTTGTGCCTACTGTTTCGGTTTCGCAACATTACACGCTGCTTGGATTGTTGACGTTATTCTTCGACTGTGTTCTTGGAATAAAGTTTTTATCTGGTTCCAAGTACAGATAAAGCTGTATTCAAACGGATGGTTATAGAAATGTGATCATAACTGAATTGTCCTAACATTAGTGTAGGTTTGAATTCGCCGTTTTCATTCTGTGCGGCATTCTTTGCGACAATGTCCCGAAAATGGTAAGTAAAATGGAAAATAATTGTTGAAATGCGTAGTGTCTTCAGATATAATTTCATTATTAGTAGTGTTATTAATTGTTGATAACAACAATATGCCAACTTTCAAATGGAGTTCACAAAGTATATTCAAACCCGAATGTTTCGTTTTCGGAACACTAAGCACATATGGTATAAATTCAGTACGGGATATCAGTTATACACTGGATTTTTTTCTTTTTTAGCACCCTTTCGACAAAAGAGATACTAGAATATTTACAAATATTGGAAGAAAATGAGTCAGATGCACTCACTGCTTCTCATAGTGCTAATGTGTACACGGCGCCGCCAGATGTACGTGAGGATACTGATGAGGACAGTGGAGACTAAGAGAATGGCGGAAACTTTGACAACCTGAATCCGCATCAGTTGTCTGCAGACGCGGAACTTGTTTTGCAAGCGGAGGAAGAAATTGTCAGAATATGTGATAATGAGATTAGAGTGTAGTACTGATGTAGGTAAAAATACAGTGCGTGAAGAAATACAGCAAAAATTTTTAGAAAGTGCTAAGCTAAACAAAAGATATTCTAGAGAGTGGACCAAAAGTGATTTACCTAAAGGAAATATCATGAAAAATAAAATGGATTGTGGAAACTATGTTTTTATGGATAAACAGATATACTGACATAACTCTATCTGGCCAAAAAATATTCGTTATTCACAACACGCTTACTCTGGGGCATGGGAGATAGAGCTTAGATGACTTTTTAAACAATACATGCAGCGACAGAATATACTAGATAAGTGTTGTAGCTCTTATCGTTATGTCTGCAAGTGGCCCGTTAGCTCAGTTGGTTAGAGCGTCGTGCTAATAACGCGAAGGTCGTGGGTTCGATCCCCCCACGGGCCAAGCCTTTTAATTGCTTTACTGACATAACTCTAGCTGGCCAAAAAATATTCGTTATTCACAACACGCTTACTTTCGGGCATGGAAGATTGAGCTTAGATGACTTTGTTAAAAATACAAGCAGCATCAGAATAAACTAGATAAGTGTTGTAGCCCCGATCGTTGCGTCTGCAAGTGGCCCGTTAGCTCAGTCGGTTAGAGCGTCGTGTTAATAACGCCATGGCCGTGGTTTTTGATCCCCCTACGGGCCAAGCCTTTTAATTGATTTATTGACATATCACTATCTGGCCATAAAATATTATATTTATTTATACTTTGACTTTCTCGTACACGTACGCATATACATAGTATAGAGACGTACCTACGTATGCAGTATAGAAAAAGTTATGTAATGCTGCGCGAAAAAAAGTACCTCCCTCCACACGAAGTTTAGGTCGGCGCCTGATCTCACGTTTTAGCGGGGCGGTGGCAGAAAACACCGCCACCTCCCACCATATAACTTTCACGGGATTAATAAACATACCAGTAGAGACGCCCGGAAACATCAATTAACCAAGCACCAACAAACCAAAGGTTTTTGTAGCATATCAACCAAGGCCAGGGGCTGCTCCAGGGAAGGGGGCATGGGGTCCCCTGCCTAAAGGCTTAGATTTTCGTTTGTTACCTTCGTTTATTGGGCAAAATTGATTTAAATATTTATGTTAGAATTATGTAATCATTAAAAAAATAATATTGTTAAGTATCATACACACACTACAAAAATAATATACAATATAACAACAAATATGTTTATTATTGAACAAAAATCCGCCTCACCTCATCCTTCCCAAAAAAAAAGTTTATTATTGAACAAAAATCCGCCTCACCTCATCCTTCCCACACAACCGAGCCCGAGCTTGCGGGTTCAAACCCGATCGAAGCCGTGGATTTTTAAGGGCGAAAAAATCCTTCGTACACCTTCCTTCGGAGGGGAAGTAAAGCCGGCTGTCCCATGTTAGTAGATTTACTTGCATGTAAAAGATCCTCAAGCCTAAAAGAAGCCTCTGAGCAAAATTGAGATCCGCCTGTTTCGTCGCCCAACATAATACTTCCTTTCTCCGCTAGGCGGTGAAAGGAGCGTAACGAAATTTGCGTGGTTAGACGGAAGAGCGGGCCTGATGGCCCGAGTCTCGCCACGTAAAATAAGGCCTTAACATAACTTAACACCCCCAAAAAAGATCGACTAGATCCGTTCGTGATCGAGGCGTTGTTATATTTATCTCCAAGCCTCAATTTTACTGCGACAGTGGCACGCAAGGCCTCACACACCAATGGTAAGGAATCCCAACACGCAAAAAAAATTGAACGTTGCGTCATCCGCTATGATCATGCTAAAAGCAGGCGAGTTGAGCATACGAGCCGAACGTCTAATATTTCAAAGTCTTTGGTGGCACAGTCTAAAAGTCGAACTCAGTCGCGGTCTGGAGGAGAATTCTAGCGGCCGGCTGCTCTGATCGGTAGTTTTCCGTGGTTTCTCCGACCAACACCAGGCGAATACCGGAGCAGTACCCTAACAAAGGGGCCACGGACCGCGCGCAATCTTTCCTTTCTCTTCCTTGTCATATCCTCTCCCCTTACGCACTCACTTACTCTAACATACACTACACTACCACATATTCCCGGAGACCGCTCGGGAGCTTAGGGCTTGTCCCGGCTGGGACGGTGCCTCGTTGGTGGGAGAGTTCTGGTTAGGGGGAAACCTCGCTAGCCGACGGTAGGTCGGCGCCGGATGTCGCCATCCAGCGGGGGAGGATCACCGCCATCTCCCGAGAAAAAAAACATGCACTACACTAACGGCACTAATGACCAAAGCAGTTGACGCGCCCGGAAACACGAAAAAATCAATCAATCAATCACAGAGAAAAGAATTACTTCTTTAGTCTATGCTCTCACTGCGGGCAGTCAGCTGTCTATACGTCTCTCTGGTAAAAACAAACCGAGGAGAAGCTGTTGACGCGCCTGGAATGATTAACAACCAACCAATCACAGTTTAAAAGTGTGAGAGAAGACACGGGGGCAACTCCTCAGCTAGCTGAGAAAAAGCGGGGGATGGACGATGTAATCGCGATTAGTAAAACAATCGATTATTATATACAATTATTCGAAAAAATGAAGTCGATTATTTTTACACAAATTAATGAACACATCGATGAATTTTTAGTTGGATTATTTTAATTCAAATATTAATTTCCAAGACTAGCCAAATATGAAAGTACATCTCTCCTTTTGAACTTTAACAACGGAATTCCTCATCTGTTCCTCTCTCTCCAACTGAAAAATATAATAGAGACAAATATTCGCCATTAAATTTAATGTTAGTAAATTAAACGAAAAATCGCTGTGTATGATCTAATACTTTAGTGATGGGATTATATTCAGTATGAAATAAAAAAGAGATAAAATTAGCAGTTTTCCTAAAATCATCCTCAACCAAATATATCGTTAGATTACAACTATTGGTCTTACTGTAACTAGAAATTCTGCGACCATTTTCTTTTTAAACCGAGTTGCAGTAATTTCTCATGAGTACGTATGGAATGAATATTATTTAAATAAAGAACAAATAAATATTAATTAAATCACGCCATGCTTCTAAAAATGTACTAAACGATTAATTTACAAATTAACGATTTCACGCATTTTACACATTATTTAAAAACGTGAAAAATTAATCGGTAATATAAGATTAATCGATTAATTCGGAACGGTTAATCGAAGCATATTAATCTAATAAAAAAATCGTCGATTGGATATTAATCGAATATTATTTAACCCGGAAGTGCCCGCAATAGGTAGACTCACGCCAGTCCCCGCAATGTATCTCTCAGATATACCTGCAACGTTTTGTGAATGCAAATGATCTGAAGGTCCACTTACTGAAATACATATTTTATTTAGTTTGTAAATGTCCCCTAATGCAATTGTTAATGAATCTTATACTGCAGAATTCTTGCAAGATAGTTATGGTGAGAAAGATAAAAATTGACAAAATACACGCAAAAATCATTAAACATTATATTCTCCTTCTAAATAATATTAAATTATTTTGGTATATTCTAAACAAATGTATATATTTTACTTTTTTACAAAAATATTTAGAAAGTCATTGTCTTTGTCTTTTTTGCAAGGTTCCCGATTATTCATTTCCCCACATACGTCTCCTGCACATATGTGTCTTTGGTAAGAAATTGTGACAGTCCATTGCAGATAAGGCAAATTATTATATTTTCTGAAAAGGCACTTGTCATAGACACGGCTGAATATAACGCCATGATACGTACCGCTCAGGCCAGGGGCTCACAATGCACTGGAGCCATTTCACCCAACGTACGACTGATATCGCACAGCGCAGCGTTCAAGTTTGGACATGCCCACGGGAAATGATTTAGCGAAAATAAAAGGCCAGGGATATCAGAAAAGTACAATGAAGGAATACATGAAATCGCCCATCGTGAATCGCCCATCCCTAGCGAGCACAGAACACCCACCTTTATTTGTCTATGCCGGCGGGTAGCCCTGGCATTGCGGCCGCCCCCGGCACCGTGGCGGCGGGGGTTGGGGTGGGGTGGGGGGAGAAAGGGAACGCCGCGCCAGTTGTGCTCTAACGAGAGCGGCGGACAGCGCGGCACGCCCCCCGACAGGCGACGGGGGCGCGTTACCAACAGGTCGGCGCCTGCGGCAGGGCTCCGGCACGTCCTCTCAACCGCCACTCCGCCCCGCCCCGCCCCGACCCGCCACACCCCACCACACCCCGCCACGCTCTTCCCGCCCCGCCGCGGCCCGCTGCTCTGATCGGTAGTTTTCCGTGGTTTCTCCGATCAACACCAGGCGAATGCCGGAGCAATACCCTAACAAACGGGCCAAGGACCGCGCGCGATCTGTCCTTCCTCTTCCTGTTACTATCCTCTCCCCCTCACACACATACTTACACTAACATGAACTACACTACCACATATTTCGGGAGACCGGTCGGGAGCTTACAGCTTGTCCCGGCTGGGGCGGTGCCCCGCTGGTGGGAGAGTTAGGGGGAAACCCCCTCTATCCGACGGTAGGTCGGCGCCGGATCTCGCCATCCAGCAGGGGAAGATCACCGCCATCTCCCGAGAAAAACATGTACTACACTTACGGGACTAATGACCCACGCCGTTGCCGCCCCCGGAAACACGAAAAAATCAATCACGTTTTTGAGAAAAACTTGTTTTTGTATTTTTTTAATTGTAATAATTTCAACGACTATTACGCAAAAATAATATTTAGGCAAAAATGTGGATGGCATAATACAGATCCAAATTTAAAGAACTGATTTCATTTTTAAAAATCGTTATTGCCTATAATACACTTGTAGAAGTGTGTCCAAAAATATTTAAACATTTGTAATTTGCAAACATTCAAATGTTTTACTACAAATAGAAGCCGTACAATTTTTAAAAAGCGTACTTTTCTCTTTTCAAGTAGGAGAAACAGAAAAAAATATGTAATTTTGTTTAAAAAAATTGGAAGTATTTTAGGGACTTCATATAAAGAACACCCATAAATTTAAAGATCCTTTTCGAATTAGCCCACACTCAAATCGGGTAAAATTCTTCAGGAATTAACAATTTTGAGGAAAATCTTTTGCATAGTTTTGGCACAAGTGTTGTTCACAGATGCGCGGACCGACAGACTGTTTTGAGAAAAATAATTGTTCCGGTATGAAACAATTGTTATTTATTTCAATTGTTTATTGAAACCAAACATTTTTTATGTTAGTACTATAAAAACGAGAAAGAAATATACTACGAAATGAAGAAAGAACAGTACACTTTTTTGGAATTAGTAACCAACAAAATGTGTTTTTCTGTCTGAAAATTGGATTTTTTTTCATGCGGCATTACAATATTTTATGTATATTTCGCATACGAGAAATTGTTTGACCATCCTTCATTACGAAATATATTATTTTACTTTTCTGTCCCTGGCTGATAAAGCCGATAAACGCATTACAGATCATACTAAAAGTTAATAGTTCAACGTAACACTCCTACTACGAAAATCTTGAGTATGGTGTTTGAGAAAAAGAAATGTAGGCCTGCTATGTCTGTAAATCATTAAAAATAGCTTACCAAGCTAGTAGAGAGGCAAAACCTCATCATATAACTCGTGGTATGTTATCACATAAACGTGGAATGGCATTGACCAATCGAGTTCTCCGCTAATAGTTTATGCATTTTTAATATGCAGAACAGCTATTAGTGTTATTAAAACGCAAAAAAAATGAGGGCAGATGAAAATGAATACTGGATCATGTTTAAAGTGGATTACGATCAATACATACAATTCTAAATGTATGCATCAATTTATCAGCAAAAGTACATTAGCAAAAACATTGAAAATTAGTCCATGCACACAAAGGAAAAACAATTATGTGTTAAGTTCTGACTCTAAATTCTTACACTGCTCCACGTCGTGTTTCCGTGGTGTAGTGGTTATCACATCCGCCTAACACGCGGAAGGTCCCCGGTTCGATCCCGGGCGGAAACACTTTTGGAAAATTTTTGCTATGTTTAAACGTTGTATTTATTTGTACTCTTTCTAGCGAATGAAATTTCAAAAACAATTAAGTCATATTATAGAAGCATTGCATATATAATATATATTTGCATTCCCATTTCATTTTACAAGGAAAATAGAAATGGGATCCAAGTATCATCTAAGTACACTTTCTCATTCATTTTTAGGAAAAATCTAAGAACCCCATTACAATGAAATTTGTCATCGATAGCAGGTGTTTTATATTAACGTTATGACAGCAGATGACATTAAAGTAATGTGACCACATTGCACCCGAGCTATCATTCTCTACTCGATCAGCTCGTAGTTTCAAATAAAAGACTCTTAAGAAATTAAGAGAGTAACCACACATCTATATTAATTTGAAATCATAGAATTTTGCTTTTAAAGAAATTATAACAAAAGTAGCCAGGTCACAAAATACGGACTATAATTAAAAAACATTTTTAAAATGTTATTTTCCTACGTTAAGACAGTTGTAATTGATGAATTAATGACAATCGTACACAAACATTTTCTCATCTAACAAGATTGAATATTCGTTAAATAATATTAAACAACTAGAAACGGTATTTTCCTAAGCATTTTTCAGATAGCGGCTGTTCATTAGTTCGGCAGTTTGTTCCCTATTCGTAGAACTAATTTCTCCAAAGATGTTTTATTTCTAGTACTGCATTAAAGATATTTAAGGTGTCTCATAACGTTGCTCCACAGCATGCACTCATATCATAATCCATAAAGAATATTCTCGAGAACTTACAAGAAACGTTCATCCCTTAGTAACACCGAGATCAGTAAATACTAGAATAGTTGGTGTCCCACAGATAAAACAAAATATTATACACATATACTGTAAGTAATTTTTCCGATTTTTCTCCTACAAAGGAATCTGCAACTTATACTAGATTATCTCTCTTATTGGCCTCTCAATTGCCTTCTTTTTTAGTTAATTTCAATTTCCATTATTTCTTAATCTTGCGAAGTACATACCTTTGATAAATAAGCATATAAACCAATAAAGAAGCATGTTCAAGAATTCTCTGGAATAATAGGTAAGTTATTTTATATAGAAACACTCAAAAATGTATGTTCGTATTTCTCGCATAAACATCTCATTTGCTGGTTAAAAATAAAATAAAATATAAGCATTTTTCCCGGCGCCAGAGACCAGTGCTCTACCCAGAAAAGTTTAGGACAGGTTCTCCTTGGAATGAGATCGTCTATAAAAAATATGTAGACTTAGAAATGTGAGTGCAACGAACAAGCATACCCCCAGAAAAATTCTTTACATAGTGGTTGGTCTTTACAACATTAGGTTTCAATACCATTTTTACGTCTCGTAAATATAATATTCCCTTTCATCTTTGTGTATCATAGATATTGATTGATTATTTCGTGTTTCCGGACTTGTTAACGACTACAGTCATTAGTCCCGGAAGTGTAGTGCATGTCTTCACGGAAGGTGGTTGTGATCTTCCTCCATTGGATGGTGAGATCCGGCGCTGTCATACACATAGGCTTGAGGGAGTTTCCTCATCCAGGTCGGTAGCTTAGAGATTCTTCCGGCCGAGAGAGCCATCAGCAGAGCACCGCCTCGGCCGGGAGGTTTTAGAATGGAGTGTGGACAGAAAATTAAGGGGTGTGGTATATTTTTAGGCCTTAAGAAACCTCAATAAAGACGTGTAGAGTCGTCCCGGTGGCCGAGTTCGCTAAGGTAGTGGTGTCGTAGTGATCTCGGACCGAAGGGTCACGGGATCGAGTCCCGCCTCGGGCATGGTTGTATTTGCGTTCGTCCTTTCACCCCTTATCATCACCATTTCGTTTCATCTTCAGAGTTACTATAACTCCAATAGTGGTCGCTAATGACCTAGATGTTGATGCGACCTGAAATACCCCCCCCCCCACACACACACACACCAAACAAACGTGTCGAATAGGTTTGAGTAAAATTGTATAAGTTTATTACGTTTATGAAATAGAAAAGGGAATTATATCTATGATAATCCGGCTTAGATAGCTCAATGCACCAACTGATATCACTGCAGTGAGTCTGACTGGGAGTTCCTACAGCTCGAGTCCCAGCGGTGACAGGATTGTCGACGCTGCTGAACATCAGCGGTGTATTGCCTCCGCTGGAAAAAGCTCTAAGCTCCCGACACGTGTGCTAATGTAGTGCTCGTAAGTTCGAGCGTGAATAAGTAAGAGGTGCGGATAGGACAAGGAAGGAAAGATCGCGCGCGGCCCGTGGCCCACTTGTTAGGGTATTGCTCCGGCGTTTGCCTGGTGCTGATCGGAGAAACCACGAAAAACTATCGTTCAAAGCACCCGCGGCTAGAATTCTCCTCCAGACAGAAGCTGTCTCGTAGTATCGACAATCCTGTCACCACCGGGACTCGAACTGTAGGTACTCCCAGTCAGACTCCCTGCAGTGATATCAGTTGGTGCCCTGAGCTACCTAAGCCGGATTATCATAGATATAATTCCCTTTTCTATTTCATAAACGTAATAAACTTATAAAAAATTACTCCAACCTATTTGACACGTTCTTATTGAGGTTTATTAAGGCCTAAATATATACCACACCCCTTATTTTTCTGCCCACACCCCATTCTAAAATCCCAGCGTGGTACACTGTCCGGGAGGCGTTGCGCGAACGGAAGGGAGCAAGCAGAAGTTCGTTGGCTTGGGAGGGGGGAGGGGAGGAAGCGAGAGGCTGCCAGGTGACACCCGCGCGCCGAGGGGGTGGAGAGGGACCGTGGGAACAACGCAGTCGGCCCCCGCGCATACATCACCACCGCAGCCGTCACCCCTCCCCACCCCAGGGCTGAGGGTTTAGCAGAGCAGCCTCCAGAGAAATATCTCCTTCCTCTGGACGCACCCTCGGCCGAGAGATCTACTCCCTCCCACCCTTCTTCCTCCTTACCTCCCCGCCGCTGCCACCATCTGTCAAAGGGCACACTCTCTTTCTTCCAACAAACTGAAAAAAAATCTTATATTACCGGTCGCAAATGTGAAGCAGTCGTCGGATTCGAAAATTATGACATTTAACTTGACCGTACTAATAAACTCAGGCAACTAGTGTCGAAAATCCTGCCGCCGTGGGGACTCGAACCTAAGACACACATGCCGCCCCGTCAGAGGGACTGCAGTGACATCAGTTGATGCACTGGGCCACTTCTCCCGGTTCGTTACTATTAGGCTTCGTAATGATGAAGTACTACATGACTGCTCGCAGTCAGTATTTTAAAGAGGAACAAACTTATAAGTGCGAATATTATCGGAAAATACATTTCCTGGGCCCTACGCTGATCAGAGAACTAGTTTTCACGAAAATTATGAAAATAATACTAAATACATTCGCCTCAAGAAATACGCAATAGATTTCTCTAGCAAGATATTAGCACGCAAAAATATACAAAGCAGGTCCTTCTATTCCATACTAAAACTTCCACAGCATCTGCTCTTGTAGTTTTGTAAGAAACAGAACGAATGTCCTGCCATGGTAGATCCGAAATATTAGGGGTTCACAACCCAAAACTGCCACTGAAGTCAGTCAGCTGGAAGTGCAATCTTTCCAAAGAACGCAATGAAAAAAGAGCGAGAGAATGAAGCCACGGATCTACATTGGAATCCAAAGGCAGGATTCAGGGGGGCAACTGCCCCCCCCCATGTTGATACAGATTTTTAAAAACATTTCGTTTCGCGAATCTTTAAATTTATATCATAAGCGATTTACTTTTTTGTGTTTTGAGAAGAAATTTAATAATAATTATACTAACAATAATTTTATTAAGCTGAGCTAATAAGACACGGTGAACTCTAATTCCGTATTATAAAACGCGTCGGATCATGTTCAGCGTTACTGTGAATATCCCGTATTAATATATCATCTTTCAATTATATTGCTTTTAAATGTTATTTACTTAGAAATTTAACAGTTTCGTACCTAAAATCACGAGTCATATCACTAGAATTAACATATATTATGATTAAATAAATTCTTTCCATTACAAATTTCCTAGCATTTTTAAATATTTCGAATGCCGAACAATAGGTGCTTCTCACGAAACGTTTCGTAGGTCCGCGGTGCGATCTTTTTATTTTTTATTTATTTATTTATTTTTTTATTTTTTTTATTTTTAACGTTCCTTGTAATCTATGAAAGCGTAGTCGGCGAACTGAAAACTTTAGACTGTTATTCATGTTATAAAATGATTTCCTTTAACAGACCTTCAAAAGAATGAAGAAATATGTCAATGCTGCGAAACGTACGGATTCAAAAAAGTCACCGACTAACTTTTCTGTGATCCGGAAGTTCTAGGATAGAGAAAAGAATTATACCCTTTTTTTGTCTATGGTTCTAACGTGAATATACAGTATGTCAGGGACCAAAAACTGCATTTTTGAAAAAGTGAAAATATACCAATTATGTTGAGTAAAACGGTTTATTATATTATATATTATAAGTATGTTTTTCCATTGAAATGTAAGATATAATGTAATTAATGCATGACCTATTTGTTTGATGTCAAGTGTACACTGAGAAGAAAGCAAACGTATTATCTCAACTGATTATTTTCTGTTATATTCAAAGTTATAATAATTTCACTTTTCTCTAATTACAAACGTGAATCTCTTGTTTTAATTATAATGTCGGTTTCATTATTATAACTAAAAGTTTGTTTTACAATACAATAATTTTCATTACAAATTTATAATAAACACTAAAATAAATGCAGAGTAGTTGCAGCCATTTTCAAAGCGTATTTAAAGTCAATATGATTTAAAGAGGGGGAAATGGTTTTTATTTTTTTAACTGCACAGCAATCGAAACTAGCGGTGCTACAGAATGGCTCACTCTTTCTCGTACTAGTTAGTTTTCTAATTTCTTTGGTCTGGGCTAGCTTTACAATCTTACCCCATCCTCTTGCTAGCCGCAATCTGTTGCCGCCCAAAGCACATTTTTTTAAAACAATTTCTCAGTTTTTCGGTTTCCTTATGGTAGATCCGAAATATTACTTTAAGAATATTGAAGAGTAAAATCTCTTCGAATGAGGAAATTTGTCTGGAAAACTTTGGAGCCGTTTTTAAGAAAATGGCGTTTAAGCGTTACTGTGAATGCAAAATTTGAAACTCTTTTTCACAGAAATCTTTTGAGTTTTTAGAAAAATTCATTGAAAGTCATTTGAAACTCTTCCACTCACAAATATAATAATGTATACAAATTGCTGGATATATGCATATTAAAGACAAGTGATATTTAAAAAAATTACTTTTGTATAATTTTTTTTTTAACAAACGAAAGCAGCAAAATGACTTTTAGCACTACTAGTACAAAAAGTTTGAAAAAACTATTTGGAGCCGCTTTCGAAAAAAAAACGTGTGAACCTTTCTAAAAATGCGAAATTTTGAGCTAATTTTCACAGAAAACGTTTCGAGTTTTCGAGAAACTTTATATCACATCATTTAAAGCACATTTACTCTTAATGCAATAATGTGAACAAATTGCCGCTAATGCAATTATTATCAACGCGATAGACAAGTCAAAAAATTTTAATTTTTGTAGTTTTTGAAAAAACAAAAGAATATAGCATGTCATTTATGTCATCTGTAAAGTACATGTAGCACTATCCCTACTAAAAGTTAAAAAAAAAAATGTTGTCGTCTTTGAGAAAATCTTGTTTTTGTTATTTCTTAACATTGCACATATCGCACGTAATATTGCGCGAAAACTAAAAAAGTTTCAAAACATTTACATGACAATGAAAGAACTAATTAATGACAGAAATTTCATTTCAAGGTAAAATCTCTATCTTTAGTTTTGTAGTTCTAGGAAGTCGCCGAAAAAAATCAAACTTTTCCAATTATTGAAAATTCAGAGTTAACATGAAAATTGGACCTATGCCACCTTTATAAGTATGTTTTTCTCCATTCTTACAAGAAAATTAAAGAAAAAATTAGGAGCCATTTTTGAGAAAATTTTGAAACTGTACCTGGGGCTTTATGTAAAATACCGCTAATTTTATATGAATGTTTTCCAAAATCGCAGAGCTTTGACTCAGGCCAGATCGGTGGAAATTTCTTCAATTTGGGAAAAATCCTACGAGTGGTTTAGGCGCTAGGGTTGTTCTCATACACGAGAAGGAAGTACAGACGGACGTTTTATCGTCAATAGATTTTTCGGTATCAAGGACCCACAAAACATGGATTCTAGCTACACCACATGTTAGACGATTTTTTTCTGAATTTATCAACTGTATTTATGAACTTTTTCGTTATCAGGGCCCGGCAATAAGAGCTTTCCTGCCGAAAATTCGCCGTTTTTTCGCGTAGCATTACCTAGCTTTCTCTACTGCGTAAGCAGTAGCAAGAAAGTAAAAATGTTTTTTTATAGTATAAGTTATTTTCTTATTTTTTTGAATCAGATAAAAGTTTTAAGTTGACGAAAAAATTATGATAAAAATCACGTTTCTGGCTGTAGAAGGGTGTGGGTGATGGGAAAACTCAAAAATCTTACTTTAATGTTATAGATTTTACTCATATGTCATTTTGTTGAGGAGAACTTTTTGTTATCTTATGTGGGGAGACCCTTTGCCACCCCCACCCCCAATAAAAGATCCTAAATCCCGCCTATGTTGGAATCGGTGAAGAGGCGGAAACAGCCTCATAATTGTACTATCCATACCTCCCCCCTCATAATTTTAATGTTCATAGTTTATTTGAATGATTATGTAACATAATTTAATTTTCATTTTAATGTTGTACAAAAAGTATTGAGAATAGGTAAGCCCTATTTTTCTTGTATCTTGTTTGAAATTGAAAATTCATCATTATAATAAACTTTAACAGAAACAACAATAAGAGAAAGAACAGAAACAGAAAGAACAATCTTTATAAAGAATGTATTTAATTTAAATGTTTACTTTACTATTTTATTATGTTCTTTTCAGTTTTACCTGCACTAATCTCTGAAACGTTGTGTCAATGAGTTGTTAATATTATAATAGATGTTAATATTATAATAGATAGTATTCAATAACAACAGTTCTTGTTTGAAAGTCTTGAAAATACATTGGAAACCTGAATTTACATAAGTATGTATAAATTTTAGAGTAAAGAGTGAAAGCAGACATAATCTCCAGGACCGAATGAGACCACATTTTATCAGTGAACTAGGCCTACTAGCGGAGTACCACACCAAAGATATTTGGCGATAAGGTCGTGTTCAATAATTACGGAAGATGTTATTGCTAAGTAGATCAAGAAGAGTTCAATGACTCTCCCTTCGCTATCACGAAACGTCAACACAGCGCTAAGCACGTGCGTCGCGAGATAGGAGAGTGGGTGTAACTGAATCCGGCGACAGCGGCGGTGGTTTCTTGACAGCAATACACTACTTACAAGCACAAAGCATGAAAAACACTTGTTTCTGTGATTCGACTTCCAAGTTAATCCAGTACACGAACTGTTCGTTATTGAGGGATGGTAAGATTATCCGTGAAGATCTCTGGGTTCGAGATGGAAAAATTGTTGACCCTGAGAAAGTGTTTTTCGATGAAAAAGTTTCCTCTGATGGACGAATAGATTGTGAAGGAGCGCTGATATCACCGGGGTTTATTGAATTACAAATTAATGGTGAGATTTTTTGCGTGTTATAATATGTTTGTAATTTGCCGTTTTTGTTGAGTAATTGTGTACATAACCTACACAATTGTCAAAAAGGAATGTTTTGTATTTATATATTTTTCTCACGCTGACATGTACATTTAAAATTATTGGAAATGGCATTAGAACAGATTACAGAATGGTTTCGATATTTTAAATGATTTCTTCTTCCGAACTGTCTCCCTCAAACTTTTATATCAATGTTGACAAATTAGTATAACTTTAAATTACAAAATTTTGGAAAAAATTCCTTTTTTAAATTTTTTCCTTCCTAAAAATTTGTATATTCTAATGTCTTGGTTTGCAGTTGAGTAGTGTTAGTAGCAGGGAATTATTATTTATCAATGAAAGCAATGTAATAATTATGTACTTTAGTGATTAATTGTTTCTTTTTAAGAAAATATTATTGAGAGATATTTACATACAAAATTTGCTTCTAAACAGTAGTAGTAATTAACTTTTGTAAGAAAATTTTTATTACAAATCTTCATTGTGATATGATCCTTCACAGGTGGTTTTGGGGTAGATTTTTCCTTTAATACTAAAGAAGTTGAGAAAGGAATTCAAATTGTTGCTCATGGTCTTCTGGCTCATGGAGTTACAGCCTTCTGCCCTACCATTGTGACATCTCCACGTGATGTTTATCACTCTGTAAGAATTATTTTATTTATTCAGTTATTATCAACTTAATGTTAAAATATAGTTATGATATAGTCATACTTTGTCATTGATTTTTAGGGAATTATTATTAATATTATTCCAAATACATAAATTAAAGTTTTGTAACATTTATACTTGTAGATTTTACCAGTGCTAAAGAGAATACCTGGAAGTAAAGATGGCGCTGCTGTACTGGGAATTCACTTGGAAGGACCTTTTATTAACCCTGCTAAGAAAGGGGCTCATCCAGAAAACCTTATTTGTTCTTTACAAGGGGTACTCCCTCATTTATTGCACTACATAAAACATTGATCTGAACTTGAGAACTATTTTGCTGTGTATTATTAATGACTTTTTTTGCATTCGGTGTAAAATAGGGAATGAAGACTCTACTCGATATGTATGGTTCATTGCGCGATGTATCAATTGTCACTGTTGCACCAGAAATTGACAGAGCTCTTGATGTAATCGAGGAGTTGGTTAAATCTGGTATTACAGTTTCTTTAGGTAAGTTTTTTTAAAAACTAAGATTTTGTGTTACTAGAATGTGGCCCCTTATTTTGTTATGTTTATTTTTTTATTAGGTCACTCCACGGCTAATTTGCAACAAGGAGAAGAGGCAGTGAAAAAAGGGGCAACCTTAATCACCCATCTGTTCAATGCTATGCTTCCTGTAAGATGTCTTCTTTGTAAATTCAGTTTCAGTTGACAATTAAATTTAAGAATAGATGAATTTTAAATAAGATATTAAGCAATTATTACAAATGTCAAGGCTGGACAAATGTCAAGGCATTACTATGGGCTGGAAGGGTTAGGGTTTAATATCTAGTAGGGACAGGTATTGAGAAGTTGCTTCAATCATCTTAAAGAGAAGTTCTCAAAACTTTTTAAAGATTGTACAAGCAAACCAACTAAAAGTGTAATTTACTCCCAAAAAAAATTCCCTAAATGACAGATTATAAATGTTACTTTCTGGCAAAATTGTTAAGACTTTTTATTTATTCTTTGAAAATATTATTTTAAATGTACACACTTTTTTTTGAGGCTGTTGACAATTTATGTGAAAACTTTGGAAAACTAACTGCAGCATCAGTGCACAAATGACTTGAAAACTATTTAATCTGTATTTGTCAGTTGTAGTCCACAAATTGTAAGTGTGATGTTCAAATTGAGAAAATTGCAGATATATTGAATATGGAATTCGTTAATGGATGCAACAGAAATAAAAATTTGAGTTCAATTGAAATGAAAGTATATTAGATGTTCAATTAACATGTCTATTAATTCAGATTTAAATAACCATTTTAACTGGAAAAATATACTTTCTCAAGATTTTGATTAAAAGTTTGTTTGAAAACTCAGATATACTGAAAAGACTTGGCAATCAAAATTCGTAACCCAACTACAAATGGTCTAAGGCTGTGACCATTCTTTTTTATATCATTAAGAAATGATGTAATGTTGGCAAAGATGCCAACAATATGATAAAAATTGCAGAGCAAAAATCAATCAAGGAATATAACTGAACAGAAAACATAAAATCCAAACAATGTTGTAGGCAGATAAACAAGCACTACTGAAGAAACAGAAAATGAATTGGAAAAAAAGCAATGCTTGAATTAAATAAACTAGCAGAAGAAAATGGAATGAAAATATCATGGGAAAACTAAGAGTATGGCCTTCTGGAGCAAAGAACTAAAAGAAAAAGGTAGTCATAACTGGGAAAATAATTGAACAAAAAAAATATAATTACCTGAGAAACTTGATTGAACAAGAACAAGAGAGGTCAAAATAACAAAAACAGATGGACATAGAAATGAAGAGATCAGAAAAAATTGAAGGATAATCAAAGAAAATGGCTGAAACTCATGGAAAGAGTAGAAGATAACAGATTACAGAAGCTAGCACTGAAATACCACTCTGTAGGCAGAAGAGAGAGAGGAAGAACAAAGAAGAAAAACTATATAGAACAGGAACACGTGATAGAATAACCACAAGGGCACATATAAACCCACCTAATTATTCATGCTGATGATTTATTTTCTTTAGAAGCCTACCCGTTTCCAACAATTTCTTTCATTTTCTCCCTTTAGCTTTGTAAATATGAATGTTTGCAATATTTTATTTGTATCAGTAAAGTACATTGTGTGTTTCACAAAGATTATTTTTAAAATTCAGTGGTAATTTTTTATTAATTTTTAAGTTTCATCATCGAGATCCAGGCCTAGTAGGATTGCTTGCATCAGACGTTGTGGGCCATATACTATGGGATTATCTCAGATGGAGTTCACACTCATCCTTCAGCTCTACGAATTGCTCATCGGACTAATCCCGAAGGTACCAATTCTTCTTTGTGAGTAATTAATGTTGCATCTTGCTTTGTCAATATTGAGTTGATGAAAATAATTTTTGTCTCAGGCTTAGTGTTAGTCACCGATGCTATATCTGCTTTGGGATTAGAAGAAGGAACACATCAACTGGGACAAGCTAGTATAGAAATCAGGAATAGCAGAGCGTATATTGCTGGTACAGATACTTTGTGTGGGAGCATTGCAAATATGATTGAATGTGTTCAATTCTTTCATAAAGCTTCTGGTAAGTAAGAACTTGGGGTGTGCACTAACTTAAGTGTCAATTCCAGGTCAGCATTTTAGCTAGGCAAGTGTTTTTTTAATGATCGTAAAGCACTTTCCTTCGGTGTAATGGATTGCATGTTGAGATATATTAATATTTTTGTATTTTAGCACATTTGAAGTCATAGGATTTTTGAGAGCAAAATATCCTGAATTCATATGTCTTTCTTTGCAAGGAAAGTAAAGCAATCCATCCCATGTCATATGTTCATGGAATGTAAACAAGAACCTGAAGTTTAAAAGAGAGAAATTGGAATAGAATTTTCATGCCGAAATTAATACTATAGTTAGTGGCAAGATGACGTCTTGGTGGCAGGCCTGTCCCTTTCTGCTATTAAACAAGCTCATGATGAAATTTATTATGTTTGTTTTTGAAATATTAACATAGTGATAATGAGATCTCTTAGTTATAGGTTTCCAGCCTAACCCGTGATTGTGGTGACTGTGTTGTTGATGTTAATAATGACGATGAACATTAAAGAATTTCTCAAGAAATTCAAACACATGATTTTTCTTTTTCTTTGAATTTCAATATTTGCAGAACTGCTGAAATTAATGAGTAACAGTGATACTAACAAGAGGCACAATTCCATTGATTCAAGATGAAAAGTGCATATAAGTAAAATTTCCTAGATATTTTGTCATAAATATCTAGGTCATAAATATTTTGTCATAACATGATAAACTTCATATTTTTGTTGAAATAGGTGATCTTCAAATACATCTAGGTTATAATGAATTAATTTTAATTGTAAATGAAAATGTGAATTTTAATGGCCATGTTTAGGCCCTTCACAAGGTAGTATAATAGTGGTTTATGGGATTTACCCTCCCTCCAAAAGAAAAGTGTTGCATTTTGATAATTTACCCTGGTCTTAGACTCTACATATGAGTTAGAATATATTTTATTATTGTCATTTTTAAGTGGATAGGTATTTATACTCTGAAATGAAGTAACTGTCTTTATAACAATTCTGTGTTATTGAAAATGGAGTGTAATAAGAGTATGAAAAATTCATTTTCTTGATGTTTGTTTACTTGTAGATGTTTTAAGCATAGATATTTTATATACTAACTAGAAGTTAACTAAATAGAAGTTACTGTGTACTAAAGAATTTGGCAGGAGGCTCGGAAAACAAAAATTGACCAACATTTAAATTATTTTGTTTCAATTGTTTTCAGGTTGTTCTGTTGAAAAGGCCCTTGAGGCAGCTACATTGCATCCAGCTAAAGTTTTGGGGATTGAAAACATCAAAGGGACATTAAATTATGGAGCTGATGCAGATTTTATACTTTTGGGAGAAGATTTTGACCTTTGGTCAACTTGGATTGCAGGACAATGTGTTTACCAAGCTGATGGGAAACCACAGGTCCGAATCATCAAAGTTC
Source organism: Teleogryllus oceanicus (assembly GCA_964035755.1). Taxonomy (NCBI): domain Eukaryota; kingdom Metazoa; phylum Arthropoda; class Insecta; order Orthoptera; family Gryllidae; genus Teleogryllus; species Teleogryllus oceanicus. Next base: position 47,154,716 of record CAXIVR010000014.1, read on the forward strand.
CTGAAGATATTAAACCTGCAATGTAGCATGCACTGTAAGACTTCAGTATGGTTTTTAATTACATAATTGGGGAAAAAGACAATGAAAGGTAGTATGATATTTTTAAGTTTTTATCTAAGCACCTTTTTAAAATACTTTATTGTTATTTTGAACTCTAGTTGGAGTGTACAGTTTATTTATAAAGTACAACTACAACAAAGCCTTGGCTGGCAAAAATTTGTAGGTCTAGATCTGAAAGAAGCTAGTACCAATTTATGTTATATAATGAAAATCAATTAACATTTTCAAATATGCGGTTTTTATACAGTTTTTTGTTTTCTTTTTAACTTAAATGTTATTTTCTTAAGCAATCCATTGTCAAATGTCAACTTTTACTCTGTCAACACACATTATTTTACAACTGGCCAAACAGACATTTACTGTGGTAATTTCCTCCCCAAGAAAAATGTCTGTAGTTATCGATATTTGATATGCCATAGACACAAAAAATATAAAAATGAACATAAATTCAACCTCTTTTTATATTCTTGAAATAGTTATTGAGATTAGATCAAGTCCAATGATTCAAACACTTACTTTACCTTTTAAAAAAATGGAAGTGTTTGATACATTAGACCAAACCTAATTTCAAGAATTATCTTACCGATAAGAATGAACTTAACAAAAAATATTGGTTCATAGTACCTTGGCTAAAAAGTTACGTTTCTCAGACTCGCTCTTTTACACCATGCTCCAACTTGGATGGTAAATGATCCTCTGAAAGCGACTAGTATTTAGCCTAGCTACACAAGGCTGGCCATACCCACATTTTTTCAGGGGGAAGGGAGAGGAATTTATTTTAGGTATAGTAATGAACTCTAATAATACAGGTCTACAACCCAAAATTTGATTTGATAATTTTGGCTAATCATTTGGTGTGCTGAAAACAAAAATGACATCACATACAGATTTTTTTCCAATCCATAAAATATAATTCCTGTTTTTAGTGTATGCAATTATGTATTGTTGTAACCAATAGTTTTTTTCTTAAATGATTCCTATCATTCTAAACACTTATTATGTTCTAATAATAGTCTCCCTTAGTAGGTGAGATATGTGGGGAGCAAAAAGCTCATGGGGATGACTGTCATTTTTGTACTTGTGATGATCAAGGTTACAATTCCAAAAAATGTTAAGATAACTGTCTTCAATATCCTAATCTTAAATCTGGTATTTGTCCGTTACCACACAGTCGTGGATTGCCAGTTCCTCAGCCCCCTCATGACTTGGACGACAGTACTGAGTGGGAAACAGATTGGAAAGCCTGTGTGGTGGAAAATTATGAAACAAACAGTGAGTTCGAACCAGACAATTCAGAGAATAAATGTGAGCTTTTTCCTCAACTGGAGTTGAGTGACTTAGTGAGAGATCTTGGACTTTCGAAAGATGTTGATCAGTTACGTGGCTCCCTGCTTAAAAATCAAAAAAATATTAGAACCAGACACTTCTTTTTCATGGTCTTGCAAAGCAGTTTTTGTTCCTTACTTTTAACAGGATAAGAATCATGTTTATTGTACAGACATTGGTCAATTTGGTGCAGAATGGTCAATTTGGTGCACAATGACCCGAATCATTGACGTGTATTCATAGACTCATTGAAACAATGTCTAAAAGTTGTTTCATTACAAAACAGCAATACTTATGATTCAGTTCCAGTTAGCCATTTGGTGCATTTAAAGGAAACATATGTCAATTTCATATCAGTTCTCGAACGAATTCATTGAGATGAGCATATGTGAAGGTGAATGTTTCAAGTACTTATGCTCCAAGTTTCCTGATTTAAGTGACACTAAGATAAAAGAAGGAATCATTATAGGTCCAGACATCAGAAAACTTTTCTTAGATCCACATTTTACTTAGGCCATGGATGAGAAGGACAGGAAAGCATGAAATTATTTTTAAGAATTTGTTGGCTAGTTCCTTGGTAATGTAAAGGATCCTAAATACAGATGCGTGTTGAAGGGTTTTAAAATACCAGGTTGTCACGTGAGTGAAGGTTCACTTTTTACATTCGCATGTGAACTACTTTCCGGAAAACTTGGGGAACACTAGTGAAAAACAAGGGAAAAGGTTCCATTAGGACATCAAGGGCATGGAACGTAGGCATCAGAGTAAGTGGTATATTATTATGATGGTGAACTATTGGTGTATGCTACCACACAAATCACCTGAAGAGTCATATACCTGGAAGTGCACACGAAGTTTCCAAGAGAAAAGAACAAATTTTCACAAATATAACAATTAAATATACATCAGTGTTTACTCTGGCATGCTTATATTTGTACAGATTAATGTATTTGGTATTGCTAATAATTAATAAATAAATAAAAATTATCAGCCGATTCTATTTTCGCCATTACAACTACTGTCTTTCAAAATTGAAAACAAGCTGTACATGATAGAAAAAACTGACCTCACTTTCAGTTTCAACACAACAAAAAACACAAAGATCAGTTGAAATTATCAAATAAAATTTTGAAAAGTTTTCTGTTGTAGACCTGTGTAATTTGTATTATGGACAATAACATTTCGTTATTTCCTACTCACAACGACTAACTCTTGCACATTTGACGTACAATTACATGATATTCAGAATTAGTTAATTCAGTTTAGCTTGCTCGTGGCACATAGCGAAGCCGCTAGCCTTTCACCGCTGAGGTCCGGGTTCGAGTCCCGTTGAATCTCATGTGAAATTTGTTCCAACAAAACGAGTTTGGCTGCTTCACAAGGGCTAGTCCAACCCTTGTGAAGTGTCCGAAACCCTTCCCCTATCCTTATTCCTTCCCGATTCTGGCCGCTGGGTAGTGACGCAGGAGGCACGTACGTGGGAGATGCTACCTGGCAGTCTTCTTGACAACTGACTGTGACATGACATGACCAGGAAATGACATAAAGTTAATGGAGGATTACTCCCCAGCGTAAAGCACTACTCAATGCCTCTTAAGGGGCTTGGAGACATGTTGCGTCAATTTGTAGACGCAACAAATTTTTAAAAAATTATTATGATTGGAAAACACTTTATTTTTTAACTAAGTAGTGACCAGAGTATTTTTTGTTTGAGTGGTGCCCATCCTTCCTTTGGGTACAACCTTGTTGATACATAAATATTATTAATATCTTCATTCTGGCATACTTGTATTTTTGTATTCCATGTTTCCTTATTTGTGCATATAAAGTTGTATTGGAATCAAAGATGCAGATTTCATTGAAAATTAACATTTTTGTAAATGAATCTTGATAGTAAAATGTTAATTGATTTTGGTTAAAACTTTTTTCTTATAATTTACATTACTAGTGGTTCTTTACAAGGCAAAGAATTAAAAACAGTTAAGAGTAATAAATGAGAGACAAAAAAATGAGTGAAGAAATTTAATTACCTGGGAAACATAATTGGACAAGAACAAGAATACTTGATAAAAAAACCTAAAATTTAACCAAAAATGGTGCTATAAAATAAACTTTGGAAAGGATATGAACACAGTAACACAGGAAAGAATACACAGAATAAAGCAAACCCAGCATTAATGAATGGATCAGAAACTCGGACCATGAGAAGTAGAGGCCTATGAAGATTGGAAGCAGCTCAAATTAATTCTAAGATATATGGCCAGAATAACAAAACTATACAGACAAATTAAGAGATCAGAAAAAGGTTGGAAGAAAAGAACAATGTGATGATATAAAGGAATACCAAAGAAAATAGTCAAAACTTATGGAAAGAATAGAAGAAATCTACCAAAGGTAGCACTGAAATACCAACCTAAAATTGTAGAGTGTCACAAAACTAAAAGGAAGACCAAAGAACAGATAGGAGACTGGGTGTATCTAGAAGATTAACCACCAGACCTTCTGTTCAGGAGGTAGGTTCCACTTAAACCCCCTAACAATTCATGATGATATTGTGGTTGTCAAAGTGTTAACGAGTTGCTAATTAATTATGATGATTTGAAAAATTAATAATTTTTAAAAAATGTGTTTTCTGTGAAATAGTGAAAACACTGCTACTAAGAATTAATTTACGATGAAATTCATTTACATTTAAGATTTGGATCAATTTATGCCAATTACAAAGCACTTGATGAACATTATTTTCATATGATTTTAACTCGAAAAATCAGTAATACTATTGTTTTCAAGTAGATCATGCTTTGAGTTTTAAGGGCCTTGGAAAGTATACTTTTCTGTTTAATTGACAATGACAAAAGTATTTGAATGTGATAGTGTGATTGTGATACCATAACAGTGCATAAGCTTGTAAAGAAAAATCCGCTATTGTGATATGACTAAAAATTATCAATGCATTTTTCATATAATGTATTTTTTGAAAATTTTGTATGTAGAACATGGTCTAGTACTAATTAACAGTCAACTCTTTAATTAATTTGAACATGAATTATGTGAATAATGGGGAATTTACAAACATTATCAAAAGTGTTAAAATTTCTTATTTAATTGGATTTGAGTCTATGAAAGATTATGGAAACTCAGGCAAACATTAGAATTGATAAGTTGCACCCTGAAAAAGAAATTGAGAAATTTATTAATCATAGAAAAAACACAAATTTTTGTATTATTTAAATGTTAAACAGCTAAAATGTCTACCCATGTAATTTTGTGCAGAAACAGAGTTTTTATTTGGATTTATTTTTTTTTATGTTCTAGTGCAGGGATTTCCAACTTCCAAGGCCTCAAGAGCCACAACTAAAACCTTTAATATGTTTGCACATTTTCATTTCTCGGGCCGTATTTCCATTACTTGGGTGATCCTCATGTGACCCTGTAGTGTTGATATCGGCAGTTTGCCCAGCTTCTCTGGAATGGGGGGGGGATGGAACTATGCATGATATCAGGCTTAACAATGCATTATGCAGTTTAACACCTGAGGATGAATTTGAATTTCTGAATATACAAGAAGAAAATTCCTCAAATCTAAACGCAATGTTCTTGACCGTCAAGGATGCAAGGGACTTTCACATTCGTCTAATCTCATTTTGCAAGCCACAATAAATGGCACTGCAGTCTGCAAGTTGGACAACCCTGTTCTGGTGTATTTAATGTAAAAGGGCATTTTTTAAACTAGAGGACAAAACAAAATATGGCATTTTTGAGTGTCGTATTCCTATATGCTCATTATTTTTTAATCTAGTAACTTTGTTTTATGGATTTCGAACAATGCACTCTCTTGATAATTTAAACTATTTTTCATATCAAGAATTCAAATAAAAAAGAATTGACTGTTTACTATTGTTCATGTCATTACTGAAAAAGAAGTGATTTCATTAATGAGAAAGTAGTAAAATTCAAATTTTAGACCTTTAAGCCTGGAGCACATGCTTTTATGGAAATATGTTTATATTTTTAATGGAATTTGAATAAATTTTGTATTCTAGTCTATCCCAGTAAGTTATCTTTAAATATTCTATAAAAGAGAAAATATGTGTGTTGATTTTCAAACGTTACCAACTTAGTTAAAGAAACTTCTAATATTGTTTCATGTGTTTTCAGAACTGTGCCAATAAAGATTTTTCTTAAGAGAAAATTTTTCACCAATATTTTTGTGCCTCAGGTCCAGTCAACCTGCATCAAAAAAATGTCTCTTTATTATAACCTTGTAGGAATATAGTAAGAATCATTGCTCATTCCTAGCATGAAAAGCATTTTAATATTTTATTTTTATTTCCAAAATTGTAATAAGAACCGTTCAAAGGTAAATATGACTTGAACAGCATCTTTGACCTAACAGTTCTTTGACATGTGGGAAGAAAATTATTCCTATACTTTGAACTCCGATTTCGTGATTAATTCAATATAAGAAAAGAATTAAGACATCACATGTGCATTTCTTTCCTGTTCCTTTTCAACGGTTTGTTTCATTATTAATTTTAATTGTTTCTTTTTAGTTTCTGACAGGCGAAAACTTATTTATGACCAATAAGAGCATTTGCCCAGGGCAACAATTTTTTCAATTAAAATAATTTTAAAAATAATTTGTTTATTTTTATGAACATCATTTTTAAATTTTATGCGGATCATTTTCTGGGATGTCATATTTGTTGGACTGAGCCTGACTTGTGTCTGGCACAAAGAATCAGGTAAACCCAAGGCTGTTGGAAGAGTCCAACAAACAGTTATGAATAGGGTGAGGTGATTTACATGCAATTAAAAAAAAAAAAAAGGTATTGAAGGATTATAGATAAAAACTAACGACTATGCAAGCTTTTTCATAATTGTGTAACTGTTGTAAAATATTACTTACTGGACCTGTGTAAACATTCCACACTTTGTAAATCAGTTTTTAAAGTGAAAATAATTTCATACTCAATCCCAGCTCCAAGTTATAACCTGACCTGTATATTGAAGCATTGTAGGCCTGTTCTGAGAGGCCTATAAATCTGTTAATTTAATTTTACGTAGATCTGCTCAATTCTGACCACCCTCCTAGAGTTACCAGAAGAGCTAAATCTTCAATGTTTCGCTCTACCTGATCCCCACAGTTTTCCTACATGCTCCTCAATGTATTCCCTTCACATGTTTGCTAATGTTTACTGCAAGAACAGATATGAATCTGGAAAGTAAAAAATTTTAACTCAATGTTTTTTTTGTTGTGAAATACTATTATAAACGTGTAACATGTAGTGCAGTGCCTCCAGTGCAGGATGAAAAGGGAAGTTCTGAGTAGCCCGAAAATATATTAGAAGAGCCCCAAACTTTTTGACAAAACATTGCAATCTTCAAAAAACAGAACTTTTAAAATAAGCATTTTTAAAGTGAAAATTGCTTTACACCAGGACAGATCTTTCAGTGTTTCTGGCAACTCCTGCTACAGAGTTGTGGAACCATAAAAAAAATTATATAATTCCAAAAAGGTCTTATTTTGTAGATTAAAGTATATATTAATTAATTATTCCAGATCAATGGGGAATATCCATTTTGGTGATAATTGTGGGTACAGTATAGGCATTGTTTGCAGACGGATGTCTGAAAATATCCTTTTTTTGTTGGGTTACCTCAAAACATTTGCATTATTACATAACTTTTTCTATACTTAGTGTAAGAAGTGAAATTTGCAAAGCAGCCAGTAGTCATAAATACCCAATACAAATTAAAATTTTTAAAACTGATTAATGTACAAGACATACAAAGACAAAAATTATAATATGTTCAATATTAATAATGGTACTTGTTGTTACATAAGTATTATTTCATGAATTTAATTAATTACCAGATACTTTTTCCTCAAAATTTATCATCAAGTCTGTTCAACAATTCTAGCAATGTAGGTTGCATTTCAATCAATGCTAAACCGTGTTTTGTTTCTGCGTTTGTGAATTAGTAAAGAAAAAGAAACATTAAGCAATTCTTCTACAAGGAGAATTGTTTATATAACGAAGTCATTAAAATTAATATCAATAAATTGAATTAAATAATTATGCTGAAACTTGGGTTAATTAACATACAATACAAACTGTGTGTATGTAAACATTTTGTTTTATGTGTAAGTTTATTTGGAAGTTTAATAGGGATAGGTTGTGTAGCCGGGATTTGATGTCACACACATCTGGATATGGTTGACATCTTATCTGACCTTTTTATAAGCCACCATCAGCTGCATGCAAATCAATGCATCATTTGTATTGTACTTCGCTAAGGATACTTACACATTTTCACATGACAAGCCTGTGTCAAGTAAAACTTTGTAAAATTTTTGAGCTTTGCTTCTCCAGATTATACAAGTTTTCTCATGCAATGATCAACCTGGCTTTTCAAAGATCCAAGAAGTTTGACTTCTAAAAATTTCCTTCATTTTACTCTTCCTACTATAGCAAGACATTGTCAGCCTCACAGGAAAAGCAATCTCCATCTCAAAAACATTTTTGAGTTAAGAGACGAAATGTGATTAGAAAACAATAAATTTTCACAATAAAAATTGAATGATAGGAGGTCACAAGTATCATGCGCCTTAGACCTTTGTCTTAGGATGCATAATAAACACATCAGGAAAAAATGATTCATGTGCAATATGAATTTTTTTTTTGTACATGTGACTTTTCTTTTGAATAGACAATGTGTGCTCTTACAAAATATAGTACCAATTTCTTTTCCCATCTATTCTATATTTTAAGTCCTGCTCTGAGAAATGAAATTAGGAAATGCACATATTAAATGAATTCAACTGCTAATACCATGACTGGTAAAACAAAAACTTGTGCTTATCTTTCAACTAACACAGTGAGGGTGATAACAGAAAATCATGCTTAGAAATCTTTGATAGACAACTCTGCAAACCTCCATGTTTCACGATTTGTTGAGACGACTGAAGATAAACAATTTAAAAGAATTGGCACTGAGCATGTGCACTTGCTAGTTCAGTTACCTTTGTAAGGGACCCACCACATTTTAAGAATTTTTGGACAGTGGTTTATATTTATTAATTGTTAAATGCTCTGAATGAATTCTGTAATTGCACTTTCATGTCCAAAACTTCATTTTTAAACTTAAGTAAATTAAGAGAGCAAGTAAATTTTTGAAGAAGTTTCTAAATTTACGAATCAATCCCTCTAATTAATAATATAAATTAATTTAAAACTCAGAAAAATGACTAATTTACTTCCTGCTGAAATAAATTAAACAATTTTCAAACAAGTGTCTTACAGCCAGTAGCACACATCTAATACAAGAGACAAAAGAGAGTAATATCTACATTTTCATTTTCAAAGTGTGAATGTACATATCTAATTTGATTTTTTGTTTTCAGTTTCCCGTTATCCATTGAGCATACACACGTCTCTTCCTTTCCGTTTAAACACTAAATGTAGTTTTCTCCCTCCTAAACATCATGTATGTTTTTTTCTGTTTTTGATGTTAAATAGTCTCAAGAAAAATAACTTTGTAAAACCAAAAAGCTGATCATGGGGATTACGAATACAGATAAGGGGAGGTAAATTACATAACGCTAAAGAGGGCGGGGGGAGGGGGCTGAGACAGTGTTATTTAGGGGGAGGGGGTCATAGTTATGTAATGCTGATACAGTGAAACTTCAAATTTACGTCATAAATCAGTAGTCCCGGCAAAACATCCACATAAGTAATGTATAATTTTCCTCGAATTTTTGTCTGAAATGTGAAGTCCTACTGTGTACTAAAACCCCGATATTATGATTTTATCATGGCAGGACTCTTAATTTAGATGGATGTTCTGAAAGAAAAGGGCGATGACGGTTTCAGTTTCGGGAAGGGTAGTGGGGATACATATAAATGTTATGTGATTTGCTATTAACAAATGGGAGTATATCTTGGTGAATGTTCTGAATTGGTTGGTTGAGTAATTTTCCAGAACTAAGCCCACCTGTTTCTTTTCCAGTGTGTTTGTTAAGTTAGTTTTTCGCCAGTGATAAGCCAGTTGCTGGATTTTACTTTCTCGCTACCGCTTATGCAGTACAGAGAAAATTATGTAACGTTAAAAAAAAAGCGGCAAATTTCTGGCAGAAAAACCCTTTTTTTACCGGGCCCTGGTACCGAGAAAGTGAATAAATTCAGTAGCTAAATTTAGAAAAAATATTCTAAATGTGGTGTAGCCAGAATTCATGTTTGAGGGTCCTTGATATCGAAAAATCAATTGATGCCTAAAGTCTATCCGTCTGTGAACAACGCTAGCGGATAAATTGTTCAGCCAACTTTCTCCAAAATTGATATTCCCCAATCGATTTGGCAGGTGCCGCGGCCCCTCAAATTGAAACCAATATTGTAATTTTTGGGGGGGTATTTACATGAAGCCACTCTGACATTTTCAAAATTACAAAAAAAACAAACAAAAAAACGGCTCCATCGTTTTCGATTATTTTTGTTTTTGGATAGTGTGAAGGATGTTTAAGAGGATGGTGTAGGTCTCATTTTCGTTGAAAACTCAGATTTTTCAAAATGTGCCAATGTGAAAATTGCCAACTTTGCGGCGTCTTCTTACAATTATGAAGATAGAGATTTTTCACCTTAATGAAATAGATTTTGAAATAAGGTCATGCACAATTCTTCAAAAATTTTAGTACTTTTCGTGTAATTTTGCGAGAAAGTACGGGCAAAAAAGTAATGCTATCACCACTAGTTGCTATTCATTTCTTTTCAATTGAAGTTTTAATGTATTATTTATTTTTAGAATTACGAGTTTTAGAACAGAATGTGCAAAAAAATAACTTCCTTAATTTTACACTTTTTCTGACCAGTCCATAGAGTAGCGTAAAATAGGGGTTTCACTGTATATATTTTTAAAATCTTTCAACATTTGTCAAAATAATTCCTTTTATTCAGTCTTATACTAAAACATTAACAAATTAAATTAAAAATATACTAAATTTAAAAAGTTATGCCTAAATTGTTACAATAGAAATATTTTTTCATCAATATGTTGATTGAATCTATTAGATTACAAAGAAAATATCCAAAACTGATCTATGGTATACTTTAGAATCCAATTAAATTGGCACAGTAGACTCAGCCTATGCATCATTCATAACAGAGCAAGTATGGCTTGTTAAATATTTTCTCGCCTGTGCCCTTATTTCATTCAAAAATTCTCCCATCTTATGTGCAGCCTGCATCAACTAATTTTTCCTTTATCATAAATTTAACATTACAACTTTTACATATACACTTACAACTTTTACACAAGTGTTATGTAATTATGAGAGGGGGCAGGGGGTTTCAAGTGTGCATTACAGAAAGGAGAGAAGGGATTCAAAATTCTCCAAATTTGTGTTACGTATTTTATGGACAGTTCCTAAATCACATTGGTAAAAACAACCTGAACATTTCAAAACTAATAAATTCCTTGGATTTGTTCACATATTATAAGGGCATATCTGGTACATGCACAAATCAAATAATCACGCAATAAAATATCTAAATTTTTTTGGGCTAGCGGTATTATTTCACAATTGTACAACATATTACATAGAATCTATAAATATTTAATAGCAGAAAACAATTATACAGCAACTCGAGGGGGAGTAGGTTTCTCAAACTCTCCCAATTCTTCATCATAATAAGCATTAGCCTTAAATGGTCTTAATTCCCACAGAACTTGTCTCTCTGTCTCTGTGAGATTAACACCTAAATCTTCTAAAGTTGGAACTCCGGCTTTCACATCATCTGTCACATGATCCTAAAAGACCAACATAAACATTCAAGTTTAACTTAAAACCAAATAACACTTTAGAGTGAACAACAAAATCTAAACATACTTTCTCTATTCCTTCCCAGTGAAGGTAGCCCACAGGCCAACCAGGGCAAATCATTTCAGTCAATGATACTCGTGCCTGAAAGATTGGGTCATATCGCATGTCATATCTGATATAATCCCATTTTCCATCTCGGCGAATGACCCTGTATATCCAATCTACTAACTCAGACAGGAGATAACGTTTGGGTCTGAAAAAAAAGAGAGGAATGTAATATTCAAATTAAAATATTTTAAAAGTGAAATTATAGGCAATTACAATACATGGTTATTACCATAAAATGAAACGAAAGAAAGTCACCCATTGGCACTTTTCTAGCGATCCTCCACAATAACAATGTTGTAATGATCTTTTTGTTAAAAATATTGCAAGAATGAAAACAAAATAATTTGAGGTAGAATGTTCCTATGATGTATTAATTTAGCATTGAATTTCACATAATTATATTATTGATTATGATATATGACTGATTATGATTTTCTCCCCCATACGTCATACAGTTTTTGACTAAATAAATAAATAAATTTACTCTCCACAGTTTCAATGCTTAAATTGTATATTAAAATTATTTTAAAAAACTTAATAATAAAAATATTTCACTTTCAATTTTTTTTAAAATTATCACGGTAAATTTTTTTTTCATGCATTATCTTAAGATTTCAATTTTAAATTATAAACCACAAAATCTCCACTACACAAAGAATTTGACACATTAAATAATACTTAACACAATTTCTTTTGTCATACTGACCCAACAGCTTGATAAACTTTTCCAGCAGTGTCTGGATCTCTGACAGCTGCCACAATACCCTGTGCAACATCACTAACATACACTGGCTGTTTAACTGTGCATTCACCCTTCTTCCAAAGAGGCATAAAAGATAACTGGCGGCGCCAAACATGAACATAGCACCTAAAGAAAAAAAAAAATTGTGAACATTTGGGAAACACGTTTTCTCTTTCCTCAAAGGGTATGATATAGGAGCACTGAACATATACCAACAATAAAAGTTGCAAAATTAGTGAAATACCTACCTCAAGAAACGATCTTCTTGCCCATATATAGTTCCTGGTCGGAAAATAACTGCATCAGGAAACTCTTCCCTGACAGCTTGTTCTCCACGCCACTTACTCGCCAGAAAACCAGAGCCTTTAGGCAATATACATGGCTGTCATCAAAACAGAATTCCTAAGTCATATTTATAATACACACAAGAAAATAAACATACCAATACTACATAATCTATTACCTTAGGACGTTCAGTTGCATTAAGGGCAGACACATGAATTAACTTCTTGACCCCCTCTTCACGGCAAACACGAGCAATAAGCCTAGCTCCTTTTACATGAACATCATCAAATTTGAAGTTTTTCGTTTCCCAGTCCCGACCAATCAGGTTAATAACTACATTAGAATACTTCACTGCTTTACGAATAGATTCTTCAACACACAAGTGAAAAGGTCGGTACAAAACTTGCCCAAGATCTCCCACTAGCTTCAATCGCATAACATCATAATGATCTCCTCGATAGGGAATTATTACCTGAAATCATAAACAGTACAATCTGAATTGCATTCACTGTATACATTAAAGAGCCTTAGTGGAAAAACACAAATATTGAGGCAACCAAGAACATTACCTGAGTACCAATTTTTCCCAATCGGTTGCACACGTAACGGCCCAAAAAGCCACTAGCACCAAATACTGTGCAAACTATGCCATTGAAGCTTGATCTACCACCTGTCCCCCTCTTCAAAGAAGCCAAATTGGGAGGATTTACTATTCGAGCATCACTGCTGTACGAAGAGTGCTGATAGCCAATGCATGCTATGACACCAGGTTGTGGCCCTACAAAAATGAAACACCCATGTTAGGATTAAGCATGAATACATTAATTATATTCATACAATAATAAATTAGAAAAGAATACTTGGCGCCAGAAGGACATTTCGTAAGGACACAACCGCAGCCATTTTCTTGGTGGGGATCAAGTGGGGACACAGGCAGGCCGTCATTCAGGATAGCCAACAAAATTACACCGAAAAACAAAAGTTAAGCGATTATATGCTCTTCAAATCCAGAATGACACCACTTTTGGCGGGAAAGTGTAGGTGGCAACTTCTGCTGTGCGCGTAAGCGATTCGTAGAAATTTAGTTAGTTTTTGGCCGTATTGTGCGGTTGCTAAGGTTTGTGTTTCTTGTCACACTTGATAATTGCTTTCCTACTGTTTGTTTAGATTCTGACTGCGTATTTCGTCGACATATTTGGTTTAAAAATACAATTTTATCATCACACGTCAAGTCACTACCTTTTGATTTTGAAAATGGATCGAAGTACATATGATGATTAGGAAGCGGATTTCTATGATTTTGCATATTTGTGTCCGTTGCTTTAGGATATAGCTAAGTGAAATTTCTGGGCATTTAGTTAGATTTTTATGCTATGTACAGTGACTCACAAAACTACACAGGTAAGCAATGTTTTTTCGCCAGAAAATCCAATCAGTGTTTATAATAGAGTTAAGTGTGCTGATTTCAAACATGGTATTAGTTTGAACTTGTTATGTACTACAGTTTTTTGGTAATCGTACTTTTATTGTTCTCGCGGATCATGGTTTCCGGGAGCTCTCGGTGGGTGTGCACATCCTTTGGGCGATGCTTAACACGAATCATATCCGCGCCCTTCGTAGCAATAAGATGACAGTGGTGAATCTGTGTTCCTGCGAGGTGTGCGTTTCAGAACACCGGTTTCTTGTATTTGGGATAACGTCTTCTCAAAACGGATATTTTCCATTTCGCGAGTTCCTTTGAGGTACGAACTCATCGATTACTTACACCAAGTGCGAAGTATCCCATTTTTCAAATACGAAGTATTGCGGCAATTCTGAATCGGTCAAAGACTTTTTTTTTTGTTACAGATTGTATGATATATCATTTTAAAACAACATTTTTACTCTTTCGACCTTAGGTCTTTCGAGAGATATCAGTTTTACATGTTGATTTTTCTCGGGATTTGAGCATTCCTTGACAAATTGAGGTTAGAATTCTCTGACTCATTTAAATAATGAGTTTTCTTTTAGATGCTATTGAATTTTAATCTTGATTTGGGGGGAATAAACTGTTAGGATTGCCCTATCGAGCAATTAGAAGGGAAAAGGCAAAGAACCTACATGATATCAGTAGTCTTGAGATGTTTAAGCATATCTTTGGGAAATTTGGATTTGATTCGACTTGGGATGTTTGTTGTTCGGCCTAGATTGAATTTCAGAGCGGGGTGAGATAAAGGGAGGGAAGAATAAAAATTATTTGTTACTTTTTATATGTTCTAGCACGGAATAAATTCTGAGTTATCTATTAATTTAATTGTTCTATATAAACAATGGAGATTTAATTAACTTCCTAAGGACTTTATTTTGGACTATTTGAATTTTTTGTAGAGTGGTAGGAGCCGCGTTTCCTCACATTGGACAAGCATAAGTTAGTGTGGGTAGGATAATAGATTTATGTAGTAGAATCTAGCATTTGGTATTAAGTGGCGAATGTTTAATTTATAAACGGGTACAGTTTTATTATGTTGGCATTGGATTTGTTGATTGCTCCATGAGCCTGGGGTTTCCAAGAAAATTTCTTGTCTAACAATACTCCGAGGTACCTTATTGGTTCACTTTTCCAAGGTATTTTATTGTCATCTATTTCCAGATACCGAGGGTTCTGCGGTCTCCTAAGAGTAAATATTTTAGTCTGGCATTTTTGCGGATTGATTGAAATTCTCGATTTTTTTGACGATTGCGATAGGATGTTAAAATTATCCTGGACTCTATTGTACGCCAGGTTAACTTGTCTGTACTTGCTGTAAATAGTACCGCATCGTCAGCAAAAAGAGCAGTTTCCGCGTTAGAAAATTTGGGTATGTCACTCACGAAGATATTAAATAAAATAGGTGAGAGAAGCACTGAGGAACTCCGGCTGTGGTATCACGAGGAGTAGAATATGAGAGATTAATTTTGAGCTTAAATTTTCTTTCGATGATGAAGCCTTGCGTAATATTCTGAATATACTCAGGGACTTCGAATTGTCTTATTTAAAATAACAGAACGGTATGCCATACCTTATCGTATGCTTGTGCAATATCCAGAAATGCGGCTAGTGTATGTTTTTTCCCTTGGAAGCTCTGTGCAATGTATTTATAATAATAATAATAATAATAATAATAATAATAATAATATTTATTGAGTCACAAATACAATTTCAATCGTGTATGACGAGTCAGATATGGCGGAGTGAAGTTACATTTACTGTCCAGAAATCAAAACAATGGGGACCATCTCAGCATTTGCTCAAAGGATCAAGGGAAACTGGACAAAAAACCCTGATCAAGTTGGTCATTGATCTTACAATAATAATAATAGTAATAATAGTAACAGTAATAGTAATAATTATAATAGTAATAATAATAGTGTGGGAGAAATGGTAGTCGGAATAGAAATAAACTCGTCGTTGAAATATAAAAAGATAATTATATTCTTGAAATACTTGAAGAACAATACAAATAAACTATATCCCGACAATTCACAACGTGTTCTTCTCGGTGTTACTTGCGTTCGAGTGACTTGTTTACGCTCGTTGTCAACCGACTTGGTCCTGCCGCCACGCTATCTTGCGCCTCTACCGGGAACCCCAAAAAATCCGCCTGATTTGAATCGGTCTCCCACATTCGGCCGTCCTGACTATCATCCGCTCGGATGATGAGTATCCGTCTGGCCAGCTTGCATATACTCGGCACACGTAGTGGTGGTTCTGGCCCTCGTTATCTCCGACCTTGCTGACATCGTATGTATCATTTGGTTTGACCATTGTAATTCGGTAGGGCCCCAGATTCTTGGCTTTGAGTTTTAAACCCGGCCCGAATTGCATCCGCTTGATAGCCACTAAATCGCCGACTTTGTATACTGTAGCTTCCTTACGACGCTTATTAAAATCAGCGCGATTTTCGTCCTGGACCTTGAAAATCTGTGCTTTAGCTTCTTCTCGTATAAGGTTGCGTTCTTCTTCGACATTGTTAATTAGCTCTTCTTCCAATAACTCCTTGATACGAATATCAGTCGGATTGCGCATCCTTGCGCCAGTCATAAGTTCGAATGGCGTCCTTCCAATGCTCCGGTTATAGGTAGAATTCATGGCCGTTGAACAGCTGGTACCACTTTGTACCATTTCTCCGGGTCGTCAATGGAAAGTTTCGCGATGATAGAAGCAATCGTTGAATTGAGACGCTCAACTTGCCCATTGGCTCTGGGCAAGCCCGTCGTTACCATTATGTGTTTAATTCTTTCCGTCGTGCAGTAGTCCTGGAACTCTTGTGAACTAAAAGACGTGCCTCTATCAGTGATCACTTGAAGAGGATTACCGAACGTAGTCTTTGAAGTTCCATCTTTGAAATTGTGTCCCTCGTCTTCGTTGTCTTTACCGGGTGGAGCCAAACAAATTTCGTGAATGAATCGACGATCACTAGAATATGGTTGTAGCCCTTGTTGGTAGACTTCAGTGGGCCGATGTGATCCATATGATAGGTATACAACGGTTGACTCTCCTTGAACAGCGGGTGTAAAGTCCTCCTTTCTTTCCAGATTTGCGATTCACTATCAAACATGTTACACAGTTGGATATGACTCGACGCGTTTTCTCAACTAGTCCTGGAATGTGGAATTCCTGTTTCACTTCCTCTTCAGTCCTCTTGCTTCCGTAATGACCCTTTTCGTGTGCAGTTTTATTATTTCCTGTTGCATGGCGCGTGGAACAACCAGTAACTCTTTTCCGTCTTCAAATTTGAATAAGAGTCCACTTCTCATCACAAAGTTGTCGTATTGCCCTCCCTCAGGATGCTCATTATAGCGAGCAACCCTTCGTCTTCGGCTTGTGCCCTTTGATCCGCGCAGTCAAGCTATCAGCAAAGTTGAAATTTATAGTCAGTAGCGACTCAAAGCATCTACATGCTTCATCCTGTGTCCTGGTCGATGTTCTATCGTGTATGAGTATTCCTCCAGAGCTAAGGCCCATCTAGCGACTCTCGGTGATAAGTCCTTTTGCTCATAGTCTTCTGGACGGCTGCACAATCAGTAGCGATTTTAAAATCTATTCCCAGTACATAGACTCTAAATTTCCTCCATGCTTTTATCACGGCCAACACTTCGAGCTCATAGCTACTGTACTTTTCTTCTTGCGTCGTTGTTTTCTTACTCATATAAGAGATTGGATGTAGCTTTCGTCGTCCGGAAATTTCTGTAATAATACAGCTCCATAGCCATACTTACTTGCATCTGTATGCAATTCGGTTTCGTACTTCTGATTGTAAATCTTCAACACAGGGTCAGATGATAGACTATCCTTCAGTTTTTGAAAAGCCTCTCTTTGCTCAGCACCAAATCGAATTCTGTATCATCTCTGAGTAGATCGCTTATTGGTTTCGCGATTGTACTGTAATCTGGGATAAACTTTCTAAAATACCCCGTTAGACCTAAAAACTCTGCACTCCGGTTATATTCTTTGGTTCTCGAAATTTTGAACAGCCAATGTCTTGCTTGGAGAAGGTTGAATTTGTCCTCCTGGACTACATATCCCAGGTATTCAACTTTTCTCTTTAGAAATTGACATTTCTCAAAGTTCAATTGTAAACCGTATTCCCTGGCGACGTCTAATACCAACGTAAGTTTGCGTAGAGCCTCTTCATCATCTTTAGCGGAACAATGATGTCGTCCATATATACAAAGCAAACACCGTCCTCACTAGTTGCCAAAATACACTATTTATATACCGTTGGAATACTGCAGGAGAATTTGTAAATCCAAACGGTACCTTTAAGAACTGGAACTGTCCTGAATGAGTCACGAATGACGTGTATTTTCTGCTGCTGTCTTCGACGTCCACGTGAAAAATCCGTTTCTGAGGTCCAACGTACTGAAAACTCGGGCGTCCTGCAATTTATCAAGCAAATCGTCGATAAGGGTAAAGGATAGCGGTCCTTCACCACGATCTTATTCAGCCTGCGGTAATCAATGCAAACTCTTGATGATCCGTTCTTCTTTTCACCACGATTACTGCACTGGCATACTCTGATGAACTCGGTTCTATTATTTTGTCATGAATCCAAATTAGCACTTGATTGTCCACCACTTCTTTTTCTTGAGGCGAAAGTCGTCGCGGTCCGCAGTGAACTGGCTCTTCATTCTTCACTAAGATCTTCATCTTGACATCAACAGATTTGGTCTTCTCCGGAACATAGTTTGCTATTAAACCTTGAACTTCCTTTTTTATTTCGCTTTTGACCGAATCTCCTATATCCAATTCTTCTTTATTTACGGCCTGGATGCACATGATGTGAGCTTCTAATTTGGTTTCCGTAGGGTGACACCATTTCTGTTTATGAGCACTTCCGCTTGGTCAAGAAGCTCGTTTCCAATGACCATTTCAAGTTTCATGGTATCTGCTGTAACCACGTATACGTCTGTTGTAAACTGCTCACCATCAACGACGACAGTTGTTGAAAAGTATCCTTGAGGACACACGAAGTTCTTCCCAAATCCGCTCAGGACTATATCCGTTCTGACTAGTTTCGGAGCACTCAGTGAATCGTAAATGTCTTGTCGCAGCAAGCTAACTTGACTTCCACAATCGATGAGCGCCTTTACCTTCCGATTAGCCAATTGTACTTCTTTAAATTTGCAATTATTCGCGTTCCTTACAATGGCACTCATGCTTTTCGACTGTCGCGGTTTCCTTTCCTTTGGGCAATCAGCTGAAATGTGACCAAAAGCGTCGCAATTGAAACACCTCTTACCCTTTTCTTTGTGTTTACAGTTGCTCGAAGTATGTCCGGTACCACCGCAATTGTAGCATCGCTTGTCCGCGTCCTGAGAAGTGCCCTTCGATTTATTACCATCGTCGTTCTTCTTGTCTTTCTCGTCTGCATTCTTCGAGTTCCACTTGTAATCATTCTTGTTTGTCTTCTTAGTTTGGACCTTCATCACTGCCATCTCGTAATGTTTCAGCTTGAGCTTGAATTCTTTTATGTTGTGTACTCCATATAGCAGAAGTTTCGTTCCTGAATCGTCTTCAATTCCGTCGATTATATATTGTATCAATGATTCGTCATCTATATCACCTCGGCTAGCGATCTCCCTCATGACGAGAAAGTATTCCTGTAAAGATTCTTCTTTTTTCTTCCTTCGTCGATTCAACAACCGATGAATTTCTGCCGTGCTTGTCTTAACATCAAACTCTTCCTTCAAAGCTTTTTTCAGGACAGTCCACGATGTGATTCCTTTCTCGCCCTGGATAAAAAGTTTGGCTAGGCCTTCGAGTGATTTCTTAGCAAAAACAAACTTTTGTAGACTGTCCCAGCCCATCAAAACAGCTGTCTCTTCGAAATCAGTGATCCATTTTTTTACTGGATATCCATCACTACCGTTGAAGGTCTTGAGTGAACCTTCAATATCACGAAAAGTCAATGAAAACTTTGGCAGCGTACGTACAGAAGCGACAGAGCGCGCATCATCACTATTATCCGAATCGTTTTCTTCCTCGTTGTTAATAGCACGCAGCTTCTGCTCAAACTCGAACGTAATTCTTCAGTTGGGCTGCCCTTTTGTCATCTTGTTTTTTCAGGTTGCTTAATACTCCTTTCTTATATTCGTCTTCTTCATTTTCTTCTTGCTTGATCTCGGTCTCGATTTTCGACGCCAACTGTTGCAGATCTCCCAGCATTTCACATATATCGTCGATCATTTCGTCTTTCGTCCCACTGTTGATACAAAGAATACTGCATATAGCTCCCAGATCCGCTTCCGAAAATGTATCGTGAATGAACGACTTTTTCATCTCTTCATCTTTAGATCCGGACTCGAACGTAAAACCGGAAAACTCTCTAAGCCTCTTTCTGTTTTTTCGATCCTCTGGGATCGTTTCAAAAATCAAGTTATGCAACGTTTTAATTGCTTTTACCGGCGCAGAGGTTATGTTCTTTTCTATTTGTTCGATTTCTCCCAATGTCGCCATCTTCCAAAAATTTTGCGAACTTCCTGTCGAACAGTCGGTAACGTCGATTACAATCGGTATTTTAATAAAACAGCCTCGTGGTTCAAACCTTCAATTGTGCGAACAAATGTATGGAAACAGCAAAAATATTCATACAATTTGTCTTATTTGCATCTACTCACGTATCTTCGAAACAACATCAATTCTCGTCAAGCTTTCGTCGGTGAATTACGTCGTTTTTTTGAGGTTATAATGACCTTCACTCGTCGTCTTATTCCAGCCTATCGTCGTCGCAACTTTGAAAACTGGCCTTCATTGATCGTCGTCGGCTGGCACGTCATAATGTTCTCAATGTTGCGAAATGGCGACCGTGAAAAGTTCTAGTCGTTTCTCGAAATCCAGTTCAATCCCGGACGAGCCCCCAAATTGTGGGAGAAATGGTAGTCGGAATAGAAATAAACTCGTCGTTGAAATATAAAAAGATAATTATATTCTTGAAATACTTGAAGAACAATACAAATAAACTATATCCCGACAATTCACAACGTGTTCTTCTCGGTGTTACTTGCGTTCGAGTGACTTGTTTACGCTCGTTGTCAACCGACTTGGTCCTGCCGCCACGCTATCTTGCGCCTCTACCGGGAACCCCAAAAAATCCGCCTGATTTGAATCGGTCTCCCACAATAGTAATATCAATTATAATAGTAACAATACTAATAATAAAATACTATTCATTCAGAAATGATTTAACGATATTAATGATGCCTAGTGCATTTAGCAAATTCAGGATGAAGGAAATAGAATTTGGGTTTGGCATTCTCCTTCTACATCAGTCCAACTGCAATTTAACACAGACAGGATGGGATATGCCAGTTCTTTTTTCTTTGCTTCAACTTGAACAGTCAACATGAAACAGAATCAATGGGATTAGAATTTTTATTTTTGTTTTTTAAGGGAGGTAGTGATGTGATTTGTGTATTCCTTCACACTGTAGAACATGTTGTTAAGCAGGAAAGCTTTCAATTTACTTTTAAATCTATGTATTGTAATGGGTTCCTCCTCCTTTTTGGCGGCGGCGTGCGTCCGTGTCGTCGTGTCCGTACACCGGCCTAGCCCGAGCCCACCGTTGTGCGGCCACTTGTAATACTCTCTACAAGCCCGGCACGTTATACTGCTACTTTTAATAGATTGCCCTGCTCTAGCCCTTCTTATGAACAAACAAACAAACACTAGCCTCGCGTTGGGTTGCCACATATAATAACCTTCCCATTCTCCTACTCACAATTGCCCATCTGCTAGCTTACCTGGCCTTTTGACTCACCTGGGCGTGGTCTGCGGTGCGTCTGTACAGACGCGAGCAAGGTACTGCGCTCACGTGCGTGGATCAGTTCTAGTGCTACGTGAATGATTACGAAAACATATTGATTTTACAAATCATGACCCCAAAGATGGCCATGAAATTTATTCATATTGCCTCCTTTCTCATATTCCCTTTCAATTTACAATATTTAGTGCTGTAATAGCACTGGTGCCTCTGACTGCACACATCAACATAACCCAGCAACAAAGAACAACAACAAATAAATATTCCTTTTCCCACAATACACGATACATGGATATATACTCTCTCATTCACACAGATTATTTACAACAACAGAAACAAATGCCATTCACACATATAATTAAACCCCAGAATGCATTCTGTCGAGATTTACGTATTAAAATCTATTAATTACATGACTTGGTCTTCGACAGAGCGTTCTTCAATCCAAAAAAAAACAAATGTCAAAATACTTTTGCTCACGTATGATGCTGCTTCCGCGACGAATCCGCGTGTCTGGTGTGATTATCCACGCCCAACAGCGCCTCCCGTTGTCGTCACCAGTTCCGGAACACTCGCGTACGCATCACTGTTCACTCAACCTGTCGGAATTCACGCTGCCATCCTTTTCATAAACCTTTCAAGTTATTAGAAAATCTCTGAATCCCGAATCGAATTCCGCGCCTCTAATTGTAAATGCAACGTCGCGCTCCCCACCGTTGCAAAATTTCTCATACTGCCACGCTCATTACCGTTTGCTCTCGCAAGTCCAACGGGCGTTGCCGAATTTCACAGTAATTCCGAAAATCCCCCCTTTTTTTATGAAATTCCTTTTCACGAACTGTTAAACAATGTACATAAAGTATTCCCAGTTACTATTTCGAATTATGTCCATTACTTCCGCACTTTACAAAATTTTCAAACATCGCCTACGCGAACACACGTCCTGCCTTCACCAAGTCCATGCACGTTCTGACCAATCTTTTCCAACTTAGCATTGTTATTCTTGCTTCAACACTTTTCCCGATCGCTCGATAACTGACGATCGCGTCACCTTGGTTCTCTCAAAATATTTAATTTCTAACGTTTTCCGAAACACTTTATTTCCGTTTTAGTTTTAATAAAATTCTCCCGGCAATTTCCTAAAATTTGATGTTTTCCTCTTGTTTTCCTTTGGTCAAAATCCTTTTATTTTCCCTATTTTCCGTTTTTGAATGTGAAATGGAACGCACTGCAATTGTTCGCTAATCGCTTCTTCTTGCTAAGCTTTTGCTTGAATTAATTTACCTGTTTTATTAAAATGTTGATACTTCCCGTCAAGATATTTAAATGGGATAAATTTTGCATGATGCAGCTAATTTTCTTCTTTTGCCCCCCGAAAGTCTGAATTTGATATCTTATCGCGTTCTCTTGCAGTATTCGAAAAACCCTCTTCTTTATAAGCGTTTCATCGCTCCAACAATGGACTCCATTAATATTTTCCTTAACACAAATATACGAAATACGAAAATTTCAATAACTTCTTATTGCCTGACGCGATTTTACTGGGATAACTTTTGAAATGTTCCTAAATCAAAGCCGGATCTAATGTCTATGGTCCAAACTTGCACAAGTATCGGGTTCGCTTTATTTTCTTCCTCGATCGGTTTTATATTTTTACTATGGCGTCTTTGCTGTAAATGTTTTCGAACTGTTCATCATCCAAACGCACACCATCGGGGATCGTGTAAATCATTACAGTATTGTATTAATATCTTTAATATCATGGCTCAATTTGTTGTAAAGTGTAATGCCCTCTATTGCGGTACTTTTTTGATAAAGTGTAGTTTCAGATTGGGGAACATGTAGGTTATCCTTTTGTCGAGTGTTATAGTTGTGTACATCAGAATTTAGAGTGAAAGTGTCTTTGTTTTCCATGAGAATCTTCTTTGTGAAGACAACTATTTGAAATATGTACATGCACGGTAGTGGAAGAATCCTTAATTTTTTGAACAAGGGTTTGCAAGACTCCAGCTTATGAGTGCTGGTCATTGTTCGCAGTATTCTTTTTTGGATAATAAATGTATGAGTGCTTTCAGGGGCATTTCCCCAAAATATTAATCCATATTTCAAGTGTGAGTGCACATTTGCATAATACATTGTCCTAAGAGTCTCAATGTTGGAGCTTGACCTGAGGGTGTATAGGGCATAACAAGATTTGGTGAGCTTATTAAGATTTGAAATGTGAGCATTCCATTTTAGGTTTTCTTGGATTGTTAGACCAAGGAAGGTAGTTTCCTGTGATATTTTTACAAGATTATTATTTATCTTACAAGATTATTATTATTATTACAAGATTATTTTTACAAGATTATTATTTAGTAAGTCTTAACAGCTGGTATGTGCAGGAATGATTTGGTGTGAAACCGAATTGAATATCTGGTATTGCTACCGTGTCTGTGAGATATTTGTCAAGTCTCTTTAGACGAAGCCTCTCAAAGATTTTCGAAATGGAAGGAAGGAGACTTATTGTTCTGTAATGTTCAGGTCGTCGAGGATCGTTTCCTGGATTGCAGTCTTCCAGGCAGTAGGGAAATAGTTAAATAGTAATATGGCATAAAACATTGCAGTTAGTCCTGCTACAGAATTATGTTGAGGTTTTTAAGCATCTTATTGCTGATTCCATCAATACCTGATGATTTTCTTTGTTTTAAATATCTGATTATATTGGCTATTTCAGATGGTGAAATAAACTTAATTTTGATTCCGGCTGTAATTAATGGTTGTTTCATAATATTTTCAACTTCTTGATTGTGTTGTATAATTGTAGAAGGGTATGGTCTAAAGTTTTGGAAATGATCTGCAATTGCTTTGACCTTATCAAATCTGAATACAGTCGATTATTTAAGCATGATATATCATTCTTCGCACGCGTCACAACCATCCAAATAACTTCTGTTACCAGTGGCGAATCCTGAACATTATTTCAAGTACACCGCACTTCATAGAAGCTAACTCTACCGTTGTCTTTTATTTTGAACTTTTCTGAAAACACAATACTATGAAATTCCCTCCTTAATAATTGTTCTATAAGACAATTACACAAACCACTAACTTCTGGATCATTATCAAACTCAATTTTCACAAAAACTTCAGAAAACCGTAACTTACGAGCGATCAGAGAAGGACTGTTTACGGCAATATTTTGCGGTGCCTACCGCCCGTCCAGACACGCATCCTCCCCTCTCCCCGCCCTTGAAACATAAGGTGGCCCATGAAACAGGTTATCGCGGCTGGCATGCGGTACCTTCGCCTGCGCTAGCGACTTCTCTAGACAGCATTAAGAACTGTTTGAAACCACTCACCCTAACACACTTCATAGCGCTACGAACACTCTGACTGGCTCTCGGTAGCAAAACAGTTATTTTTTTCGCATCTGCTTTAAAGCTGTCAAAATCTCGATATTTAGACGATCCTTAATTTCTCTTCTCATCCTTTCTATCCTCTCCTCAATTTTTAGAGGATTACCAAACTTACAAAATATTTCTTACACACTTCGAATTACTAGATATACCGGCGGTATACGCGGCGTATTGGAGAATTCGCCAATGTCTGTTAGGTTTGTTGGTTCTTTTACATCAAAATCCCAGAGGCGCATGATTTCCCCCCACGGCGTACCATTTGTATTTTATTTGTCCTTTAGGTAATCAAGATAAAACTGTGCACAGCATGTTATTTGCAAACCTTACGCCATAGAGTTAAGAGACTTGGTCAAAAAAGAAACATTCTATACCCTTTTGTCATTCCCATGATTTGGCGTGAGCCGATCTACCCCAGTGATGATTGCTATTTTTGCAGTGTCCATATTAAGGCTTTCTCAGCAAAGAATAACCACTGCAAGGTGTGTCCGAATCTGAAGTCTCCAATGAGACCAGTGCCTCATGACGACCTGTTCCCAATTCTCCATGTGAAATGGATGTAGTTCAAGAAACGGAAAATACATCGTGTAAATTATTTTGAAGAAGTAGAAAATTTTTCAGATCCAGAATATATTCCCGATATTTCTAATACAGAAACACAGAAATTTACACGATCCAAATCAAATGATCTCAATAGCGATCTTTCGCTATCCAAAACCAAAGTAGAACTGTTAGCATCGTGACTGAAAGAAAAAAATGTTAGTGAATGATGTTCGTTTTTTCCATTACAGATCAAAAAGCATAGATGTAGAGCAATGTTTTTCCTTAGATGGTCCAAAAGTATTCTGTAATGATGCAAATCGTCTCTTTACGGAATTGAAGTAACAGCACAGACCGTCGAAATGGCACCTATTTATCGACGCATCCCAGCACAGTTTGATGGCATTCTTATTGCACATTGGCAATGTAAAGCCTTCTGTACCCATTGATTCCTCTGTTCATTTGATAGAAACGTATGAAAATTTAAATGCTGTACGAGAAGAAATTCGGGACAATCGTTACCAGTGGAACATTATGAAGACTTGAAAGTTATCAGTATGTTGCTGAGTTTACAAGGAGAGTTTACCAAGTTCTACTGCGTCCTTGGCCACCCGTCCTTTGCTTACCAAGTTCTGTTGCGTGGATATACGCTACAACAGTATATCAGACGTGACTGGAAGCCAAGAAGTTCTTTCAACCCCGGAGAAGAAAATGTCCAGCGTGTCTCATTGGTTGCTACATGTAAGTTGCTACTAACACCATTGCACATTAAGCTTAGCTTGGTTAAAACCGTAAAAACGCTTGGCAAAAGGACTTCGAATGGTTTCCTGTACTTAAGTAAAAAGTTTTGCAAAATATCTCCTGCTAAACGAAAAGAAGGTGACTTTGTGGGACCGCATATCAGGGAACTATTGAAGGGCCCAATATTTGAAGAACGAATGAATGTTATCAAAAAGAGGGCACGGAAAAGTTTTCAATGGCTTTCATACAATTTTTTTTGGTTAAAAAAGTCTTCTGATTAAAAAGAATGCGTACAGGAATGACTAGATGCATATCAAGACATGGCATGTCGTATGTCACTGACACCTGCATGCACATTTAGACCTGTTCTCATCAAACCTTGGTGATGTTAGTGACGATACGGGGAGAGATTTCACACCATTGCACCATCATCACACCATTGCACATTAAGCTTAGCTTGGTTAAAAACCGTAAAAACGCTTGGCAAAAGGACTTCGAATGGTTTCCTGTACTTAAGTAAAAAGTTTTGCAAAATATCTCCTGCTAAACGAAAAGAAGGTGACTTTGTGGGACCGCATATCAGGGAACTATTGAAGGGCCCAATATTTGAAGAACGAATGAATGTTATCAAAAAGAGGGCACGGAAAAGTTTTCAATGGCTTTCATACAATTTTTTTTGGTTAAAAAAGTCTTCTGATTAAAAAGAATGCGTACAGGAATGACTAGATGCATATCAAGACATGGCATGTCGTATGTCACTGACACCTGCATGCACATTTAGACCTGTTCTCATCAAACCTTGGTGATGTTAGTGACGATACGGGGAGAGATTTCACACCATTGCACCATTGCACCATCATCACACCATTGCACATTAAGCTTAGCTTGGTTAAAAACCGTAAAAACGCTTGGCAAAAGGACTTCGAATGGTTTCCTGTACTTAAGTAAAAAGTTTTGCAAAATATCTCCTGCTAAACGAAAAGAAGGTGACTTTGTGGGACCGCATATCAGGGAACTATTGAAGGGCCCAATATTTGAAGAACGAATGAATGTTATCAAAAAGAGGGCACGGAAAAGTTTTCAATGGCTTTCATACAATTTTTTTTGGTTAAAAAAGTCTTCTGATTAAAAAGAATGCGTACAGGAATGACTAGATGCATATCAAGACATGGCATGTCGTATGTCACTGACACCTGCATGTACATTTAGACCTGTTCTCATCAAACCTTGGTGATGTTAGTGACGATACGGGGAGAGATTTCACCAAGACATTAAAGTTGTGAAGGAGAGGTATCAAGGCTTTTGGAATCAATCCGTGCTTGCAGACTATTGGTGGATGCTTTGCCGTGATGACAAAAAAAAAAAAAAAATAGAAATCAGCTGTGGATTTTTGGTTTGCAAATCTGTATTTATTCAACTAGTGACTTTTCATTACTATTCAGTTTTATACAACAGATGTGTTAATTGTCAGTATATAAGCGTCAAATTTGCATTTGTAGCCCCAGAAATGAAATATACGAGTATTTCGGAACGTGCGTTTTATTTCAACAATGGTATGTGATAGGCAAAAAACCCATACCAGATTCGTATTTAGATCGAAAAACTGATCTACAAATACCTGCTTTCGTCTCTGGTGATTAAATTAAGTTTCAAATTGTCGACCTGTGCTATTCGGACATTTGTTAATAAAATTGCTTAAATGTTCTTCAGAAAAACACATCATACGTTAGCGCACAAATTTGAAAGAAAAATGTGTTCTTTCTTACGTAAACATAATAAATACTTCCAAAAATATATAATGTTTGATTAAAAGAACAAATAAATCGCTGATGCAGACACTTCGTTTCAACAAAACTATTCGGACAGTCGGGACAACGTGGTAACGGATCTTTTGATTTCCGAAAAGAACGTCGAAACCTTCCAACCTTGCTGCACATTCAAGGTTACCTGTCAGTCGGTGAGCCAGATTCATGGGAACCTCGATGGTTAAGCGAAATGGGTCGCAGAGGAAAGAACACCACTTTTGAGAAGCTCCCGTTGGCTATTTACTATGACGCAAAGGGAAAACCATGCTGAAAAATTGCAAAAATCACAGAGGAAAGAACACCACTTTTGAGAGCGCCAGTTGGTTTACTAGACGCAAAGGAAAAACCATCTGAAAAATTGCAAAAATCGCAGAGGAAAGAACACCACTTTTGAGAAGCGGCAGTTGGTTATTTACCATGACGCAAAGGGAAAATCATGCTGAAAAATTGCAAAAATTCTATTAATGAATAAATTCACAGTGAGTGATGTTATCTAACGGTACATCAATGAAGACAATTGAACTGCAACCCGGAGGAGGACGCCCGAAGACATTTTCTTTTCGAGAAGAGAATTACACCGTGAAAATCATAAAGAAGGATCCTCGTATTAATGCAAAAAAAATGTACTGCACAGTTAGAAATTGTCACTGCCAAGAAAGTAAATCCAAGGAGGTCAAGTTTCCATAGCCGCGATGCCAAAAGAAAACCATTTATAAGTAAAGCCAACCGAAGGAAAAGGCAGCAGTTTGCTAAAGAGCATTCGAAAAAAAAACCAATACTAGTGGATTATCTTCACTGACGAATCTAAATTTAACATCTCTAGTTCCGATGGAAGAATTCGGGTGTAGAGGCCAAATGAAGAACTGAAATAAGAACATATGCAAGACCGTGAAGCGAGGAGAAGGAAATGTAATGGGAAAAGGAAATAAGAAAATACCCAATTCATTCCAGACAAGAATTAAAGTAAATAATGCAACAAAAACGAAGAAACCTTTCTCCTTGTACCTCAAAACTAGTACAAAGTATACCAAATACACTGAAGGAAGTGCTGTGGCGAAAGTATAAGATATTGAACTATCTTACTATGTT
Organism: Teleogryllus oceanicus; assembly: GCA_964035755.1. NCBI lineage: Eukaryota > Metazoa > Arthropoda > Insecta > Orthoptera > Gryllidae > Teleogryllus > Teleogryllus oceanicus. The sequence goes on from CAXIVR010000014.1 coordinate 47,183,908, forward strand.
ATATTTTACGTGTTTTTTCTGTTTAAACATTATTTACGGTTCATATTTATTTATATTTCCATAAATTCCATGATTCCTATGTATTATACAAGAAATGAAATATTGTTAATTTTAATAGCATATTAAAAGGCATATTTGCGAATTTCTAGATCAAAATGCATATTAAAGTACTATTTGAGAATTTTTAGGTCATAAATTTTAACAAGTTTATTTCAAGTTGTTTTAGGGCATCAAAATCCTCTCCCTAGTCATGACTTTAGCGAAGATGCTAAGATATTGCTTTAAAATAAAAAGAAATGTATGAAACATTTGGATCCACATGCTCTTTCTTCGAATATAAAAAGTGCCAACTAATTTCGAACCCCTGTGCTATTTGAGTATCAGCAGCTCCGTCCGTATATTTTTATAAACTGTAGCCTTTTGAAATATTTATTTTAGAAACTTGTGATAATTATTATCACCGAGAGACCAGCATTACCAGCATTAAACTAAAAATCGTTCGGAAAAAATCCAGAAAGTACATAAATACAGTTCCAAATATGCTAGTAATTTTTCAAGGAGTGGAGGAACTTGCAAAACTAAGTTAACCATATTTTTATATCGTTTGACTATTATTTTTTTAATTTATTGATAAATATATGGTTATTTAAAATTATAAAAGAATATTTTTTTATTTTATAAAACTAGTGGTGCTACAAAATGTCACAGACTTTCTCGTAGTAAAGTTTTCTAATTTCCTTGGTGTGGACTGACTCTACGGTCTTGCCCTATTTTCATGGCAGTTGCCATCTATCGTCGCCTATAGTGCGTTTTTTTTACGTTTTCAAAACTTTTCTTTTTCCTCATAGTAGAACCGAAATATTACTTCAAAAATATTCAAGAACAGTACAACCTCGTCCTAAATTGCAATATTTATTGAACAATTTGGAGCCGTTTTTAAGAAAATTGTGATTAAGCATTACTGTAAATGCGAAATTTGGAGCTCTGTTTCACAGGAATGTATTGAGGTTTCGAAAATCCTCATTTAAATTCATTTGAAGCAATTCCACTCAAAAATGCAATAATGTATACAAATCGATGGAAATGTGCGTGTTAACAATGTGAGAGATATCTTTAAAAAATTACATTCATGTAATTTTTGAAAAAACAACAACAAAAGAATACACCAAAATAAACATTACGTCATATTAAACAGTGCAATTAGCACTATTCATTGCAAAAGTTTGAAAAAAATATGGAGTCATTTTGAGAAAATGGCGTTTGAGCATTTCTGAAAATGTGGAAATCGGAGCCAATTTTAACAGAAAACTGTTGAATTGTCCAGAAACTTTAACTGAGATTATTTAAACACATGTACTCATAAATACCATAATGTGAACAGCCGCGGCTCATGGTTTTCTAATTTGGGAAGACAAATGCATTGCATTACATTGAATGTATTGCATTTCTACACTTAATCTTTTCACATGTACGCATAACAGAGAAGCGCTCCTACCGCTTATTGGGAAAACTAGTTGGGATCCTCAATGCTACTCGCTGAGCCGCATAGTAATGCTATGTGGTGAGCACGCCCTTATTCAGACGCTACATCTCACCCTTGAAGGCTGTCTGGCCGCAGCCTTCGTCCGCCGGTAAGCCTGTGCAGTGAATGTATGACGTCACGATTCGCTTGACACAGACCTTATGGCTGATTGAAGTGAGAGCCTAACGCTTTTGTCTTTCCCATCAACAGCTCAAAAGCGTTCCGGACGACCGTTATCCAACTCATAAACAAATGGATATGACTGTTGCATAAAATAACTCAGCCATTATTAATAAATGAATACATTTATAAGTATACTTTTAATTTTTTTAGGAACGATTTCTATAGGAAAGGCTGCCCCTTACAGCCTTTAATGACGAGCCGCGCCTGAATGTGAAGAAAATGCCTCTAATGTACCGACGTGAGAGCCAAGTCAAAAAAATTGCATTTTTGTAATTTTTGAAAAAACAAAAGAATAGAGCAATATGGCGTTTCGTTGAGAGTACATTTGGCACTACCCCTACCAAAACGTAAAAAAAATTGGTGCCGGTTTTTTTGGGAAAATCTTGTTTTTGTTAATTTTTAAAATAGCAAATATTTCACGTTCTGTTGCACGAAAACTGAAGCTGATTTTTCCTGGGAAGGTGACACTCAGTGGGGTGAGCACTATAATTTTAACAGGCTTCGCTGATGCTTCACACATAGCATATGGTTGTTGTGTATATGTAGTCAGTGAAAATTCTCTGGAAGGACGGGCAAGTTCTCTAATAGCATGAAATCAAAGCTTGCACCTTAGCTGGATACGTTCCTCGTCTTGAACTATGTGGCGCAGTCTTACTGGCCAAATTCATGACGAAAGTTTATAAGGCTGTGTCTCTAGTTTGTAATGTCAAATCTGTATACTTCACAGACAGTACTATAGTGTTGCATAGGATAAAACATGGTCCAAATAAATCAGATGCTTTCATTTCTAATAGACTTGCTTTAATTAGACAGTGTTCCCAGGTGGAGAATTGGTTAGACACCCAGCAGATCTCATATCACAGGGAGTCACTGCCAGAAACCTGACTACTAACGACAGATGGTTTCATGATCCAGAATGGATAACCCAGCCGACATCTCTGTGGAACTCTGCCTGAGGTAGCTGAAGGTGGTAACGTACAATGACTACTTCATTCATAAACCTTTTTCACCTCGCCTTGTACTGAGGAAGAATCTTTTGTCTCAGAACTTACCAAAAAGATCAACTCAACACAAATTGCTGAAGATAACAGCATATTGTCTTCAATTTATCTATCAGTGTAGGACGAGAACTTAAATTATACCAGAGAGAGCCGGCTCTCTCACTACAAATGAGCTACGAAATTCTCTTATACTAATTTGCAAAGTCAATTCAGAAATAATTCTTTTCTGCTGAATATGGCGCACTGTCCACTAAAAGAGAGCTTGCTAAAAATTCAAACGTCTTGAATCTTCATCCTTTTCTAGACAAAGATGGCATCATTCAAGTGGGTGGAAGGTTGAGATATTCTCTAATGCCCAATGAAGCAAAACATCAAATCATTCTTCCCCGAGAACATGCTTTCACGAGAGATCTCATTATTATGATTGATTTAACTTATTTACATGCTGGAATGAATAGTGTTGATTGCTAGACAAAGATTTTGGATTCCTTCAATTCGAAGATTGGTGAACAGTGTAATTCATCATTGCTTACCTTGCATTAGATGGCAGGCAATGCCAGCCTCCCAAATAATGAGTGCACTTCTTGCTTCCAGAATTACACAATCAAAACCATGGAAGTTTACCTCAGTGAACTACTGCGGACCGTTTCTTAGTAAACCAAGCATTGATAGGTACAGGGCACGTTGTAAATCATGGATTGTGGTATCTGTGTGTCTAGCAACAAAAGCTGTTTATCTTGACTTAGTGGAAAATTTAACCACTAAAGAATTAATAGCTGCTTTAAAAAGATTCGGGTCTTGAAAGGGGTACCCCAGAATCATTTATAGTGAAAATACCAGAACATTTGTGAAAGCAAAATGTCAGCGGCTGAACTATCAAAGATTTTCAGCACACATCAGGACCACTCGATACTCAAAAGGTTTCTTGCGGTACATGCAATAGAATAGCTTTTTTGCCCTCGTCGCTCACCATTTCGCAATGGACTGGCTGAGGCAGCCGTAGGATCCTTGAAATTTCATTTAAAACGTTCTCTTGGGTAAAATTGCATTTCGCTTTCTGAATTCCTTACTTTATTGATAGAGATAGAACATATTTTAAACTCACGGCATTTCGCCGCTTGCTCTGAGAAGAATTCCGAAGCCTTCATAATAACTCCGAATCATTTTTTTATGAAGACTCTCTCAACTCACTGTCGTTTGATCAAGAATCAAAGCAGCAGTTGGTGACACCCCGTTGTTATCACACAGTGAAAAGACAATTGAAGATTATTTGACAATTCTGGACTAGAAATCATCTTACTTCATTACAAGCTTGTACAAAATGAAAGTGTTTCTCCAGATTTGATTCTCTGCCCCCACTGTGGAAGATTGGAGTAGTTACTCAGTGTCTCCCGGACGCAGTGAACCATGTTCAAACAGTGCAGGCCAAAACGGCAGTAGGCACGATCACAAGACCGGTACAAAAACTAAATATTTCACCAAAGAAAATTAAAAATCGATTATAGTTTCACCCAGGGGGCATGATCATCAGAAAATGCCTCGGGAGTTTGCGTTCCCAGGGATGTAAGATTTCCTAAGTCCTTCACGCTTATTTATGCAAATATTTTATTTATTTGTTCTTTTTCTTTTGTTCTTTCTCTTTCTTGTACCAAAGAAACTTTAATATCGATTATAGTTTCCCCCAGGGGGCATGATCGTCAGAAAATGTCAGGGGAGTTTGCGTTCTCAGGGATGTAAGATTTCCCGTCACTCACGCTTAGTTATGCAAATATTTTATTTATTTGTTCCTTTTCTCTTCAGTTCTTCTTCAACAAAAAAATTATGATTACAATACGATTTTAACAGTGCCAATTTAATTCTCCCCCTCCCCCTCCCCAACTCATCCCTCTCGGAGTTTAAAAGAAATACCCACTCCTTTTAATTGTGGGAATTCTGATTGGATGTTGTTGACGTTCTTATAAGAAGAAATAAAAGAAGTCATCTTCGTCAACATATCAGCTGACATCATATCAGCAACATATCAACTGACGACTGATATGTTGACGAAGATGACTTCTTTTACTTCTTCTCACTCCTTTTAATACAAATAAGGCTTACGTTCTTGGCAGATAGGTTTCTTTAAATATCCAGCCTCGAGGACGCCAGAATTGGGTAACCTTTGTAAACAATATGTTCTTCAAACAATACAGTTGATATTTGTAAAAACATCTGATGTACCAATCTGTGCTTATTTATGGTATTTAATAGATACATGGTTCGTTTTTCTTTTGACTCTTCATTCGTATTGCCGACATGTCTCGTGCGTGTAAGTTACAAGTCATGACTTCGCGGCAATATAAATGGTAGATATTATATCTTGTTGTATTGTCATTCATAATATTTTTTCTCTTTTTTATGTTCGACGTTTTATTTTATATTTTCTCCCTCGTACTGGCGGAATGACACGCTTCCAGTAAGGTATTTCCACTCGGAGATCGTTGTTTAAGGCACGAACGTAACCAATCTAGAGCAATACCACGGATTCCATATGAAGGTATTTTTGAAATAAAATGTCATGACCAATGACGTCAAAAGCTTTTGAGAAATCTAAAAATATTCTAATAGGGGTAGCGTTTTGATCCAATGATGAGGCGAGATATTTAAGGAAAGAAGATATGGCTGTTTACGTTGATTTTGATTTTCTAAATCCACGTTGGCAATCTGAAAGCGCGTTGTATTTACTGAGAAAGGTTTCCATTCGTACGTAAAAAAGTATATCTGATATTTTTGAAAAAACTGATAGAAAATAAATGGGTCGATAATTTTGAATTTCATTTTTGTTGCCTTTTTTCAAGAGCGGCTTAATTTTAGCTGTTTTGAAAATATCTGGAAACATTCCTGTGCATAAGGATGCATTAAATATGTGAGTAAACGGGTGTATACAGGCAAACGCACAGGTCTTTAACAAAGAATTCGGGAATTCATCTAAACCGGACGAATATTTATTTTTTAATTTACCGATTATTTTGTGAATTTCATAGGAAGTTTCGGAAACGAACATCGTGTCTAAACTTTTGGGAGAAATATCAGTTATTGAATTTTGTGGACTCTTAGTGAGAACGGCAGCAATTCTCGAAAAGTATGGGTTAAAGAGAATAGCCAATGTTGCCGTATGATTCACATTTATATCGTTATATTTTAAAACAACATTCTCTACAAGGTTTCTAGTTGACTTAGTCGTAATTTTTATTATATTCCACATTGCTCTTGTTTTGTTATTTGAGTTCAAAATATCCTATCGTGTTTCATGATTTTAGCCTGCATTATGACTTTTGTGAACAATAATTTTTTTTTAATAGATGAGGAAATCTTGAGATACGTTATGACGTTTAGAAATGAAAGAAAGAATTCGCTTGTTTTTACAAGATGTCCTAGTTCCTTGTGTAATCCAAGAATTGCGTTTCCGTGAAATATTTAATTTTCTTTTTTCAAGAGGAAAGCTATTGTTAAAATGAAATGAAAGCTTTGAAAAAAAAAGAATTATATTTGTCGTTTGTATCAACAGTATTATAAACCGCTTCGCACGACTCCTGCATCAAGTAATCAATGAATAATTTTATTTTACTTTTTGTAAACAGTCTAGTCATGCTTATATTATTTATTGTGTCAGTGTTCGCATTTCTTATAACGGTAAGAATTTGTACATCGTGGTCACTGTATCCTGTATCTTTTGTTTGAACTTCGCATCGAGTAGTAGTTTTGTTAATTATAATTTGATCAATTGCCTTCAGCGAATTTAGTGTGATCCGTGTAGGTACATTATTTGTAATGGATAAATTGAAGGAATTGATTAAATTGAGATACTTTTCTTTCTCCCAAGGTTAAAAAAGGCGCAAAGAAACTTCTTGTATACCCGACTCATCATCTGATGCTCTCCCAAAAACTCAAGCTATTTTGCAGCCTCAACAAATATGAATCATCCTACTACTGTGAACATAATCAACTGCTTTCTATCAATATTCAAGTTTTTTAAAAATATTTAAGAAATAAAGATTTGAGTAAAAGCAAAAAAAAACATCAATTTAACATGGACAGTACATATGTGGTCGATTCCCGTTAATTCCTAAATGTTGATATCAACACATCTCATTCAATAAAACAACGCTTAAGGCCGAAATAACTTTTATTTGCAAATAAAAGATTTTAATCATTTGCGTCATCGTGATCTTGGGAAGACTCAAAGTAAATGGATAGCCTTGATTCTTCAAGTATTTGTCCATCAAGCAGCACAATGAATCGCAGTTGAAAAATCTCCAGAATCCACCACCTGCCCACGGAGATTTCAATTTCCACTAAGTCATCGTAGTGGATGCGTTCCATAGTGTAGGGAATGCAGCTCTTGGAGCCAGCTCCGTAGTGGCTCGCCGCACGGCGCCTGCGCAGAGCCCGCGGGAGCCGAGGGAAGCGCGCAACTCGGCGCCACCCACGTGCGCAGCCACTCTCCGCCCCGACTTGCTCTCGCTCCTCCACAGCTCCTCCTGCCAGGGCACACACTCTTCTCTCAGACGCGGTCGGAAAGTATCTACCACTACGTTCACAACGATACCATTCTCTCTCCTGCACTTCTCCCAGCGCCCAAAGACTTCCTTTAGACTCGCTAAGGTAGTTTTTAGAACTACGTTCAGAAACCGATCCCACACTGCCTATCACCCTCTCTCCCTTCCACTTGTCCTACTCCAAAAACCCAAACACCTCTTTTAGAATCAGTAGGGAAGTATCTAGAACTATTTTCAAAAACAGACTCGGCATGCACTTTCCAACATTTTATTTCTCCAATTCCCCTTCTCCAAAAGCCCAAAAATTTCAAAGTATTTACGGCTGCGTTCAAAAATTGTTCGCAATCCGCCCTCTCTGCCTCTCCCTCCTTCACTACTTCTTCTGAAAAGGCCCAAATACTTCTCTTAGATTCAGTAGAATAGTTTGTGGAACCACGTTCAGAAAAAAAACACTCTCTGCCTTGACTTCCTGTTTATTCGACCCTTCTGTTTGCTCGCTCCTGCATGGGGCGAAGCAACGGCCTGCACAGCGTGATTTAGAGAATGGTGCGGGATCAGAAAAATCTCCCGCTCCCACAACTCTGCCCGTCCCCTTTCGAAGAATCCGGTTGTTGCTGTTCGATGTCTGGAGGGTGTCCAATGTGTGTGCACTTGCCATCGTCCTCCACACGAGCTGCGCACCCAAGGAGCGCGCAGTTGCGCAGCGATGCCAGGCACCGCCTCACTCTGGCCATGAGCCCCATCTCGCTCTGTCAGCTCTCTCAGCTGTCTCAGCTCGCCCAGCTCTCGCGTGTCTAAGGAACGGCGCGATACTGCCCAGTTGTTGCTTCATGCGACAATGCGTCTCCAGAGGCAACCGCAAGCGAATGCGCCACTAGTGAACATAATCTTTTGTGAACTCCTTTTTCCAATTTTACTGTCCATTTTTCTATTCATTGTAGTAGAATAGAGTAATATTAATTGCTCCTCGATTCTGAAATGGTTTAAAGGTCTCCTGCGATGTGATAGAAGACTAGCTTTTAATCAAATTATCTGATTGAGTAATTGAGTGCATTTTTCTGTTATTTGACAATATGGAATTGAAAGAGAAAAAACCGAAGTTTTCGCAGCAAAATCGATATTTCGCCACGTTATTTGTGTTATTGTTATTTATTTCTTTATTTATTGATACTGATTTCGAGCGTGTGAACAATTATGATCCTTAGTCCCGAAAGTGTAGTGCGTGTTTTGCTTGGGAGGTGACGGTTTACTCCCCTCGCCGGATGGCGAGATTAGGCGCCGTCCTCGTCCTACCATCGGATAGCGGGGTTTCCCTCAACCAGATATCTCCCACTAGGGGGGCACCCCCCCAGCCGGCGATGAATAGAATGAATTACTTGATGCAATTATTGGGTAAAATCCCCAAATCAAATAAGATAAAGTAAAAAAAATTAGAAAAGTAGTGGTGCAACAGGATGGCACAGGCTTTCTCGTACTAACGTTTTCTAATTTCCTTGGTGTGGAGTGCCTTTACGGCCTTGCTTTCTGCCATCTATCGCTAAGTACTTTTTTTCTCAAATATTCTCAATATTTCTGTTTCCAAATTGTAGAACCGAAATATTACTTTAATAATATTTCAGGTGAGTAAAATCTCGTTCTAAAAGACAATTTTCATTGAAAAATTTAAAGCCGTTTTTATGAAAACGGGCCTTAAACGTTACTATAAATGTGAAATTCCAAGATTTTATGTTTATTTATCTACTATTGAGTTATCGAAAAATTCCATTTGAAGGACTTTCTCCTAAAAATGGAATATTGTATACTAATTGACGGGAATGTTTACGTTAACGGTGTGAGAGATACTATTAAAAAAATACATTTGTGTAATTTTTGAAAATACAAAAGAATACACCGCAATAGACTTCACTTCATATTAAACAGTGCAATTAACACTATCCATTGAAAAAATTTGGAGCAATTTTTGAGAAAATTGTGTTGAAGCGTTTCTGAAAATACGCTCATTTTAATAGAAAACTGTTGAGTTTTCGAGAATTTTTATAACATTATTTAAAGCACATGTACTCACAAGTACAGTAATGTGAAGAAATCGTCTCTAATTAATAATAACCGATTTGAGAGACAAGTAAAAAATGCAATGTTTATGTCAATAGTTAATGTCATCATATAGGGTACATTTGGAACAACCCCTACCAAAAGTTTTGAAAAATTGAAGTCATTTTTGAAAAATCTTTTGTTTTGTTATTTCTTAAAATTGCAAATATTGCACACACTCTTGCACGAAAACTACTGAAATTTAACAAATATCTTTAGAACCTGAATAAAAGACCTTTTTATGAACATCAAATTTCATTTAAGGGAAAATCTAACTTAAAATTAATCGTTTATTTATTTATTTACGTCAAAAAAACAGTTAAAAACTGCGTATGACGTGCTATGGGGAAAAGTGAATTGTGTGCACACCCATTAGTTGTAGGAAGACACTGAAAGATATTTAAACTGTTTCCATTTTAACTGTGAAATTTTTCTGCCGAATTCTCCTTTTTTTCGCGCAGCGCTCCATAACTTTTTATTTACTACGTATATTACTCCGTACGTGTACGAGAAAGTAAAAATCTTTTCGTAGTTCAAAAGGTCTTACATCTATGGTCACAAGCATAACATTATTATTTTACTTTAAATTTCGCCCACCCCAGAAGTGTAGACTTTGTGTTGAATCATTTAAGGCGTTGGTACAAACAGATGTTCCCAGATTCTATTTATCTGGCTGTTAAGATCAGTGGCGAATTCTCCGATACACCGCGTATACCTCCCGTTTCCCTAGTAATTCGAAGTATATAAGAAATATTTCATAAGTTTGGTAATCCTCTAAAAAGGTATTGAGAGTTTGAAGGTATTAAGAATTTTTGCTACCGAGAGCCTGTCAGTCTTTCGTATCCGTAAGCGCTATGAAGTGTGGTAGAGTAAGCAGTTTCAAACAGTTCTTAATGTTGTCCAGGGAATTCGCTATCGCAGGCGAAGGCAAAATATATCGGTGAACAGTTCTTTTCTGGTCGTTCATAAGTTAAGCTTCTCCAGAGTTCTTGTGAGAATGGAGTGTGTTAATGATCCAAAAGTTAGTAGTTTGTGTAATTGTCTTACAGAACAATTATTATGAACGGAATTTCATAGTATTAAGATTTCGGAAAATCTCCAAATAAAAGACATCGGTAGAGGTAGCTTCCACAAAATGCGGTATACATAAAATAAAATTCAGGATTCGCCACCGGTTGGGATATCTCTCCCCACTGACTGCTACCGGGAGCGGTAACTCAGTGCATCAACGGATGTCACTGCAGCGCCCCTGACTAGAGGTTCTAAGTTCGAGTCCCGACGACAGTAGGATTTTCGACACTAGCTTTTCAGCTAGGTCGAATTCTTGGACTCACCATCAACCGGGCGAAGATCACCGCCATCACCCGAGAAAAATATGCACCACACTTACGGGACTAATGACCTAAGATGTTGACGCGCCCGGAATCACTAACCACCCATCCAACCAACCAACCAAGGTATATACAAATTAAGAAAATATCAGGAACACGTTAGAGAAAGGATATATTCGGTCCCGGAAGTAGACAATGCAGAGATGGGGCAGCCCCCTCCCCCACGCCGACGGACCTTACAACCGTGACACAACGCCCGGACAGACATTCCGAGTTTTAGTCGCTGCTACTAAGAGAAGAAGACATACGTAAGAGAGATAAAGACTGACCCCCGAAGGCGACGTTGCATACATCTTCTGGTGAACAAGAATTGGCTTTGTCTTTTGCTTTGGGATTTTGAAATTTGGAAAATAAAATTGTTTTCATAGAATTTGCAATTCGTTTCATGTAGTATACAGCACACTAAGTTTATATTATTACCCAGAATGCAGTAGATGTGGGTGCATATGAAATTTTTTGAATAAAAATGTGACAAAATATATTTCCTTAAATTCTTGTCATGTTCAATACACGGTTACAGTGAGGTTATGTTTGTGTGTGTGAGGGACCGGTGATACCACGCAAACTTGCCCCGGGTGATAATGCATTGTTCATTAATATGATTTTAAATAACTCTCATTTATGAAACATTACATATAAGAAGTACTCATTGAAATGTTATATTTCCTTTCGATTATTACAATTTCAAAATTTTGCATTTCACAATACTAATCCGGTATAAATTTCAGTATAGCACGGACCCTCTCGTTTGTTTACAAGATGAACTGCATACCCAGTGGCGCTGTGATGATCCGTACTATAGTCAACAGAATTTGTCCCAGCCATTTGAATTCTTATGACAGTTTCTTTTCTTTTTAATATGTTGCGCCATCGTCGTGACGAAATGCGTGTCATAACCCCCATTGGGGCGTTGAGCGGTTAGGAGTAATCCTCTATTATTTAAATTTTTTAAAGTCAATGTCCTTGGGAGTATTCCTCTTTTACCTAGTCCGTTAGTCGTCAAGAGGACCGCCAGGTAGCATCTCCGCGCACGCGCTTCTCTCTTACACGCCCTGCGTCACTACCCAGCGGGCAGACTTTGGAAGGAACTAGGATAGGGGTAGGGTTTAGGACACTTCACATGACTTCGGCAAGCTCTTGTGAAGCAGCTGAACTCGTTTTGTTGAAACAAATGTCGCATGAGATTTTCGGAGAATAGAACCCGGAGTTTATAATTTTATTGACTACTTGGTATTTATCTTTTATATGTTGGGAAAGTTTTCTCTGGAATCATTATAATTTCTCTTTCATTTCTTTAAATTTTATGTTAAAAATATGTAACAATTATTATTTCATTTTGACTTGAATAAATACAAGAGGAGAAAGATGAGGCATTTACAATGTGAAAATAACGACCACAATCCATTTAGGGTTTCGCATTACACAATATGGATTGTGGTTGCGTACAAAACAACCTTGTATAATTCCTGAATCAAACGCTTATATTTAGTCACAAATAAATGTGTGCTTATTTATTCATAGATCAGAAAAAATAGATATAAATGGACATTAATAACAAAACATGCAAGAAAAAATAAATAAATATTGACTTCTGCTACAGAATCCCTTCCAAACTCCGTATCTAATGCCGCATCATTATTCAATAAAGGAAGAATAAATCGTTGGCTTACGGGTGGGAGATGTTGGGTCGGGTTTTCGGGGGTTGGGAATACTCTAAACGGTAAAAATTTCTTAAATTCTTAAAATTTTCCAATCTGCTAGTTTGTAGAATATTTTAATTGTTAACATTCCATAAAAATAAATTGATCGTATCTACATTTTAAATTTTTTAAAAACTTTATTGAAGAACCAAATAGTTTTACGACACTTTATCATATAATAATAATAATAATTATTGTTGATATTATGAAATATACGCAAAATCATTTCATATTATCTCTCAATGTTTTCAGTTTCTCTCAAGACTTGAACTCTTGACTTGATGTGTCTTTGCTTGTATGCTGACGAGATTCCCTCCCTTTCTAGTTTTTCTAGCGGTAATTCAAAAATACGTACGCAATTTTAGCTTCTTTAAAACCTCCATGAATCAATTACCAGAACTTATTAACATTTCACTGATGTTTTTTTCTTTTTTCTTTGCTTTCTCTCTACCGTTCCTTTCATCCCGATTCTTTCCCGACTTCCTATCAATCTCTTCCTCCCTCGCATTCACTCCTGTCATCCATGTGAAAATCTTCATCGAAATTGCGGGCATATTTTTCTTTGAATGACTTCTTTTATTATGTAATATTGTAATATAAATTCTGAAAGTGGTCAGGCGGAAGAGCAGGCTAAATTGCCTGAGCCTCGTCACCAATAAAGAAATTTATTTATTTATTTATTCTCGTCAATACTCCTTCAGAAATGGTTAAATATCTATACGATCAGTAATTCCAAATTTTAGCTATTCTATAATAAAGAAGACTACTAATAACTTATATGGATATTAGAGTATACCATGCAAATGTTACGTAAATAACCAACAACTATAGCAAGATAATCGATTCAAATATTTCATAAGCCACAAATATTCCGAAAAGAAAACTACTTAGCGCCAATCTTACATTTTAGATAATAAATTTAATTGTTTAACAACTTTCATTAAATTCACTTTATATATATATATATATATATATATATATATATATATATATATATATATAACACACACATATTGTAATGGTCCAACGTTTCGAAACCAAAACCCCAGATGCAACGTTGCCAAAAAGTGGCAAAGAATAAACGTATATGTGGAGTGCAGCGATGCCGATAGAAACATGTTTGTGGATCCAAATTAAAATAAGAAATTGTAGCATGTGAGATTTAGGGAAAATTGAATATAATCATCCGATAGAGCAGAAATTATGGAACAAAATAAAACAAACGGCATCAAATTCGGTTGACGCATTCAGAAGTTATAAACGGAAATATATTTGGAATTTTTAAGAAAATGAACAGAATATGGCCATTGTTGCATTAGAAAAGAAACATTACAAACAGGGTTTTTGAAGAATAATTACCAAACGCACGGACCGATTTGGTTGAAACGTTGGGAAAGAATAGAATAAAATACGGGGAAGACGACAAAATTAATATCAACTTTGTCGCATTTTCGGGAGCGAAGTAATTATAAAATATATCGAAGTTGTGATGGAGTCAATAGTAGAAACAAATGACGCGATGCTGAGAAGTTAAGGAAATCTTGCAGAACCAACAAGCAAGCGTATATCAATTTTTTGTGACAAAAATCTGTAGTAACAATGTAGGTTGATAGAAGAATCCAGCAGGAATGCAGATGTGAGAGAGAGATGTGTCGTGGACATGGTAATGAACGCTTCGTGTACGTGAAATCGGTGTGTCGTTAATTTTTTGGGAAAGTGTAAAAAATAGTTAGCGAGAAGTAATGTCGAAAGATTTATAAATATCTTGGAATATTAGAAAGGGGAGCAAAATTTAAATTCATTGAATTCATGTTATTTTGGTAGTAAAATTTCAAGCAATCACGGATAATCAATTACGTTATATCTAGTGTGAGGAAATTTGGCGCGGTAAATATTTTTGTTATGGGTCTTAATTGAATTAATGCACATCAGTATAATTTAGACAATTATTTTCCAAGATAAATGGAAGTCAGCAAGAGAACTTTCTAGAAGTGACGTATTTGATGATACGCGAAAATTTGTTTCTGTTGTCGTGTTAAGTATTTTGCCGAGCAGTACGCCGCAAATATATAGAATTGATTAGTCGGTGATAGGCTAGCGGCTGGACTTTCACATTTATGTGAAATGCAGTGGTTAACGAAGAGTGATTTTCGGAGGCGACCGCGAGGAAGGATGGCCGGCGACCGAACATCGAGGAACATCGAACAGCGGACACCGGACATCTTCAGTACGAGAGATGAGCCGAAAAAAGGGAAGTGAAACGCATATGCATGTGTGTGTGTGTGTGTGTCGGAATTCCTTGAAAGGCTTCGTATCAAAACGCATTCCATAAACAAAAACAATTTTTGTTGAAGATCAAGTTTTGTTAGTAGGAGTAAAATAGAAATAGTTGAAGGAAGGTAGGGAATGCGCATTCGAGGGATGAATGAGATTTTGGTACTGGTTGTACTAGTGTGTATGAATGATTTTTTTTGTTACTGTGTATTATCTTGTTTTTTTGGTTTCTGTGTGTTGGTCATAGGGTATTATATGTTAGCGTGGAAAGAAAGACGGTGAATCATTGCCGTAGAAATGAGAATAGAGTAAAGTTATCAACGCAAATAAATTATCGAACCAGAAATGCGGTTCGTTTTGGATCAATTGAGATGTTCGTAGTAATTTAACCCAGAACGCACAATCCAGTTACCTCACTGCGATTCCTGTGTAGGACCGCCAGCGTATCCACGGCAGTAGATAGTTTAAAAAAAGGGATTTATTATATATATATATTTGATAGCAGCACGGGCATAGATAACGTAGAGAGGTTAGAAGATAAAATTAATGAATGATAGGAAGAGAGCAGGGTTTTACTTAATTAAATGGCGACCCAACGGAGTAATAGCAGATGATAGATAAATTGTAGGAATAGGAGAGAGAGATAGTAAGAAGTAAGAAGGGAGGAAGTGGATTCATTACAGAAATCGGCCCAACGGTGGGGCAATCAATTATGAATAATAGATGAGAGGAGAGAGGAAAGGATACATTACAATATACACATATATATATATATATATATATATATATATATATATATATATATATATAAAATTAAGTTAAATTTTCAAAAATTAAAATATTGTGAAAAAATGTTACAATACAAAATTTTACAAAAACACTTTAAAGAAGTAGACAGATAATAAATTATACATTCAGTATTACTAACCATTACAACTGGTTATCGATGGTTAGAAATTCCAAGAAACAATGTAGATTTTCTCTCTAAAACAATTTGGGAATAAATATTATTATTATTATTATTATTATTATTATTATTGTATTATTATTGAGTAGTTATTCCTGATTACAATATTACAAAAATAAGCAAACATTATCGAAGTAAAAATGGAATATTTTATGATTCTTTTTTAACTAAAAACCACTATAAACCATCACAATCTACAGTAATATGTAACTAACAAACCTGTGTTCTTGAAAAATTCCGGAATGTCGAAACACGAAAGTAACCTCTTAGTCAAATTCCCAAACGAGCACAACCAAGCATTGCCTTTGTGCATTGTGGCTGACCACTCGACGACCACACGCCAAGCGCAGCAGCTAGATATCTAAGAATTATCGCGATTACATTATCCGAACGAATTGTATTACATTGAAGCAGATTTTATAGTGCGAAATTGGATAGAACGTTAAAAATTGCTTGGCTCAACTAAGCAAAAAACGACCGTACAGCATGTGGCATAGGGGAAAACCACAATCCTACAAGAGGAATCCCTTTGTCCATGTTTATTTCTAGAATGAAGACGATGGTCGCCGAAACGAGGCCGATGGCTAGCAAAATGGCCGGTTCCAAAATGTCACGAGGCTCCAACTTCTTTAGTTGCTGCAGCTGGCTCTGCTCTGACGATTCGGCCACGGTGACTCCTTTAACGCGTTGCCAATGCAATGCGTTGCTGCAAACGAACCAAAAGAAGACATGAGACAATAAAAGAGATTCCGCGGAAAAGAAGCACAATCATCTCTATAGATCAAAGTGATCAAATGGCGATACTGGAATATACTATGTTGAATACACCGGGAGCAATAGCTCAGTGCATCAACTGATGTCACTACGGCGCCTCTTACCTGGAGGTCCTAGGTTCGAATCGTGACGGGCGACAGGATTTTCGACACTAGCTTTTCTGCTAGGTAGAATTCAGTCACTGTGTGGATGAGAATTCTACCGGCCGGCTGCTCTGATCGGTAGTTTTCCGTGGTTTCTCCGATCAACACCAGGCGAATGCCAGAGCAATATAGCGGCGCTACGCGCTACTCAATAGTGCGGCGCTACCCGTTCGCGGCGTTTACCTTTGGATCTTGCCCTGGACGCCGGCCTCCACGAGGTTCTGCAGCAGCGCACTGAAGCGTTCTGCGTCAGGCCACTCGGCCCGCACCACTATCGCCAAGTAGTGCGGAGCTACCCGTTCGCGACCTTTACCTTTGGATCTTGCCCTGGACGCCGGCCTCCACGAGGTTCTGCAGCAGCGCACTGAAGCGTTCTGCGTCGGCCACTCGGCCCCACCCCACGCCAAGTAGTGCGGAGCTACCCGTTGCGACCTTTACCTTTGAATCTTGCCCTGGACGCCGGCCTCCACGAGGTTCTGCAGCAGCGCACTGAAGCGCTCTGCGTCTGGCCACTCGGCCCGCACCACCACCGCGAAGCAGTGCGTCGCTACCCGTTCGCGCCCTTTACCTTTGGATCTTGGCCTGGACGCCGGCCTCCACGAGGTTCTGCAGAAGCGCGCTGAAGCGCTCAGCGTCTGGCCACTCGGCCCGCACCACCACCGCGAAGCAGTGCGTCGCTACCCGTTCGCGCCCTTTACCTTTGGATCTTGCCCTGGACGCCGGCCTCCACGAGATTCTGCAGAAGCGCGCTGAAGCGCTCAGCGTCTGGCCACTCGGCCCGCACCACCACCGCGAAGTAGTGCGGCGCTATCCGTCTGCTGCCTTTACCTTTGGATCTTGCCCTGGACGCCGGCCTCCACGAGGTTCTGCAGCAGCGCGCTGAAGTTGCGTCTGGCCACTCGGCCCGCACCACCACCGCGAAGCAGTGCGGCGCTACCCGTTCGCGGCGTTTACCTTTGGATCTTGCCCTGGACGCCGGCCTCCACGAGATTCTGCAGCAGCGCACTGAAGCGCTCTGCGTCTGGCCACTCGGCCCGCACCACCACCGCGAAGTAGTGCGGCGCCACCAGGCACTGCGGCACCACGTGCGCGCGCGTCCGTCCGCGGCGCCCCCCCGGATCCCAGCACCTTCGCCATCACGTCGTCCGTCAGCGTTCGGACTTCCACAGTAGCTGCTCCGAAGCGTCCCTCACGCCGCTGTGGTCTGAGGCGTGCTGCCGCTTGCTCACTGTCATTTCGTTTGTTGGTTGATATTTTTGTGTAGCGTTTGCGAACTGAGGAAAAAATAATGACGTCAGTTCTCCCTGCCCCTCCATGTGTTGGCGCCCAGAAAAGCAGTGCGAGGGAAAAAATGGGCGGATTCGACAGACATCGGTCGCCGGTGAGGAAAGCTTTGACAGTGGGGGACGCCCGAGCGTTCCTGTGCCGGTGTTCCAGGCAACGTGCTGGAAAACCATATACGCTGTTAATTTTCTTTGGATGTGGAGAGAAAGGATACTTTTGGAAGATACTGGAACAATGGCAAAGTGTTATGTGTATCTGAGAGAATTGCTGAATGTTAAAAAGTTCAACCTACAGAGGTATTACGCAGACTTGCAACTCAGAGAAACCGGTCACAAACACACACAAATATATATATATATATATATATATATATATATATATATATATAGTAAATAACTCTACAAAAAAGTATTACTAATTTAAAACTTATTGCATTTTTCTTTATTACGTTCTTATGTTATGTCTTACTGCATTATGTATATTTTGAGAAAAATCTGTTAGCATACCCTTTGATGTCACTATGGTAGCTGAGTAAGTTTTAGGATAAACCAAATAATTATAATTATTAACTTACATTGTAACTTAACAAAAATTCCATCGGCGCGAGCAGCGTGTGAACTCTGGCATTCACCTCTTCCAGTGTTTGCGGCTGATGAGGTTCTTCTGGAACTAGCAAGAAGCTCATAAAAACTCCTGCAAAGGCGTTCAAAAGAATGATCCCGGAGGCGTTCAACAGAATGGACAGGAAGTTCCTGAGAGGACTCTGTCGTTCGTCAAAGTTTCCTGTGATGAAAATCTGAAACGTCTGCAGCAAGGACGAGCGAACTCCTGCCATGCGCATTACTGCAGCGAACGCCAGCCACGTGGCACCGATCAAGCCCCACAGCTCCCAAGAGAACGACTGCAGGATGCTGCGTCTTACAGGCAACAACTTGCGAATGATTATGCAGATATCGTCGTGATCGTGCGGGTAAAGATGTGGAGGAAATCCATCCGCGGAGGGTACAGACAGCGTAACGAGAACATCGATCAGGCGGTACATTATTAGGTGAGTTTTTACATCCATAGCACTTTCAATACGTTCGCATTCTGTTGATCCGATGTGGTCGGCAAGAATCTTTATCAGTTCTTCTATAACGTCAGAGGGGTCAACACTGGCGACTGTTTCCCAAACTGGTTGGCATTGGGTACGCTCCATTCCAAAGCGTACCTTTTTCCACGGCTTGGTTCGATCGCGTTCCATGCGGGCAGATATCCTGTTGGGTCGTTTGCGGAATTTTGCTGTCGGGATCATGGCGGCAGTGCCTCGCAGGAGAGGCAGTCTATCGTGCCATTCGTGAATGTTGATTATTAGACGCGCGAGGCATGAAACACTTTCAATGATCGTCAAATGGGAAGATACAAAATCGGTGTCTTCTCCTGCAGCTTCTTCAAACTGCAGACACCATTGCAGATGTTTCTCGCTTTGAGGGTAAGTTCGCGGATTAGTCGGGTACGTAATGGCTTCTGTGAAGGCAGCTAAGACGCAGTTAAATGCGAGCGCTTGTAGACGAAATATTCTTCCCAATTCCCCTTCTTTCATATGCAAGTGAGGTCTCGAAGAAATTACTTTTATAGTGCCGCAACTGTCGGCTTCGTCATTTAAACTATAGGGTATGAGCTGACCCCTTTTCTGAAAAATATATAATATAAAAATGAAATTCTACACGCAATCTTATATAATGTTTTACAGATAAATGAACTCTCAAGTTTGGTAAACAACTCGCAACATTGTGTTTCTTAGTTCCAGCTTTTCTCTGTCCCCAACAAGATTCTGACGAGGATGACAAATGAAATCCGAAAAAATGGAATCAGAAATGAAATCACGCAAATGGAATATGTTGCGGAGGTTACCTTATACTCAAATATACCGAAGAAATTTAGTCTGTAGATAGATGAATTAATTGACTATAAAAGTAGTGAATATAAACAACAAATAAGACTAACATTGTGAAAGATTTTCTGTGTGATTTTGTATTTCATTTGTGAAGGTGTACTTCATTGTCATATTTTATGCAAAGGATTTCAACATGAGTTAATACCCTGAAAGGAGTTGGATTTTGCGTCATCTCTTCATTTATTTAGACCTCGTTCGACGCTGACCGTTTAGAACAGAAAGCAAAATGCATGTCACTTATGGAGTATTGCTTTTATAATCGCTAGTATATCGTTGTACCACCCAATTAATTCCCAGAGACAAAAATAGTGAAGTGCATGTGAATTTCACTGCTAGAATTCAACATACCTTCAATAAGTACTCCTTAATTTTGAGATAATAACACATAATGCACTTTCTTGCTAATCTCACTATCTGCATGTGATGTTGCTCTGTGCGTGCATTGTTTTCCAGAGAGGTGCATTCTTCTCCATTAAAGATCATTCGAGGATATGACAGAACTATTTCCACGATTATGAGAATGTACAGGAATGGTCGGCGCTGCATTTCTTATCGCTGAAATGAATATAATTTTAATGTAAAAATTCATAAAGATTTTTCGTTTCACATTGAGAAAATTAAACATCTAATAACTTATGATTATTTCGGAAATTTCAAGGAAGTGATACGTTTTAAAATATGACTAATTGTATAATTACAATGAATGTATACGAATTTATAAATTACCAAACATATAAAGTAGTTGTAATAAAACAGCACTTACTTTCTCACATCAGTAACGGTTACGTAAAAATATAATACTGCAATATCTGACTTCACTAACACATCTCACTTATAAAATTCATTACCAACCGTAGTGCATTAGGCGCCAAAATGTAATTAATTTAAAGGTAATATATATAACACGAATTCTTCCAATCCAAAAGACTGCTATATTCACCAGAAACCGTTTAAGAATAAGAAGTTATTCTAAGAATTTCGAATTGCCTTAAGACCTGTCGTGGAAAAATTACGCTAAACTCTCATTTTTAAAAACCTGTACATGACCTGCTTTAAGAAACTACGTTTTAAAACTATTTTTTTATGTAACACAAAATCTCTATCATCAATAATATGGATTTCCAACGTAAGTTTTTTTTAACGAGTTTCGATATTATGGAGAATTTGTCCAAATTGCAACTACCGCCAATTTCTTTGATATATACGAAGGAAAATTTAAAAAAAACTATTCAAGCCTATTTTCAGTTTTTTTTTATAAATTGAGTGAAATTCAAGTGGAGATACGTGAAAACTCCTTTTTTTCATAAAATTTTACAAGATCGTTTTTAAGATCTGATTTCTTAGAACATATGTCATTTAAGAAAAAAATTCTGTCTTCAATTTTATACTTTTGCAAAGTTGATATTTTGCGATTTTCGAAAATACAATATTCACCGAAAATGAAAAATGGGAAGGTAAAATATTTATCTTCAATATTATAGTTGTAGAAAGACGCCGAAAAAATCCAAACTTTTCAGTTGTCAAAAATCCAGAGTTAAGCCTGAAAACAGAATCTACGCCACCTTTATAAGTGTTTTTCCTCTATTACGACAAGAAATTTTAAAATAATTGGAGCGGTTTTTGAGAAAAATATTCTTCAGGAAATTTATAAAATTGGAAAAAATCCCATGCATGGTTTAGGCGCTAGTAGTGTTCACGGACGGACGGATGTCCAGTGTCTTATCGGTATGCAAGACGCACAAAACAGAGATTCTGCCTGCACCACGTATTAGAGCTTTTTTTTCTTAATTTAGCAACTGTATTTATCTACTTTTTCGATATCGGGGCCTGGCAATGAATTTTTTCTGCCGAAAAGCCTACGTTTCTTTGCGCAGCATTACATAACTTTCTCTACAGGACTCCATAGGACTTTATTGGCAGCATGATACGCAAGATGTGGATGTCCTCTACAGACGACAGATAACAGACGGATCATCGGCCATAAACAAAGAACCCCTACTGCGACAATGGTTAGACCGTGACTGAAATCATCGAATTTAAAAACGATAAGCATTGGTGAAATTCAAATGTTACACCTTTCATTTAAACAGGATTACCAATTTGAAATAAATTAATGTCTGATTTAGAAAATGTCGAATAACAACTTCTCATTCCAAATTAGTGTAAAATCCAAACAAAATCACAATGAATTTCGTAGTGCTAGCGGATATCTTATGGTATCCCATTATTAAAATTACAGGATATAAGAGGTATCAACACAACCTAAAATTGTGGTTGATACCTCTTAATATCGTGTTATTTTAAAATCATAATTGTTTAATATAATTGTCCAAGAGTATCTACATTCGAATCGTACTTACGTTTCTCCACACATCTGCGAAGGTTTTCCTCGTGTAGCTCACATTACTTCCTTGTTCTCCCAACTGATCGCGCCTGTCACAAAGCATGTGCGTTACCCGCGAAGAAAATTATTTAAGCTCATTCCTTCTACAAAATATAGAACACGAGTATTGCGTCAAGGCTGTAAAAAACAAAACATTTCTTGCAGGGCCTATTATTCTGAAATGTCTTTCTCATCAAAATATAGTAATGTGGAATTCACTTTATTACTTAGGTTGCGTCAATAGCTAAAATGCGTGTACTCACGGATATGGCGAGCAGAGTTGTGTAATGCAAAACAGGAAACATTCTTACTCTGGACGTACAAAGCCGCGATGCGGATTGAATAGTATTTACGATAAACTTTGAAAGATTTTAGAAAATGTGGAAACGAAAGCTATTAGTTTCGGTTTGATTGATGTTTCCGGGTACGGCAACTTCTGTTATTTGCGCACGTTTTCGTGAGCCCTCGCTTCGCTAGTTGGAGAGGAGGGGGGGAGTTTGGTTCTTCTCACAAAAGGAATTTGATGTTAAATTTATAGTTCGTTTTTCGATGCAAAATAGTTTCTATTACACGGGAACGAACATATTTGTTTATCATATTTTATTTACAACCCTCGTTTGTATAATTTATTGTTGGTTGGAGTGGGGGTAGGTATTCCGGGGCTCAAGGAAACGTGCGCATATAATACGGTCATTCCCGTTAGTGTTGTGCATGTATTGTTATTCCGAGTGGTGAGGGTATTTCTTCCCAATGGATAGTGAAATCCGGCGTCGTCCTACATGTTGGCTTGCGGCGGAATGCTATATTTTATGAATTTATTATTTTACATTAAAAGCAGTTAATGTGTTGTGACATACCAATATGTGAGACATAATATGGTACAATATTTATTATAAACGGCGTAAATTATAGGGCTAAATAGAGGTGAATATGCCAGCATAGCAACGGTAAGCGAGCCGTCGTCAAGGTCAACAATCTTCATGCAGTGGCAATCGCGGAGACGGCTAGTTCTTTTGTAGAAATTTAGGGATTGGCTAGGCACGGAAGTACATCAAGTCTTGTCTGTAAATAAACAATCGAAAAGATGGACTGAGTTTTTTGAAGGGTTGAAAGAATATGATAGGCATTCATTCTGACTGATGCCGTGGTGTTGAACGGATAGTGCAAATTAATGTTAGGAGATTTTTGGGACTTGTGAGCATCTACTGGGGACTTGGTGGAACTTTGAATTTGAATGCTATGTAGGGACAGTAAAACTTAAAATATTTCAAGTGAACGAGATAGAAGGATATTAAGGGCTTAGGCGAATTTATCAGTAACTGGACTGGAATTCTAACAGCAGATAGTTTGTTGATCGTTGAGTATTCAGCATACGCGTGGGATGAACTTGGAATTCGAAAATTGGCGAACGACTTAGACTTTATTAACTTCGGAAACAGTGATGAACGGTGATTGAAGTGTGCTTCTGCAAGAAAAGAAGAGAGAAGATGGTATCTGGACCTGAGGACAGCGACGTCGGAGAACAATGAAGATGGTACGAGGCACCTTCGTCCAAGAGCGCGCGAAGACGAATATTACATTATAAGGTTGGAACAGGTCATGACTAAGGTTTTTTTTCATATTGTGTAGAATTATCAAGTACCAAAATTGTTTAATAAATTTCCATGTTTTGTGAAATGAATACATGATTCTCATTGAGCCAATTCTAGTAACGAAGTAGCAAGATAGAAATATATTTGCTTTTCAGATTCCTCGACCACTCTGTATAGATGGCAGATCGGATAATCATCTATTAGCATACAATAGTGATTATTTCTATAAAACCCATCGACCCGGTAGCCGGAAACTAATTTATTTATAGTTAGAGTTGAAGGTTGACTTGTATGATAGTATTAGCGTAATCATTTCCTGGCACCCATTTATAAAAATTCGGAACGGATTACGTTGGAATAATATCAAATAATATTAAAAAGCCGAACATACGAGAATGTTAAGTGACGAGATCCTTGTTTCCTAACAAACGATCCACACCCCAAGTGACGAGAGTCTTGCTCCTAGAAAACACGATCGTCGACCTGGGAACCGTTATTAACGAGACTACAGTACTGTATATCGATCCCTTTAAGTTTTTCCCTGAAAAACGATCCTGACCCGAAGTAACGAGAATCTCGTTACTAGAATACACGATCGTCGAGTCCGGAACCCCATTAACAAGACGATAACTTCATAAAAACTCGCTTTATCTCTACTCTACATCGATCCAAACCTTTAGTGACGAGATTCTTGCTTTCTAAAAAACAATCTAGACCACAAGTGAAAACGGTCTTGCTCCTAGAAAATATAATCGTCGGCCTGGACACCTTCTTAACGATACGATAGCTTCGCAAAGACTCGCTTTAACTCTAAATTTTCCCAAAAAGGAACAATAACACCGCTTCAACCCCAAATTAACCAGATTCTTGGCACCGTAAAAATCATCAAAACCCCAATTGACGAGAGTCGTGCTCCTAGAAAACACGATGGTCGACCCGTGGATTTTCATTAACGAGACTACCTTTATGAAGACTTGCTACAACTCTACTCTATATCGATCCAAACCTTAAAGTAATTGACTACTTCGTGGGTCAAAAGTATCATTTTTACGGACCAAAGATTGATTGATTGTTTAATTAGTGATTCCGGGAGCGTCAACTACTTCGGTCATTAGTCTTGGAATTGTAGTGCATATTTTTCATCGGGAGGTGGTTGTGATCATCACCCACTGGATGGCGCGATCCGGTGCCACAGATTGATTAGCAATTTCTGGCGCGTCAACTTTTTAAGGCCCCCGGCACCACCAGCAGTGTAGTCCCCGACCGGTCTCCTGGCATGTGTAGTAGTGTGGTGCCCACGGATTGAGAAACAGTGGTGCACCGGGAGCAGTAGCTCAGTGCATGAACTGATGTCGCTGCAGCGCCTTTGACCGGGAGGTCCTAGGTTCGAGTCCTGACGGCGGCAGGATTTTCGACACTAGCTTTTCAGCTAGGTCGAATTCAGTCGCTGTCTGGAGGAGAATTCTAGCTGGCCGGCTGCTCTTTCCGTAGTTTCTCCGATCAACACCAGGCGAATGCCGAAGCAGTACCCTACGAAACGGGCCACGGACCGCGCGCGATCTGTCCTTACTCTTCCTTGTCCTATCCTCTCCCCTTACACACACTTACACTAACATGCACTACACTACCACATATTCCGGGAGGCCGGTCGGGAGCTAGTAACTTGTCCCGACTGGGGCGGTGACCCGCTGGTGGGAGAGTCCTGGTTAGGGGGAAACCCCGCTAGCCGACGGTAGGTCGGCGCCGGATCTCGCCATCCAGCGGGGAAAGATCACCGCACACCTCCCGGAAAAAAAGCGTGCACTACACTAACGGAACTAATTACCAAACCAGTTGACGTGCCCGGAAACACGAAAAAATCAAATCAAATCAAACAGTGGTGCAGCATTCCGCAAAGACGGCCATTGTTGTAGTGAGCACCGCAGCAACGCCCAGCGACAGCGGGGGAGAGGTGGCGTGAGGGGCGGAACAAGAGTCGTGCAATATGCGTCGCCCACCGCCACCTGGAGCGGCCGGCCGACATGTCGTGGAAAGGCGCGAGCCCGGGGCCAGATCTCCGTAGGAGCAGGCTTCGCTTGGGCGCGGCGTCGGCCCTGGGCCCCGCCCTCGTGGGCCATTTCGAAACCTTCAAGCCGCACGCGTACCGCCCGACGTCCGTGGCGCACTTCGTCCACGTGGTGAGCAGACCCGAGGCGCACTCTCGCCGAGAAGAATAGGAGCATAACGTATTAATACTTGTATAATATCATAACGTAGAAATACTTGTTTGTATAACGTAGAAAATCTTGAGGGTAGGTCAATAAAAGGCAAGTTTGTTTACAATGCCAACGTTTTGGCCATTTATTTGGCCTGCTTCAGGGCTATAAATAAACAGTATAGTTAGTGTTAAATGTTAGTGTAAGGAAAAATATACAGGTAGTGCAATTTTACATGATGTGTCATTACATACGAAAACTAGCAATATTCGAACTATAATTTGCTGTGCAGATGCAATTGGTGCAATTGGGCAGCTGAAAAAATAACTTGACTTTTAATGCCCTATCCTCAAGATAGGATAGATAATCTAGAACAGATTATATTTAATTAGAGTTCTAGATGAACAGAAGGATGATTTTTGTCAATTTTCTCTCTCCAGTTACTCTGGAGAGGTGGCATTTGATTCATAATTTGGGTACGCTGCAGGCGATTAGGCCTGTGTAGTGGGAGGAAGGAAGCCTAATTATGTTATAATTATTAAAACTAACTTACAATACCACTTTCGGCGATGCTCAGTTAAGCATTACAATTTGTTTATTCGAGAGTTGTTTATATTATTCTTTCTGTTATGCTTTCTTGTTTATTTTCATTCATATCATTCATTTTCAAGCTATATTTACAATTATACTATATTACATAGTACTATTATTATTTATTTTTATAGTACCATTACACTTCAATTCTTCGCTTCATTCTTCGTTTCCGCGTGCATGTTAGTGTAATTGTGTGTGTGTGTGTGTGTGTAATAGGAGAGGATAGAGCAAGGAAGAGGAAGGACAGATCGCGCGCGGTCCGTGGCCCGTTTGGTAGGGTACTGCTCCGGCATTCGCCTGGTGTTGATCGGAGAAACCACGGAAAACTACCGATCAGAGCAGCCGGCCGCTAGAATTCTCCTCCAGACAGCGACTGAATTCGACCTAGCTGAAAAGCTAGTGTCGCAAATCCTGCCGCCACCAGGACTCGAACCTAGGACCTCCCGGTCAGAGGCGCTTCAGCGACGTCAGTTGATGCGCGCAGGTGGGCGGGGCGCGGCGCGGGAAGGGGCAGCCGGGCCCGCCCGCCCGACGGCGGCGAGGGCGCGGGCCGGGGCCCCGGCTGCGTGCGCTGGAGCCACCCCCAGCAGGCGCGGCCCCGCGACGCGCGACCGCTGCTCGCGTTTTTCGAGGTGACCGCGCTCACGCGCCGCGTCTGGTTTGTAAAAGCTTGCAACCTTAGGACGGGAAAAATAATATTTTTTTAATTTAATAATATATAACTAAATATTCTATAATATATAACTATATATAATATATAATTATATATAATATATAATTATATATATTATATAATTATATATAATATATAATTATATATAATATATAATTATATATAATATATAATTATATCTATATATTTTAAAAAAAATAAGGTATTCTCCCATGGCTTCGTTTAGAGCTTCTACTGAACCGATTGTAGTATTTTTTCCTTTAAATGAAAGAATGTGATCCCTAGATGTGTTATCAGATATTGTTTGTGTTGATTCACCACCATTTTCGGTGTACATTAATGAATTAAATCATTCTTTAATAGTACGCTTATCAATAGTCAATTGTTTTCTTCCAAAGGGTGGCTGTTTCAAAATCGATTATTTGAAATGCTAGATGTGAGTCCACGTCGCTTCATGGTGGCGCTGCTTGATGTTTTGTTTTGATTGTTGAGATTTGTTTACAATTCGTCACGGTTTTGTTTCAGTGTAATAATTGCATTGTGGCGTTGACAGTTTGCATGTATTTGCTTTTGTGATGTATTTTATAGAGAACATTCGGACAGTGGGTTTTGCTCGGTTGTACTGAAGTAGTGAAGTTGTTCACAGGTTATGTCGAATTCCGAATAGTTGCTCACGCGCCCCAAAAGACGCAAACGTACATTAACTGGACGCAGAGAATGAGAAAGTCAGCGCAGAAAATGTCAGTTTTGTTCTGCTTTGTACTTCCCATGCGAGAGAAATTCTGCAAACGTGTTTACTCTGTGTTGCTTAAATGGGAAAATAAGTTTACCTTCGAGCAATATGCCAGAACTAATCAAATTTGTTTATAGATGATGACACATCAAAAAACTTTAGAAATAGTATCCGTCAGTATAATAGTGCTCTTTATTCTGTGTCATTTCGTGTATTATTAAGGTTTTTTCCGGGGCCAAAATTTTTGATTAAATATAAATTTTGGGAACTACACATCAGAGAATATCTTCATTATAACCTGAAGATCCAAACAATGCAACATATGTGAACATTAGTCTGGGCACAGTATTTTACATTTATCTCAGATCTCACCGTCAAATTTTGACGGGTTCTCACTAGTATGATATATAATTATATATAATATATAAATATATTATAGATTTATTATATATAAGAGATATAAATATTTATATATTCTATAATATATAAATATTTTATATACCCCAGCGTGCTAACGTGTAGTCGCTCCCGGGATCTGCTGTGGCCACCCTCGCAAACCTGCGATCACCCCCTCACGGATCAGTAAAAGTGCCTCCGCACCGCGATTCGGCCCAACCTCGAATGCCCTCGGTTTTCTCCGCCAACCCTGAATCGCGAGGAGACACGTGACACCTCCCACCTGCGGACTGTGTCACCTCATTACTGAGTTTTGGGCCGGTCGCAAAATGGGGCCCGCCGCCAGCTGCAGACAATCTGTCCTCACTCATCTTTCTGCGCTAGCTGACCCATAGATGTTCTCAGATACGCCCCCGCCGGCCTGCACCCTCGAAGCGACCGCTCCAGTTGCACCGCCCGCCTGACGCCTGGACCACCCCCTCCCACACGCCTTGTGCGGTCCGATGACTATAATGCTACGACGTTACAATATAATAATATATAATTACATATTATTTTAATATAATTTAATACATATAATTTGATATTTTACGGCAAAAATAGTTAAAAACTGTTATCACCAAAAAAAAAAAAAGAAAAAGAAAACCAAGTTCGTAAAATGGTTTTTATTTCACCACAACTGTACAACAGAATATACCACCGACAAGCTCAGTTAATGGGATAATCAGGAAAAGTACCAAAAGCAAAGCCTGATCACCAATAACCAGAAGATTTAACTAAACGAGCCGGGTCGCCAGAATCTGAAAGAAAAGTCCGTAGTTTAGTTGCGCGCTCGTCTCTCGTAATCACTTAAACACTGTCGCATCAATACTTCGCTATACGCGGGGGCTGCTAAAACTGCCAGTTGCTCGCGGAGAGAGCTGATTTACGACCCCCCCTCCGGGCTAAAGGTCCGCCGACAGCCATACGGGCATTCATGACGCGCTAGGGCGCGCCGACCGGCTTGTTCTTAAAATTGTATTGATTGCACGCCTGATTACGCGAAAAATACTCATATTTTGAAAAATAATTGTGCATGGCCTCATTTAAATAAGAACTGATTTCATTTAAAATTATCTGAACTTCAAAGAACTGATTTGATTTTTTTTAAAAATATCTATCTTCTATATTTTAGTTGCAGAAAAATTGAATTCAAAATATTCTAAAATTAGAATATTAGAATATTCTTCGCAATATTCTAAAATTTTACGTTGAAAATCGGACCCACAACACAGACATGGAGTTCCTTTTGTACACGTTTATTTACAATCACTGTGTATTACAATGTTATAAAAATTAAAAATATAATAAAAATAATATTATAAAAATATAAGCGCATTTAATTCTATCAGAGAAAAAATTAAAGAAAAATTATTGAGACAATTTTGAAAGTGTTTGGAGGCTTCTAGTACAGTACCCCCAAAATTAAAACATTCATTTTAAATTAATTAGGCGGCTACATCGACCAGATCGATCCAGGATTGTGAATTTTGGGGAAATCCTGTTCAGCCGCTAGCGTTGTTCAAAGGCGTATAGACGTTTTGCCGTCAACAAATTTTTCGGCATCAAGGGCCCACAAAACGTGGAATCATCGTGCTGCAGGAAATTAACTACCAGCTATGGGCTACCACCGTAACTTCCAAACGGTTTCCGATATCGAAATATAGTTTTTGCTCAACATTGCGGAACACGGGGCAAGTAATGTGCCGTGGAGATATTGTTCGAAATATTTTTAGTTTCAGAGAAATGTAATTTTTGATTTTTTAAATGGAACCATGTTTTCTCACTAGCAATAGATAGTAAATAATTATAGATCATAAAACTGTAAGAAATTTCATGTAGCAACCTTTGCAGCTGTTGCCTTTGGGGAAGGTTGCCTTCGCGGCGCCGGTACTTTTGCGGGGAGAGGACGCGAAGGCTATCTACCCCAAAAGCGACAGTTGCGACGTATGCTACGGGAAACAATGTACATTTAATTCAAAATCTCATGTCAGAAAGTATAATACTATACCCAAAATACTCTCAAAATATTAACGTATGTTACGTCAATGTTTTCCTCTTTTTATAATTTATCTATTACTAATGAGAAAAATATATGATTCAATTTGAAAAAAAAAATAATAAAAGATGATCAAATTTCTAGAAAACTAAAAATGTTTCAAACAATATCTCTACACCATATCACTTGCCCCATGATTCCGCATTGTTGAGCGAAAACTGAATTTCGATATTGAGAACCGCTCAGAAGTTATGGGGATGGCCCATAGTTGGTGTGACTTCCTGTATCGAACAAGAATAATATCAACTTTTTTCGGTATCAGAAATTCCAAAACAAGTTTTTCTGACAAAAAAGCCATTTTATGCTGCACCAATGCGATACTTTCTCTATACTATGTACAGACAACTTCGGTTGTAGTGGATATCTCTGGACTAACATGTTCGTTTCACTATATCAGAGGTTCACTATATCCGATGATGTCAAATATTAAATAGAATTTCTTCAGAATTATTGATTTTATTCAAATAGGGGCAGCAAAATTCATTGACAGAACGAACTGAAAAAATTCAATATCTTATTTGTCCTTAAAAAATCAATTATTTTCAATTATTTGATTCGTAGACTTTGCATTAGTAATTTCTCTAGATCCTTCTCCAGAGTTCGTGTTCTCTCCATACTTGATTCTGCATTGTCCTCAGTCACTAAATATTGTAATGCAGTCTTCACACCTTTCAGTGTCTCTTGCACTGTTGGAACACCATCCAAAGACACTTTTACTCACCTAACAACACGAAAGATCCAATATATTTCCAGGAAGTATTTCCTAAGGACACTATAGCAGAGATTCAGGTTCACTATAACCGAATCTTCTTATGCTTATTTGTAATATAAGTGAAACGGAACCAGTGACTTACGTTCGTTATAACCGAGGTTTCTCTATATCTGAGTTCACTATAACCGAAGTCGACTGTACGTAGTACGCGAGAATACGTAAAATACGGAGACCGTGGCGTGCATGCGCAGGATGAATGCGTGTTCGGGGCGGCGGAAGCCATCACGGAGATGCCGCGGCGCCGTCTGGCCGTGCTGAGCCCAGTGGTGCGCTCTAGCCACCACCGCCTCACCTTCAGCGCCACTACCACCACCACCACCGCCGCTGCCAGCACCGCCAGCACCGCCCGCCCCGCCCCGCGCGCCTCACACACGGCACGCACCATCTTCCCGCAGGTAAATGCATACTCCGATATGTTGGTTGGTGATTCCGGGCGCGTCAATAGCTTAGGTCATTAGCCCCGTAAGTGTGGTACAGGTTTTTCGTCGGGAGATTGTTGTAATCTTCCCCCGCTGGATGGCGAGATCCGGTGCCAAACTACCGTCCACTAACGGGGTTTTCTACAACCAGGTATCACCCACCAGCGGGGCACCGACCCAGCCGGGACAAGATCTAAGTTCCCGACTGGTCTCCCGGCATGTGTGCATGTTAGTGTAAGTGTGTGTGTGTGTGTGTGTGTAAGGGGAGAGGATATGACAAGGAAGAGGAAGGAAAGATCGCGCGCGGTTCGTGGCCCGTTTGTTAGGGTACTGCTCCGGCATTCGCCTGTTGTTGATCGGAGAAACCACGGAAAGCTACTGATCGGAGCAGCCGGCCACTGGAATTCTCTTCCAGACAGCGCCTGGATTCGACCTAGCTGAAAAGCTAGTGTCGAAAATCCTGCCGCCGTCAGGACTCGAAACTAGTCACTGTCTGGAGGAGACTTCTAGCGACCGGCTGCTCTTTCCTTCCTCTGCCTTGTCCTATCTTCACCCCTTACACACACACTTACACTAACATGCACTACGCTACAACACATGCTGGGAGATCGGTCGGGAACTTAGAACGTGTCCTGGCTGGGGCAGTACCCCGCTGGTGGGAGATACCTGGCTAAAGAAACCCCGCTAGCCGACGGTAGGTCTTCGCCGAATCTCCTCATCCAGCTGGGGAAGACCACCGCCACCTCCCGAGCAAAAACATGCACTACACTTAGGGGACTAATGACCATAGTAGTTGACGCGCCCGGAATCAGTAACTATCAATCAATCAATCAACAACCACCCAACCCTCCTCTGCTCCCCGTGGCTTGGCGTCCAGCTGTCGGAGGAGGAGCCGGAGAGGGTGGGTGGGCGGCGCGGCGGCGGCGGCGGCGGCGGCGCGGAGGCGAAGCGCGGGCGGCTGGCGCGGCGGCGGCGGCAGCGGGCGGAGCTGGTGGCGCGCCTCGAGGCGGCGCTGAGCGAGGCCACCGCCATCACCGCCGCCACCGCCATCTCCGCCGCCAGCGCGCTGTCCTCCGCCTCTGCGCCGGGCCCGCCCTCGGCCCCCGCCCCCACCCCGGCCGGAGGCTCCGCGCCGGACACGCCCCCCAGCTACGCGGCCGACGAGGTCGTCGTCGTGATGGACGTGAGGAAGCAGAACGGAGGCCAGCCGCCGCCCGAAGGGAACGCCGCACTCCCCGCCCCCGACGTTGCCGGGGGCTCCACGGGCGACCGCGGGAAGCTAAACCCGTTGATGTCGAGCCCTTCCGACCAATGGCTGCCCCAAGTGTTCCCGTCGTCGCCCGCAACGGTCCTCAAGTCTTCCCACTTCTGCTTTCCGTTCCTCAGACAGCCTCTCACGGAAATAGGCTCCGCTCACCTCCAGTCCGCGCGGCCCTTCCCCGTGTGGTCGCTGGGCCGAAGGGCGATTTCCGTGTGCGTGTTACCGTCCGCCTCGCCCGTCGGCAGGCTGTCCACCTCGCCCCGGGGGCGCCCCCGCCCGCGAGCGTTCCCGCCACACACGGACCACTCCCGCCGCAGCTGGGAAATGGGTCCACAACACGGCCCCCGGACCGCGCCCGATTCCACCATCTTCCTGAGGACCTCCATACAATCCAACTCGTTCGTTAAATGCGGATTCGCTAATCAATCAAAGACGTGTACCTCAGAGCTGCTTATCCCTGGATCTGCCCGCGACAATCATGCGCTTACGGACGATGCAGTCGGGTATTCGTCCACTGATAAAAGCAGTGATGATGCCCCTTTTTACATGAATGAAAGGCTGTCATCTTCAACACCATCCGTGTCCTTGAGCAACTCCTCCCCAACAATATCCAGCAGTGTCAGAAATGAAAGTAAAGCCTTAATTACAGAGCTTTCCGCTTCCGAAACCGTGTTAACTGTTTCGGTATCTAAAACCTTCCTCATAAGTTCGCTTCGAGCGACGGTCGATAGCAAAGAGACGTTGAATTCCCCAGATTC
Source organism: Teleogryllus oceanicus (assembly GCA_964035755.1). NCBI lineage: Eukaryota > Metazoa > Arthropoda > Insecta > Orthoptera > Gryllidae > Teleogryllus > Teleogryllus oceanicus. The sequence continues at coordinate 47,217,583 of CAXIVR010000014.1, forward strand.
CACTTACAACGAGGGATCAAGTTCACGACTTGCCAATTCCAATTCAGCTGTTTGTCGCCTGGCAGTTAACACGCTGTCGGACGTCGCGTTCTATCGCCCTGGCTCATTAGGACGAACTGACAGTCCAAGCCGCGTCCGCTCAGAACCACTTCTGCCGGAAGAATTTGCGGCCTCTGGCTTCTCTGCACAGCACACTGGGGGCAGTACGCTGTTTCTCACGTCAGGGAACGAAGAAGTGATGAGTGTTCCGGAAACAGTTGCAAAGGGCATGTGTTCCAGAGAGACTATCGAGGCTTTCGTGCGTCGAATGCATTCTCTAGTCAGGTGGTCATCCTCAGAATCTTCTTTCGGAATACCTCCCCAGGGGGAGACCATGCAAAGCAACGCTGGCACTCATACGATTAAAAAGGAACAGAGGTTTCAACAAACCACAACAACATACACTGACATCGGTGAAGTTATGGAAACTTCGAATAATGAAACGTGCACTCCGGAGAATATTCCTTCAAGCATCGATCATTTCAGTAGCTCACATTGGGAAAACAAAATAAATGAGGCAAGGCAATCACAAAATGCGATGTCATCAGTATTTTCATCCTCAAAACTCTACGTGAACAGATGCAATACTTTACTAGATGGATGTGTTTTCGAAGAAGACATCGCACTTCAGGGATTTTCAGAATCGGCCTTGCAAATAAGTGACATCACTGAGACCACCCTCGATGATTGCGGGTGTAATATAGCATCGAACATCGTTGACGATACGCCAACATTATCAGCAACGAGACTTTCAATCCCGGCAGATATCACCCCCACCTTGGATTCAGGATCTTCTAGCATCTGCGCCTTAACAGTTTTTCCCGATCAAACAATTAATTTCATTCCCGATGAAGAAACTACACAGTGTAAATTAGACCAACCACCTGGATCTTCTTCAGCTCTATTAAGTTTTTACCCAACAGCAACGATTATTTCCGCTCAGCAAACATATCTTCGACAGGAGTTAGGAAAATTGGTGACTGAGGTAACACAGAGTGTAGAACAACTCCACAAAGTTGCTCATGTTTTTCTAAAAAAATCTTCAGTGCATAACAAGAGCCCTTCGCGGGTCAAAATACGAAAGTCAGGCATGGGATATCACATCATGAAAGAAACTGGCAAAACTCGTGGCAAAGTTTATCAATGCAACGTATGTCGTGAAGTCGATAAGGAAAGAAATATTGATCTAAAAAGCATAAACCAAAGCACCAGGGTACAAGCTGTATCTATTAAAAAGTTCGACTCATACTTCTGCAATGGTAATAATATTAATAATTCGCCGAAAATTGTGGAAAAGGAGGAGTCAGAAGACGAAACACATCCGGATAATTCTTGCGACTCTGACTGTTGCTTGACGATTGTAATGAAGAAAAAGGAACGAAGTGAATCACCTGACAGTGGGAATGAAGCAGTGATGGCATGGGAAACAAAGAAAGACGAAGATGAAGGTGGCTCTCATTCCATGAATAATGGGACAGTTGGTGAAACGAGAACAGTAAAATCTTTCCGGAAAAGTAGAATACTTCGAATTTCCAAACGGCCATTTGACATTGCGTTTGCATCAGGCGACGCTGCAGGACAAGACCAATGCCAGGTAGGGACGTTGCGCAACTAATCTTTCTTGATAATTTGATTATCTACCTCGTCGATTTGTGCATGCATATAATGCAGGAGACGACAAACGCCAGGTAGGCACGTTGCACACCAACATTTCTTGATTATTTGCTTATCTATTTATATATTATTGATTTGTGCATGCATATTATCGATTTGTTCAATCAAACTGGAATCTGGTAATATTTTTGTGTTCTCTCCTTTTTTAGTTCATAATATTTAACAAAGGTCATAATAATAAAATACTGTTTTAACTTCTGCTGATCTCTAAATCTTTCATAATATCTTCTTCAGAGCTCCTTATCTGTTTATCCTACATCATACATTGACGTATGATAATATATACAAATAGATAGTTATTCAAGTTCAAAGAAGACTTTAGAAAACAGAAACCTCGCCAATCGAAAAATCTAAGTTTTGTTATGACACACACTCCCAGATTCTGATTAAATGTTATGTTTCGATACGTCCGCACTAATTTATAGCCCAAGGCAATTTTGTATGTATCTTTATTTGTAAATATGTCATTTCTAACAAATTAAATCACAATTTCAGATATTTTCGATTAAAGTTAATAAAACGTTAATAAAAATAAATAATTATTTTGTGACTTCAATTTTCAATTAACACACTTTAATTAACAAATTAGAAAGAAACTAATTTTAAGTACTTACAAATACATTCATAGTACAAATTAATATATTTCTGAACTTGTAAATGAAGGGAGTCACAAGGTAGTTTTAAATTAGATGTAAGAAAATGATGACATACCATTTGCATTACGACGATGATTCAGAGGGAGACACTTGATGTTTGAGTTCTTTGATAAGTCTCCAGGGGCGAGATATCATGACTCCCTACCCTATACTTTTGTGTCCTCCACAAGATTGATGGGAAAAGTCTAAGGAATATTGATTCCAGATATAAAAGCGTCTTTGCCCTGTCCTCACCTTCCTCCCTCACACACACACACACACATTCACTAACGTGCATTACCGTACCTCACACGGGAGCTTAGAGCTCGTCCTGGCTGGGGTGGTGCCCCGCTGATGGGAGATACCTAGTTGAATAACGAATGTGTAGAGCGTGCTTTAAGACGGCTCCACACATTCGGCATTCGCCGAGCAGCGAGCTAGTGCTCGCCCAACTCCATGCAGCTGACGTAATCCCCGAATGTTTGCTCCCTTTGTTGTACCCGAAAGACTGACACGCGGTGAGTAGGACGAACACCGAATATTCGTCTCTCAGCAAATAGCAAGCAACTCATCCACACTACTCGTGATTCGGCGTGCGGTTGCTCGCTATTCGCCGAATAGCGAATGTGTGAAGCCGCGTTGAGAGGGAGCCATTGCCCGCAGGGCGCGGGCGCGGGCGCGGGAGCGGAAGCCGGGGAGCGGCGGCGCGCGAGGGCGGTGGCGCGGGGGACGCGGCGGCCGGCGTCGGGCAAAGTGCTGCGTCCGGGCAGCGGCGCCTGGCGCGCCCACCCGCGGCCTCGCACGCGCGGACACGCCCCCTCGCCCGCCGGCTCCCAGGTCAGCCGCGGCGCTCGCGCTGCCGATGCGGGTTGTGCGTAGTGATGGAACGTTTTAACAAAACATCGATACATCACTAACAACATCGATTCGATGTTGTTGAAAACAAGGTCCAATACCTTTGTTTTGAATATGAACGTTGGATGGAATATTTTAGCAAAACATCGATACTTCGGTACATCACCAAAAACGTGATTCGATGTTGTTGAAAACATAGACCAAAAACTATGTTTTGAATATGAACTTTGGATGGAAGATTTTAGCAAAACATCGATACTTGGTACACACCAAAAACTGATTCGATGTTGTTGAAAACATAGACCAAAAACTATGTTTTCAATATGAACTTTGGATGGAAGATTTTGGCAAAACATCGATACTTCGATACATCACCAAAAACAATATGGACCAAAAATATCGATGTTTTGAATATGAACTTTTCGAAGTGAAATGTCCTGGTTCTAATGTGAAACAGAACACGTCAATATTAGAATAAAGTACATTCTGCCTTAAATAAGACTGTGATCTTAATTTTCTAATCAATATTCTATATAGTCAAGGTTCCAAATGCATTTTAACGACATTACCACGTTCAAAATCAAAAAAGGTGATAACACTGGAGAAAGAATGTGATGGACTAACAGTTTCGTGCAAACTAGACATTGACAACAGTGACAGTTAGTTGTCAATGGCTGTTGATTGCGATACAAAATATATTAGATGCTGGTAAAGGTACAAAATAAATTAGATGCTAAAAATTGTATTTATATCATGATATTTTTTTGAAAAATCGATATTTCTGGACAAATACATCGATGTGAAGAAAACATAGAAAGCAAAACATCGATGTCATAATATACATTTTTCTACTCAAAAATATCGATGTTTTAAAAACATTTTGCCATCCCTAGTTGCGCGTAAAGTACACAAGACAGTGAAGAGGGTAGGGATTCTTTAAAATATGGGGTTTTGCTGGGGAAGAGGGAAGGAAAGGGTTGGCAGATGGAATACATAAAGGAGTGCTTAAAATGTATCAGATTATTTACTTAATTTGTTATTAAAATATAAAATAAGGTTTGTTTCATTTTTGGGGTCCGATTTAAAGATACACAAAGCGTGGTATAATTGGGTAGCTCCGTTGATTCAGCTCTTGGTATTTTCTTGTTAACCTGCTCACTGAGTACAATATTAACTCTTCTCACTACGCGAATACCGATTGTAGCTTCGCATCATCATTAAATTCTGTACTGTTGTGATGTGATTTGTGATTGAACTGTAATGTTTATCATAAACTGTGATCAAATTAATTGTCATAAAATAATTTTACATTTTGCGCTGTATAATTTTGTTACACAAAGAAACAGAACTAACATGCAAACAAGTAATTTACGTTATCTTATGTAGGGGAAGGATGTATCGATTTTATGTGAAATTCGTCTTACGTAATTTATGCACAGCCCCGTATCAGCTTCAGTTGTATTTCGATAAATCGCAAACACATCTATTTGAAACTACCAGAATCCCCATTTTTTCAGGTTTTTCTCTGCGTGTTGTCGGCAACTGTTTTTTCGTATTTTGTATTAACAAATTTTAAACTAGATTTACTGATGGTGTGCACGCACTCTAAAGAGTTATAAATAGTGTAATTTCAATTCTTCCCACAACCGTCGGTTTCTTGTTCATGATATAAAAACGTGTGATTTATTCTACTAATTTTTGAACGACCAATTTTGTGTCCAGAGAAATGTTCGTTATTAAAGAAACTTCTGCCTAAACGCTTATTGCTGTAATTTTCTGTTGTTTTCTGTACAACGTTTTGTTTTCAGAGTACTTGTAGGGTATACATCACAGAGTAATTATACATTTATTTGTCTATTGTATACATAATGACAGATCTAAGCAAAAGCCATGGGGACCAATCCACCCCTCCCAAAGTCAACATTTTTGTAATTATGCTCAATTTATTCCAAACACTTACCATATATTAATCGCATCTCATCCAAACGAGTATATTCATCACTAACACACTTTTTTTCACACTAAAGAATAAAAAGAATTATTTGAAGGGCTTGTCTCGACATACCTCTAATGGACGTACATGAATGGACATTCTGAGTCCATTCTGAGAAATAACAAAATAAAGGTTTCAATCCGATATTCCCTAACAAATATAAAAGAAGAAATGCTCTGTAATACTGCGTCATTTCCATCTTTTGGAATGATAAAACACACATTCCAATCGTTTGCATATTGCAGAACGAGTATGATCTACTCGTAGAAGAAGTCAGATAGAACTTTGTCACAGTAACTCATTTTCTATGATTTTGTTTTTTGCAACCTTGCCATTCTAAAGAGTCGATTTTTTCCTCCAACATGACAATTTACATAAAATGTAACTTTGGATATGGTAGTAAATATGTTTCTAAAGTACCGGCAGCGTATAAGTGATTCTGACAGTTCTCTCACCACGTGCTGAGGTATGTCATTGACCTGCTGCGAGGCAATCAGCTTGCGAGGATTTGTTTACTTTCTCACAACCAGAGTTCAGCGTTGCCGCTCATGCAACTCACACGAAGTCGCGGAGGCGATAAGATTCGGCTTTGTCGAAAGTTATGAGCATGATACTAAGACGGGTCGTAGCTTGTCAGTAAGCGTTAATGTTTTGAGATTTCATTTATCGGTCGTGTAGATGGTGCCATGAACGTAGCAATGCAGCGAATTGTACTGTTAGAGTCGCTTTTACGCTGACGGTACTGTAGGATTTCCTTATTTTTGTCAAAAATATAGCGCCAGACCACCAAGAACCAAGCTTTCTCCATTTCAAAAGCACGGAGGTGGGGGAAGGGGTGTCTGAAACGCAATCGCCCCCCGACCCCCGCCCGCGAGTGAGCGTGTGTAGTGATGGCAAATTTTACCCCAAACATCGATGTTTCGGTACATCACTGAAGGGTTTATGACGTCAATGAAAACATCCATGTTTTAATTATAGGCTAATAAAAATCCTATTTTCATATCCATTTTTAATTACTGTACGTAAAAGTGATATATTTTATTGTTTGGTTACCAGTATGTTAGTGGTATGTAAAAATTATTATCGAATGTAAAGAATAAAATTAACAATAAAGAACATGGTTTTTTTGCTCTCGATTTCGTATTTCACTGTCTATTCAGGCAATGACACGCCTGGCGATAACATACATTCATAACACGAGCAGCTCCCAAACTTTTTCAGATCGCACAGGTGAAATGTGCAGCTTGATAAAGAGGATGACGCAAAACAACGATATTGCTGTCGATTGCAGCTACTCTACGACGTGCTACGAACCCATTTATTTAAAAATGAAAAATTTTAAAATATCGATGTTTTTGCAACAAAATATCGATATGAAGAGACCATAGTCGGTGGGTCAGTGCATCAACTGATGTCACTGCAGTGTCTCAGACCGGGAGGTCCTAGGTTCGAGTTCCGACGGCGGCAGGATTTTCGACACTAGCTTGCAAGCTACATCGAATTCAGAGGATAATTCTCGCGGGTGGCTGCTCTGATCGGAATTTTTTCTTGGTTTCTCAGATTAACACCAGGCAAATGCGGGAGTAGTACTCTAACAAACGGGCCACGGACCGAGCGCGCTCTTTCCTCCCTTTTCATTGTTCTATCTTCACCCTCACACACACACACTAACATTCACTACACTACCACACATGCCGGGAGACGGGTCGGGGACTTTGTACTTGTCCCGGCTGGGGCAGTGCCCCGCTGGTGGGAGATACCTGGTTGGGGAAATGCCGCTAGTCGTCGGTAGGCCGGCGCCGGATATCGTCATTCCACTGAATGATCACCGCCACCTTCCGATGATTGATTGAGATTGATTTTTTCGTGTTTCCGGGCGCATCAACAGCTTTGGTTATTAGTCCCGTTAGTGTAGTGCATGTTTTTACTCGGGAGATGGCGGTGATCTTCCCTCGCTGGATGGCGAGATCCGGCGCCGACCTACCGTCGGCTAGTGGGGTTTCCCCCTTACCAGGACTCTCCCACCAGCGGGGCACCGCCCCAGCCGGAACAAGCTCTAAGCTCCCGGCCGGTCTCCCGGAATACTTGGTAGTATAGTGCATGTTAGTGTAAGTGTGTGTGTGTGTGTGTGGAAGGCGAGAGGATAGGACAAGGAAGAGGAAGGACAGATCGCGCGCAGTCCGTGGCCCGTTTGGTAGGGTACTGCTCCGGTAATCGCCTGGCGTTGATCGGAGAAACCACGGAAAACAACCGATCAGAGCAGCCGACTGCTAGAATTCTCCTCCAGGCAGCGACTGAATTCGACCTAGCTGAAAAGCTAGTGACGAAAATCCTGCCGCCGTCAGGACTCGAAACCTAGGACCTCCCGGTGAGAGGCGCTGACCTTCCAATGAAAAACATGCACTACACTAACGGGACTAATGACCTCAGTAGTTGACGCGCCCGGAATCATCAATCAATCGATATGAAGTAAATATCGATGTTCCTGGTGGAAAACGTCGATGTTTCCTCGCCATCCCTAGGCGTGTGTGTGTGTGCGCAGGCGCGGGGCGTGGCGGGCGCCGTGCTGCGCTTCCTGGGGCTGGGCGCGTGGGCGGCGCGCGCGGAGGGCGGGGCCTCGCGGGGGCGCCGCCCAGCGCCGCCGCACCGGACGCCCTCCAGCAGCGGGTACGACGCGCGCCCCGGCCACGCAGCTGTTCTTGAACGATGGCCTTGCTTCCCCTTCCTTAAGCAATTTCTTCTTTTTTAATTTGTTGCGCCTTCGTCATCACGCAACGCGTCTCGTAACCCCCATTGGGCGTTGAGTGCTAAGGAGTAGTAGTTAGTATTAGTTAGTATTTATTTGTTAGTTAGTATGTATGTTTTTAAAATCAACGTCTTTGGAAGTAATCCTAAATTACGTAGAACGTTAGTCGTCAAGAGGACCGCCGGATAGCATCTCCGCGTACGTGCCTCTCTCTTGCGCGCTCCTGCGTCACTACCCAGCGGCCAGAATTAGGAAGGAACTAATCCTAGTTCCTAGGGATAGGGTTTGGGTCACTTCACAGAGGTGGGCTAGCCCTTGGGAAGCAGCTGAACTCGTTTTGTTGGAACAAATTTCACATGAGATTGTCCGAGGATTGAACCCGGATCTTCTTGATGAAAGGCGAGCGACTTCGCTCTTACGCCTTGAAACAGCCGATCCAAACGAGAGAAGCAATAAACAGTTGAAGGCAAAAGCTCTCAGCGAGCACTGATGACAACATTCCAAGATGACAACATTCCAAACTTTGTTTGCTCGAAACAGAAGCTAGTCAAAGCTAGTTGCTTTCATAGTCGAGAACTTCTGTTCTGCTTTATTACCATTATCTAAAGAAATGGCTGTGGGAGGTCCAGGTCCTTCAAGAGTGGCACCTAAAACTCCTATCTAGTGTCCCTGCTGTTGCCTACCCAGAGCGATGACCCGGTCGCACACGTAGCAGGTATGGCTTTGATTTTCTAGAGGTTGGCATTACTGTAAATACTCTAATGACCTACTTTGTAACTAATACCCCCACTAAGACCGCCCACATTTCTTCAATCCATCGTTCAAAAAAACTTACGTGAATAGTAGGTTGCTGTAATTTCTGGTGGAGAGTACACAACCAACCGGACCCTAAATGCCCCTCCAAGTTCAAACACGGACAGGCAAGCGTTCACAACACGACGGGAACCGGAACGGGAAGGAAGGCAAAAATTTGTTTTCTAGAAATACAATATTGATAGAGATTCCGTTTTTATTGAAATCTGTTGTTCAAAGGCAGATCTTGAAATAAGTTCATGTACACTATTTCTAAAATGTGGAGGTTTTCGTTAAATTTTGAGTGAAATACAGGCAATTTTTAAACAATTATTTTGTCAAAATGGCACCAATTATTTTTTTAATTTCCTTCTTGAATGTATTAAAGGACAGTAAAATGAGAGGGGCTGGGCCCATTTCCGGAGAACTGTATTTTCGAGAATTGCAAAAGTATATTGATGATAGAGATGTTTTCTATTAAATAAAATAGGTTTTAAAAAAATAGATCTTTAAGTAAAGTCTTGGAAACGAGCAGCATAATTTTTGCTTGAAATTAATGGAATTTATAAAAAAAACACTTTTGTCAAAAACTGCTTTAATTTTTTTTTCACAAATAGAGCAAAGGATGCTTAAAAATGACGCATGTCTCATTTTTATAGAACTATCTGAACTTTGAAAATTGCTAAGTCAGGAATAATGCGAGAAATTATTAAGCGTTGTAACACCAGATTCAAAGTTGTTCGGCCGAATTAAGTTGGACTAAATTTCGAATTTGTATTAGGATTACCAAAATATTTAGGAAAACATACAGAAAAGTATCTATTAAAGGAAAGTAGATGAAAGTATTTTATTTTATTAGATCAACAATTAAATTTGTTTAAATGATGTTTATCAATGAAGCCAAGGGGAACAATTATATTTTCCTCGCACAACTGTGTGGCGTTTGCGAATGAAGTAGAAATTTTCTGTAATGAAGAAAGTTGTTAGTTCTTCAGCTATGGCTTGAATTGTAAGCTATTCCTTTGTGTTCTACAAATGTCAATTGTATTGTAAGAGCGGTTTTTTGAAGAAGAAACGTCTTGAAAATGGGAAAAAGATAAAAATTAAACCCGCTACATTTGTGGTGAGTTCAGTTTAAAAGCGCAGATGCGAAATTTATGTTCTCAAGTTAAAACAGCTTATGAAAATAAGTTTTGGACCCCGGAAATCCCTTGTAGAAAAGGCCTAGCACTATTAAGCAGATGGTTAAATGGATTTCTTCATAAGCACTTGGCAGTTCCTACGATATGTTTAGAACCCTATAATAGACTACAACATCTGCTAGACTAACGTATAGAAGTAAGTTGAAAATCGAAACACACTATTTAATATTTGCATTTAGCGTCAGCAAATCGACCTTTGCCTCACCGGCCAGATTACTTCAATGTTACTGAAGATTTTGAAAGCGTAGGATGTATAATGACCAGAATTTTCTCGAAGAAGTTGCTACAAAAGGAACTCAATTTTTTAAAAAACAGAAGAATGTAAATGATTTGGTTCACGATCTTGGTTTATTAGAACTTCAAGACAAATTACTTGCCTTAAGATTCAGGCTCAAGGCTGTAATCTTCTGCAGGATGACACCAAAATTACTTTGGAGGAAAAGGAAAAACGATGATGAAGGTTTCTGTAATAATGTTGATTCTTTGATGGAGTCGCATAACAACAATAGAAAACAATAGGATCGCGGGATGCAATATGACTTTGATAATATATATTTTAGACTCCCATCTTCCCATGCGCCCGTAATCCTAATCAATCAAATTACTGTTTGGTCCTGTGTGATCTGGGATGTAAGGAAAAATTATTCTCCGGCGGTGAAAGACAGTTCCACAGAACCGACTCGTAGTGCCGTTCACGGGTCCACAACTACATTAACGTATATTACATATTTAAATTTTTGAAAGAATACCATGATCATATTGCAGTTATTTGTCATCAGCCGATCTCCTCGAAAGATTATTCCCGTCCCCCAAAATTAAAGTTCTCGTGTGTGTTAGTGGAGGACTTTGCAAACGCCAACACAGAATTGCAATAGATTAGCAGAAACAATTTACTGGGTGGTGCATTCCCTCACTCCCTTTCATTCGCCATAAATGTAACAAAAATCTCACGTGATTTTTTGCCTGAGAACTCATAGGTTTTGGGCACTGTTCTGGGGTGAAGTATTATTTTTTAGAGTTGTACTATTTCCTGTGTTCACTATGTAGTACGATAGAAAATTATCTGTAACCGAATTATCTTGGGCTCATTTGTAATGTACGTGGATCGAGAGCAGTGACGTTAGAACACTATAACCGCACCTTCACTACATACTGAATCGACAGTGGTGCGTTGCTCAATTTTCTCTGGAAATTTGTTTCTCGCTATACAGGCGAGTTTATTTTTAACTATGTACTATAATAGTGGCTCGATGTTACGAGTAACTGTAAATTTGCACACTGTCATAACCCTATTTTTTATCGAGGACATCCTGGGTACCTCTATGATGGTAGTTGTTAATTTTGTGAAGAAAACAAGATTGAGAGTGAAAGCTGAGTCAAAAATTCCTCTAAGTTATGAGGGACGGAACAAATTTTTTGGGAGACGGGATTTAATTCTTGGAGGAGCAATGTTGGCTTTTCCGAAGTTTAAGTGGCTGGTGCAAGGGGCAGTTTGAAGGTTGCAAAATAATTTGGATGACAGTAAGGAAATGTAATTTACAATTGGTTTTATGTCTAGTTCTCTATCAAGTTGTTTATTGGTTATATACCGCGGGGCATTGGCATTTGTACGAATAATTTTACTCTGGAAGGTTGGTAAGGGTTTTGTTATGGAAAAAGCGGCACCTCCCCGAATTGGGGCTGCGTAAATCATTGACTGATTTGTAAAGAAACAAAGAATTTTCAATTTTTAAAGATGACTTTTTATTAACAAGAGGATACAATTTGAGTAGGGCTCCATAAGTTTTATTAGATAGATAGATAGATTTATTAAAGTTCGCTTTGAGCTAATGCTCGGTGGCAAACATTATTACAATTAGATATACAATTACAAAACTATTACGAATATTTACAAATATAATTACAATTAGAATTAGAGATTAATATCCTAGTTATAATTAATTTTGAGTTATCTATATGTTGACTTATAGCTTTTCTAACACTTCACTCCACTTCACTTCACTTCACTTCATTTCACTGCGCTGCACTACACTCCCTCCCCTCTCCCTCCGTGCCCCACCACACTACACTTCACTTCACTTCACTGAATAAGAGACATGACTATATTATTAATAATACTAACGATTATAATAATGAAACTAATAATAATAATAATAATAATAATAATAATAATAATAATAATGATAAAAGTCCCAGTGCTATTAATGATGACCTACATAGAATTAAGTATATTTTTAAATTTCACTACATTAGAAGGAAGAGTCTCTAGTCCTTTTGCAGGTAGTTTGTTCCAATCTACTATAGTACGATTCACAAAGGAGAACTTGCCTACATCAGTTCTTTGCTTTCTACATCGTATTTTCCAGGATGGTCTCCTCTACTTTTATAATGTCTGCCCATGCTAAGTCCCCTTTGTATGTCTTGTACATTACGCATAAACGCGCCCGTTCCCGTCTCTTAGATAAGGGTTCCCATTCATCTCGTCCATCAACGCGTCCATGATTTACAAACTTCCCGGCCCGTTTTTGAATTTTATCTAACGCCTCGATTTGCCCTTTTCTGTACGGGTCCCAGCAGACCGCTCCGTACTCTAAAATAGGACGAACAAGTGAAGTATATGCCAAGGATCGGGCATTCGAACTACTGTTTTTTAGAATGCGCATTACAAAGTGCAGCGCCCTCCATGATTTTTTGACTGTATTGTTAATATGATCCGACCAACCAAGTCGCTACGCAGGACCAAACCCAAGTACTTACAGTTTTTTACACGCGGTATATCGTTAGTTCCTAACTTGTAATTCGAGTGTACATTCGAGCGAGATTTGGTAAAACAAATGAATTTACTCTTTTCCGGATTTAATTCCATCTTATTTCTGCACGCCCAGTTCCATAAACAGTTAAGATCGTTCTGTAAAACATTTTCATCCGAAGACGCGCCAATACTCCTATATATTATGCAATCATCAGCGAAAAGTCTAACTTTCGATTTTATTCCAGTTGCAATATCATTAATAAACGCTAAGAATAGCAATGGCCCTAACACACTCCTGGGGACCCAGAGGTTACATCGGCTTTCGATGAGTGTTTGTCACCTATTCTGACTGCTTGAGTTCGGCCCGTAAGAAATTCTTTTATCCACAAGATTATTCGATGATCTAATCCAGTTTTTGACAGTTTTTCAATTAAAAGGCCATGTGGAACCAGATCAAATGCTTTAGAAAAGTCTAATATTACTGCATCTACCCTACTCCTTCGTCTAATGAATCTGCTATGTCCTGACATAAAGAAATAGTCTGGCTGTCGCACGAATAGCTAGGACGAAAACCGTGTTGATTTTGAAAAAGCCAGTCGGTTTTATTCCAGATTCGTCTAATATATTCCGCAATCATGTGTTCCATCTGCTTGCATACAACTGATGTCAAACTTATAGGCCTGTAATTATTAACAATCCTTTGTCTCCTCCTTGTGAATCGGCACTACAATTGCCTCTTTCCAATTTTGAGGAATCGTATTATTATTTACAGTGACATCCATTAACCTAGCAAGGTAAGGAATCATGGCTTCCCCTCCCAATTTCAATATTTCTCCTGGTATTCCGTCAGGACCTACAGATTTATTTTTCCTAATTTTTGCAATCCTTTTCTAATAATTCCTGCATCGACTCTAAAGGTTTCTATAACGGGTGTTGATTTATTTACTGAAATCTGATCCTTCGGCTTGAAAACCGACGCGTAATGCCTATTTAAACAAGCCGCCTTTTCACTGTCATTTGTAATTAACGAACCGTCAGCTCCGCAGATCGCTGGAATATTTTCTTTGTTCCCTTTCTTATGTCTTACATACTTGAAGAAATTTTGCCAACAGTTCAATCGATCGTTTAGAATAGATTTTAGGTAATTTTCTTGGGTATGTAACTTTAATTCTAGTAAGTCTTTAGATAATTGTAGAAAATTATTTTTGTGTTCTTTGTTTACATTGCGTTTACTATACGCTTTCCTAACCTTCCTTTTCAGTCGCCTCACTTCTTTGTTGAAATAGACCGGATCCGAATTGCACCGTAGTTTCTTGGTAGGCACGAATTTTTCTAAGCATTCTAAAATTATGTTCCTAAAGTTTGTCCATATCTTTTCTACTGTACATCCGCTAGAAGCCCAAGTTGAAAATTTGCTTTTCAAATATAATTGCATGTTTGTAACATCTGTTCTATAAAACTGAGAAATTTTTCTTTCTTTCTTTCTTATTCAGTCTGTTTATAATATAATATAAGGTTCCCATGTAAGATTTCTTCGCAAGGTAAAAATTTTTGTTTCGCATCTGGAAACTTGGCGGGCTGAGGCTCGCGACATCAACTGATATTACTGAAGTGCCTTTGACCGAGAGATCTTAGAGTATGAATCTCCTCACAGGCAGATTTTCGACACTAGCTATACAGCTACTGCCTGAAGGAGAATTCTAGCGGCCGGCTGCTCTGTTAGACCGTTTTCCATGTTTTTTCCGATTAACATCAGGCGAATGCCAGAATAGTGCTCTAACAAACGGGCCACGGAGAGCGCGCGATGTTTCCTTCCTCTTCCTTGTCCTATTCTCACATTATCTTGCATTACACTACTACACATGCCAGAAGGCCAGTCAGGAGCATAGACGTCTCGCTAATGAGGATACCTGGAAGTGGAAACACCGTAGCCCGACGTGTAGGTCGGCGCTGGACCTTGCCATCCAGCTGGAGAAGAACATCACGTGATAAAATATGCTCTACACTTAGAGGACTAATGACCATAGAAGTTACCGGGAGAGGTAGTTCAGTGCATCAACTGATGTCACTGCAGTGCCTGTGACCGGGAGGTGCTAGGTTCGAGTCCCGCCAGTGGCAAGATTTTCAATACTAGCTTGTCAGCTAAGTGGAATTCAGTGGCTGTCTGGAGGAGAATTCTAGGAGCCGGCTGCTGTGATCGGTAGTTTTCCAGGTTTCTGCCATCAACAGCAGGCGAATGCCGGAGCAGTACCCAAACAAACGGCCCACGAACCGCATGCGATCTTTCCTTCCTCTTCCTTGTCCTATCCTCATCCCCTCACCCTCATGCACTACACTATCACACATGCCGGGAGACCGGTTGGGAGCTTAGAGCTTGTCCCGACTGGAGCGGTGTCCCGTTGGAGGGAGATACCTGTTTGGGGAAAACCGCGTTAGCCGCCAGCAGGTCGGTGCCGGATCTCGCCATCCAGCGGGGGAGATCACCCCCACCTCCTGATGCAAAATGCACTACACTTACGGGACTAATGACCTCATTAGTCCCTCACAATTAACCTACCATAGAAGTTGATCTGCCCGGGTCCACGGTCATTGATGGTCTGTGCTTGCGTTCCACAGCAGCGACGCGTCCACTGGTGGGGGCGACAGCCAGCGAGGGAGGGCGCGGCAGCGCGGGGTCGCCGTGCTCCCCTCCGGCAGCCTCAGCGACTGCAGCTTCAGCGACAGCAGCGCTCGCTCCCCGCCCACCGACCACGCCGTTGCCGTCCCCACTGCCATTCACACCACGAGTCACACCAGGCTCCCCACCGGCATCGCCAACGACACGTCCGTCGGCGACCTTTCCGCTCCCCCCGCCCCGCACCCCCCGGCATCCCCCCGGCATCCCCCCGGCATCCCCCGGCATCACGGCATCCCCACCGGCATCCCCTCCGCATCCCCCCGGCATCCCCGCCGGCATCCCCACCGGCATCCACACCGGCATCCCCACCGACATCCACTCCGGTATCCCCACTGCCACCCCCTCCGACACAGCTGTCGCCACACCCATGATCATCCTCACTCCCGCCGGCCCTACTGAGCACGCAGACGGTGGCAGCGACGCACTGGAGGAGGACGAGGCAGTGGCTCCGCCGCCTAAAATGACGCGCGTTGACGCCGGCGGACGGGCGCCGAGGACACGCGTCGCGCTCCGGGCGCCTCCCTCCCTTCACGACGCCGCCACCGCCACCAGCGCTGGAGCAACAAGTAACGTTTTTGAAATGTTGTGTGCTATCGTACAACAAAGACTATAAAGAGTGTCTTAGAATAAATGTTAGAAACTTGTAAGAAATGTAGCGGTTCGAAGATGATCACATTTTGCCAATAAACGTGTATTAAGACATTTCTTATAAATAAATTGCACATTTATTTGTCCCTGATTTATTGACAACTCATTATGCACTAATTTTTGGTGGGACACATTTTGCATCACTCAAAGACATTCAATTTACCTGCCGAATATCAGTTCTAGGCGAGTTGCCTTAAAATCAATTTATCTGTTTCTTCCGTATATATTTTCCAGTACATGTTTATTGACAAAATGGCTCGTCTTGGACTCTCCTATATGTCTTAGAGGTGTGTACCATTTATTATGAGACATTCTGTATAAGGACGTAATATATTTCTTCCTACTATTTCTGTGAAAGTAATTATTCCAATCATGTTGAGTAGTGTCTAATCATTATATATAACATTCCCTCAATGTGTTCCACGATTAATCGCAATGACCATTACATTATTTTAGCGCTCCTAGAGCCACGATATAAATTTAAAGGCATTATTCATATTTATGTGTTGTATTGTAATGGGAATCAACAAACTCCTAGTGCAAAAGAGAGATTGCAAGAGAGACAAACTCAACAGGGTGGTAAGGATTAGGAATGATGTTTCCTTTCGTAAACCTTCAGAGTTATTAAATAATGAATTCCTTCAATTTGTATAACATTGGTGCATCCAATCAGGAACAATTTTCAAATGCGTAACTTTGTTTTATGAGTTTTCTCTCCATTCTCATCGGCAAACTGTTATCATCTTTGACGACCTTTCTTTCCCTACAAGTCATCCTATACAATGGTATGCATTTCTAGGGCTATTTTACTCGTGAAATTAAAACCAATAGTGTTTAATTAAACTTATAAAATGCCCCAATCAGAGTGGTGTATTTCAAAATCGCTTTTTCTATCCGATTTTCCTTACCGTTTCTCCCTACTGGCCAATTATAAACTGCGACTCTTCCATCACAGGAGTCGGTATACATCGACGGTTATGCCAATGTCCAATAGACCGCGTATGTACTATAACATAACCTCTTTCATTTTAACATAGCTTTCAGTTATTTTCAATATTCGGCGCATTTTGGAACTCTGTTGGACATAATTGCATTTGTGGAATAGTCCTATGAATTACCACTCGTCCTTTCAAATTCTCGGATAAAACCCCAATTCACTTCCCGAGTGGGGGACATCGACAATTTCCAAAGCACTCTTGGTGCTACCTAAGATCAATGGTAAAAAATTGCCTTGAGCAAGACGTATCTGGTCGAGGTGTTACGCTTTTCAACGCGGAGCAGAGAGACGCATGAATAAAACCATGCCCTTCACCTTCCCACGCTCAGCCGGGAGAGGGAATTCCCCTAAGAACTGCGCCCTGAGAGACAAGCGACCCCAAGGTCGAATTCTACACTGACAGCTGAAGCCCATCTCCTTCATGTCCGGCTGACACGACTAAATCGCATGTCACAGGGATAGAAAATGAAAAACAACCTTGCAGATGCATGCATTTCATTAAGAACATCACGCGTCTCTCTGCCAATTGCATCAAACTCACATGAATTTCGTTTTATAAAGATTTTTTCTGCACATGGAAAACCGTCTCGTTTCCGCGTTGAAGAGGTTCCGTTTTATGCTGTGTAAAATGCCCTTTAACTTCACGGGCCGGAGAAATATTCCGGTTTTGACAGGTTTCCGGCTTATAGAGGTTATGGTTTAAACAGCCATTACCGTACAAAAAAGTTGGAAAATTATCATTATTACGGCTGAAAACGCCACTGCAGAGTGCGCGCTGTGTGTTGTAGGGCGCGTGACAAGCAACACGCCTGGCGACGGGGCGCGGGAACCTGCGATGGCGGGCCGGCCGCACGAGGATTCGGCCGGTGAGACCGTGCAGGCCGCCCTCAGCCCTCCAATCGCGGATGCGACCGCCCGCGACAGCGAAGACGCCCTCAGCGCCGGTGGGTAGGTCGTCTCCTGCGTGGGCTAATTCTTGCGACAACGATGACGTGGGCAGCGCCGGTGGGTAGCCCGTGTCCTGCGTGAGCTATATCTTGCGAAAGCGACGACGTCCTAAGCGCCGGACCGGGATCGGTAGCTAAGTGCATCAACTGATGTCACTGCAGCGCCTCTGACCGGGAGGTCCTAGGTTCGAGTTCCGACGGCGGTAGGATTTTCGATTCTAGCTTTTCAGCTAGGTCGAATTCAGTGGCTGTCTGGAAGAGTATTCTAGCGGCCAGCTGCTCTGATCGGTAGTTTTCCGTGGTTTCTCCGATCAACACCAGGCGAATGCCGGAGCAGTACCCCACCAACGGGCTACGGACCGCGCGCGATCTTTCCTTCCTTTTCCTTGTCCTATCCCGTCCCCTTACACACACACTTGCACTAACATACACTACACTAACACATATTCCGGGAGACCGGCGGGAGCTTAGAGCTTGTCCCGGCTGAGGCGGTGCCCCGCTGGTGGGAGAATCATGATTAGGGTGCAACCTCACTAGCCGACGGTAGGTCGGCGCCGGATCTCGCCATCCTTCGGGGGAAGATCACCATCTCCCGAGTAAAAAAATCATGCACTATACTAACGGTACTAATGAGCAAAGCAGTTGACGCGCCCGGAAACACGAAAAAGCGTGAGCTGTAACTTGGGACAGCGACGACGCCCTCAACGCCGGTGGTAGGCCGTGCCCTGCGTAAGCTATATTTTGCAATGGCGACGACGCTCGGCGCCGGTTGGAGGTCGTATACTGCGTGAGATGTATCTTGCGACAGACTGAACACAAAACAAACATAAAATACCTAGCATTTAGATAACATTTTCTAACGCAACATAGAGTTATAATTTCCTATAACGTAAATTTCTAGGATATACAAATTTTAGCCCACGAACAATTCTTATACTCTAGATTAATATTGGAAACGTTATATATCAAAACATCTTGTTTGAATACACAGGTAGAATCTAATACATTTACTCGTTTTTATGTTGTATTATTAAGTAATTTTTCTCAAAATAAGGATATTTCCTTTAACTTTAGCTTGTCTAAATTATTGTAATTTTATAATATCCCTCTCAACCTCTTTCTGACTACTTTTTCACAGTATTCATCAAGATGCGGTTTAGTGTGACTTGTGTACATGAACAACATATTCTTCTGTTTATAAGTAACCATTGTCATAATAATATATTTATTTATTTCAATTAAGCCTGATGATGGAAACAAATAATTTTAAAAACGTTGCACTAAGTATTATTTAATAAATATTGATATGAAAAATGTATCGTCTTTAAAAAGAATCAAAGACCAAAGCTATTATAGTATTACGTTTCTAGGTGGTGAATTAAAAGTCTCGTATTATTTTAACAAAAACGTTTATTTTGTTACTTAACACAATCACTGAAAACACTTGATTATTTATTTACACTACACTTCTCTTCAGTTATTTACACTACACTTCTCTTGCTTTATTTACACTACACTTGTCTTGATTTATTTACACTACACTCCTCTCGCACACTCGCACAGTCCTAAGCACTGGCCACAGTCCACTGCACTGATCACAGTTCGATGCACCGGTCACAGTTCACGTCAGGTTTTCCCCCTTACATTCAGCTTCCACTGCGGACTCAAGACTGACTCGCGGTCGCCGGCCGTCGCGTATTTATACCTGTCAAGACAATCCAGAACCTTCCGGACACCGCGACTGTTCTGGAGTAATCCGCGGCAGGTGATGCAACTCGTGCTCACGGCGGTCGTGGTCGCCGGCAGATGACGTAACCAGCATCACAGGCTCCTCGGAGTGGCGCCGGGGGATGACGCAATATTCGTTACAATAGTATATTGGTGAAATAAGTCGCTGCTGAGATTTTCCGCGGGTTCGTTGCCAGTGCCATAAGCGCACGTGAATGGGCGCTTATGTGCAGGGAGCAGCGGCCGGGGCGCGCGCAGCCTGCCCTACCTGCTGCGCCGGCTGCTTGCCGATCTGGAGCCGTGCGTGCGCTGGGCGCCGCGGCCGCGCAGCTCTTGCCGATCTGGAGCCGTGCGTGCGCTGGGCGCCGCGGCCGCGGACAGCGCCACGCCGCCGCCCCTCGACCTCGACCAGGAGCAGCCCGGCTCCTCGCTCGCCGTCAACGTGGCCTCCTCGCGCCTCTGCGCCACGCGCCGCCTCGCGCAGGTATCTTGAGCCTACCGGGAGCGGTAGCTCAGTGCATCAACTGATGTCATTGCCGTGCCTCTAACCCGGAGGTCCTAAGTACGAGTCCTGACGGCGGCAGGGTTTTCGACAGTCGCATTTCAGCTAGGTCAAATGCAGTCGCTGTCGGGAGGAGAATTCTAGCGGCCGGCCACTCTGATCGGTAGTTTTCCGTGGTTTCTCCGATCAACACCAGGCGAATGCCGGAGCAGTACCCTACAAAACGGGCCACGGACCGCGAGCGATCTGTCCTTTTCCTTCCTTGTCCTATCCTCTCCTCTTTCACACACACACACACACACACACACTGGCATGCACTACACTACCACATATTCCGGGAGACCGGTCGGGAGCTTAGAGCTTTTCCCGACTCAGGCGGTGCTCCGCTGGTGGGAGAGTCCTGGTTAGGGGAAACCCCACTAACCGACGGTAGGTCGGCGCCGGATCTCGCCATCCAGCGGGGGATGATCACTGCCATCTTCCGAGAAAAAAACATGCACTACACTAACGGGACTAATGACCGAAGCAGTTGACACGCCCGGAAACACGAAAAATCAATCAATCAATTATTGAGCCCTCGCTTCGCTAGTTGCCAGGAGTGGGAAGTTTGGTTATTTTGACAAAAGGAATTTTTTATCGAATTTCTAATTTTTAAGTTTTATTTTTGATTGTCATATTTATATTAATAATAAGTTCCATGAATTATAGACAATCATATTTAAAATAAAATTATGAAAGTTCGTTTATTACATTAAATCTTGATAAAAGTTGGTACAATGTTTCGCAGATTTGTGCGTTTCCATCTTCAGATGCAGTTCTTGTTACAAAATACATCAATATGATAAATGAATCAATCATTATGAAGACATCATGTAATCTGAAAACATATTATTGGAAGCTTACCTTTCATAAAGATATAAACATATTTATTAACAATATCAATAAGCAAATTTATCTTTGGGAAAACTCAAGATTGATAGGTAAAATGTAATAAAGAAATTGATAAACGATGAGACATTAATATATTAATTTCTATAGAAATTAATATATTAACACTCCCGGCATATGTGGTAGAATAGTGTATGTTAGTGTAAGTGGGGAACATTTCCAACACCTCCCAGGTGGTCCCCTGATACGCCTGGGGTGTGACTCTTATTTTCTCCTCCAGATGTCGGTCTCAGTTAACGATATCCGAACTATCTGAATGGCAGAAAGTAAGATCTCGTTAGGGCGAGATATTGTTGGAGGGATTTCATTTTGCAGCGCAATTTATTTAACATCTGTCAACATTTTATTTATTTATTTAACGTAAAAAAACAGTTAAAACTGCGTATGACCTGCCATGGGGAAAAGTGAAATGTGTGCACATTTTCAATATTTTGTGATCCCTACACTACGTCATATACTACTTGAATTTGAATGTAAAAAATGCTCCCATGTAATAAAATTTATTTGCAAGGATAAATAAGCAATAAATTTTGGGCTCTTATCGATGATGTCCTTCGTCAAGGTCTTCCTGCCGCGACAACATGGAAACGATAATTTGAATAATTGTATTTCCCACTGAATTCTAGAAGACGTGCACAGATAATGAAGTTACATTTATGTCCAGAAGCAAAACAAGAGGCCATCTCAGCATTTGCTCAATGGATCAGGGAAACTGGACGAAAAACCTGATCGAGATGGGGGTCATTGACCCAGAAGCTGCGATACAATACTTGTTACATATTGTTTAGAATTATACAGTCCAATTGTAAATAATACATTAAATACCACTGTTCAAATTAATGTTACTTTCCTTGTGGTGATCAGTATAGTCTCTAATTGTATAGAAACAGTTATGCAGCAGAAACGATTTCACTTTGGATTTAAACTTTTCAATCGAATTTAATCGTTTAATGCTATCTGGCAAAGTGTTGTAAAATAATGTGCATGAATTGTATGTGAATGTTTTGTAATGAGATGTTGATACTGTCACCTGATGAATATGATTTCTACGTCGAGTGTTATAGTAATAGACGTCGGCATTTTTGGAAAATATATTCCCGCCCTTAAGCAAGTCATTTTTGACAAAAACCACTGAATCGTAAATCAACAGACAAGATAATGGTAAAATTCCTAGATTAATGAAGAGAGGCTTACAAGAATCACGTGGGTGGGATTTGGTTATTATTCGTACAATTCCTTTTTGTAATCTAAAAGTCTGGAGCTATAAGATGTATTTTCCCAGTATATTATGCCATATCTCAGGCGGGAATGAACATTCGCGAAATGTACACAACGAACAGTATGAAGGCTGACTGAATTTGCAAGAATTCTGAACGCGTAGCATAATGAACTTAATTTTGTGTTCAATTCATTTAAATGGACGTTCCATTTAAGGTTTGACTGAATTGAGAGACCTAAAAATGTTGTTACCTTAACATCAGTCAATGGTCCACCGTTCATTTTCAATGGAGCACAGAATGATTTATTTGAAATGGAAAACTGCATTAAAACCGTTTTCTTTTTTTTTACTATTAATTTGTTATTTCGGAACCAATTTGAAACATCTGATATTGTACTATTTACGGTTTCTTTATTGCAAAGGATGTTCGTATCATCCGCAAAGAGAACCGTTCTTCCGTTTCGAATCGTCGAGGGCATATCGTTTACGTAAAGTAGGAACAGAATAGGGCCTAAAATCGATCCTTGAGGAACTCCACGTGCAATGGGCAAAGAGTCGGAAAGTGCGTACGTAATGTTCTATTATTTCGGTAAGGTATTGCAACTCTCTGAGATCGTTGTTTAAGGTACGAACATAACCAATCTAGAGCAATACCACGGATTCCATATGAAGGTAATTTTGAAAGTAAAATGTCATGATCAAAGACGTCAAAAGCTTTTGAGAGATCTAAAAATAATCCAATAGGTGCCTCGTTTTGAATCAGTGATGACGCGACATCTTTAAGAAAGGAAAATATAGCTGTTTCCGTTGATTTTGATTTTCTAAATCCATGTTGGCAATCTGAAAGCGCATCGTGTTTACTGAGAAAGGTTTCCATTCGTGCGTAAAAAAGTCTCTCTAATATTTTTGAAAAGACTGATAGAAGAGAAATGGGCCGATAATTTTGAATTTCATTTTAGTTGCCTTTTTTGAAGAGCGGCTTAATTTTAGCTGTTTTGAAAATATCCGGAAACATTCCAGTGCATAACGATGAATTCATTTTCATTACACTAAATTGTTTATTTATTTTTTTAGTATAGCACGAAATACACTTATATATTAGAGTAGGTTCGATTTTCGTTGAAATCTTTCAGTTTTCGAAAAAAATTCAAAACATACAAATAATGCGAGAAAGTTTGTGCAGTTGTAGCCTCATTAGCGTCTGTTTGGCCTGTGAACGTTTGCTCGGAGGAGGCTCCTAAAAATGATGCACGTGTCATTTCAAGTTTTTTTAAAAATTCCAGTCAGATGTCATGGAAAATATTTTGAAACCCTGAATTGATTTCGCATATTTTTCGGGAAACAAAGACATTTTTTAAAAACTGCTCCAATTTTTTCCTTCTTTTTTTCTAGGATAGCGTGAATTTGCTTATAAAGTGGAGCAGATTTTCATTGAGTTTTCGAAAAAATGCAGAAGCTACAAGTGATGCGAAAAAGTTTGTGCATTTGCGTAGCCCCACTGGCGTGTGTTTGACCGTCTCAACCTTTGTCCGGGTGAGGCCGAAGAGGAGGCGTGCGAGGGCGCGGCGCGTAAGACGAGCAGCCTGGATGTGCTGGAGAAGGCGAGTCGTCTGCTGGTGGACGCCCTGAGCCACTCGCTGGGCCCCGCCGCCCTGGGCCCAGGCTGCTGACCCCTGCGGGACCCCAAGAACCAGCTGTTCGCCCGCGGTCAGCCCCACCCCCACCCCACGCACACGCGGCTCAAAACTCAGTCTGGCACAGATGTCTCAGAATTACGTTCCGAACAATTTAATTCAAGACGAACGGTTCAATGACGAACAATGTCAACACTTGTCTCAGAACGATGGAACTTCTAGGAAATGGAGAGGGTTTGAAAATGATCTAT
This sequence comes from Teleogryllus oceanicus, assembly GCA_964035755.1. NCBI lineage: Eukaryota > Metazoa > Arthropoda > Insecta > Orthoptera > Gryllidae > Teleogryllus > Teleogryllus oceanicus. The sequence continues at coordinate 47,241,822 of CAXIVR010000014.1, forward strand.
TTTTACCAAAAAGCATGTGACGAGATATCTCTAATTACAAAGTTACATATGTGACATTTGTCCCTCATTGATAAGCATTTCCTCATGCTATCGACTGTGACCACTAGTGCATGAAAAGACTGATCATACTCATGCAAATGTCACATTGGTTTTCGTTATATGAAATTTCCCCCCACGCGTTCATTGGCAAAAAGAACATAATCGGTTTCGATCCTTTTCATGCCCTGAAAGTGTGTACCGTATATTTTGAGACACCTGTATAATTATTAACATTTCTAGGTCGATAAAAAAATAACAAAGTTAAAGTTTGTAAATACAAGTTTATAACAAACAAATCGCATCACAAATCTTCAAAGGCAACGTTATTATTTACCTCATCGTCCGTGTTTCCTTCGATACTCTTCTATTCCCAACTTGTAAGAAAAATACTGGAGCAATAACAGCACATTCTTTCTCGCATTGTTTGTACCTTTTGCATTTTTTCAAAATTCGTGATTTTAATGAAAATCGAATTTACTCCATTTTTAGAAGCGTACTTTGCACTAACCGAGAAAAATATAAAATAGTTTAGAAGTTTTTGAGAAAATCTTAAAATTTCCTTTACTTCAATCAAAAATAGTACACAATCTGTTATAGGCAATAAATTACTGTGTATAAAAACAAAGATTATCCACCTTTTAAATATCAAGGACATACAATACGAATGTTTCTGCCGAAAAATCGCCAGTTTCGCTCCAGCGTTACATAACACTATATGCGAGTACTACATAAGTAGTGTGATAGAAAGTTAACATCACATAAATGAGAAATGCCTTTTTCTTCGAATAGGAGAACGCATACGTTTTCTTTGACTAAAAAACAATTGTTTCTATTGTTATTAACGGGCGGTGAACTGTTTAAACCTTAATGGACTCTGATCGTTAAGAGGGGCTTTTTGTCCCGCACTTTAGTTGCATTAAGTCAATATAAAAAACAGAATTAAGAACAATACAAGATCCCTTCCAATAAGCGACGAAAAATAAATAATAAGGAACAACACAAGAATCGAACACTCGTCAATTCAGAATGTTACTACGTAGATTTTAAGGCGCCAAAAGAAAGGGCTCTGCACAAAGAAAAGTATCCGGACACTGATTGATGAGGCATTTGTTGCTCAAGATTAAAATTTTATGAATACCTAATGTATTTTCAGTCTTTGAGAAGTGAAAAAAAATCTTAATGAATGAGTAAGTTATAAAATTACTCTGAAACGACTCAAACCATTTCAACCAAACTTAGTTCACATATTACTTGCAATCTAGAATGCCTACTGTGACAGTGAAACACCTATCTCTCCCAGTGGAGGGGAGTGTTAGTAGGAAAAAAATTAAAATGAGATGGCAAACTGCAAAACATATAATGCGGACGGAACGAGAAGGGCCGGTGGACAAAGCGTTGTGATTGGAACTGAGTGAGCGTGGCTGTTTTATACAGTTGGGATAAGAAAATACCTACGCAACGCCAGGTAATCAGCTACTATATAAGTAAATAATACATAAACAAATTTATAATTATGTAAATAAACAAATACGCAAACAAAATGAAGATAAGAGAAACTGGTTCAAGAAAGAACTAATTACTGGGAGTGGTAGCTCCGAGCATCAATTGATGTCATTGCAGTGCCTCTGACTTCCAAGGTTCGAAACCTGACGTTGGCAGGATTCTCGACGTTAGTTAGTCCGCTAGGTCGAATCCAGTCGCTGTCTGGAGGATAATTCTAGCGGCCGGCTACTGTGACCGGTAGTTTTCCGTGGTTTCTCCGACCCACACCAGGCGAATGCCCGAGTTCACACCATCCAGCGAAAGAAGATCACACGTTTTTCCCCTTACGAGGAAAAAACATGCACTATACATACGGATGTCAACATCCGGTGTCAACATCGTGATGCAGGACCGGCCGTTTCCATCTACTAAAGACCTTAGCAGTGCACCCGCCAGGAAGCACCGGAAATCAATCAATCAAAAACACGATCAGTCGGCCAATTCGGTATTCCACGCTGATTCGCGTTCTCTCAGAATGAAGGCCTTATCATATCGATCACGTTTCTCACACTATAACTTTTTTAGTCGATATTTCATTTTAAATGAATGATGATCATATCTACGCAGGATCATATTCCTTTGAAGGTACTGTTTTCTTCCCCTTCCAGTAGATATCATCTCGCAACTCACGCACTACGTTAACATAATGTACATCCAAGTTTCGAACATCCATACTCAACACGCGTACACAATTCACAACATATAATTTTGAGGTTAATCCGACGTTAATTTTTAGGTTAATCCGACGTTAAACCACGTCTTGGTACGGACTAAAGTTTAGTCCGGTCTAACAGCAGATCATCTTCCGACTACTTTCAAAACATGTTCATGAATACAGTCTCCAATCCGATGTTAGTCCGGACTAAATTCAGCTAGATCGAATTCAGTCGCTGTCTAGAGGAGAATTCTAGCGGCCGGCTGCTCTGATCGGAGGTTTTCCATGGTTTCTCCGATCAACACCAGGCGAATGCCGGAGCAGTACCCTAACAAATGGGTTGCGGACCGCGCGCGATCATTCCTTCCTCTTCCTTGTCACATCCTCACCCCTTACACACACATACACTTACACTACCAAACATGCCGGGAGACCGGTCGGGGACTTAGAACTTGTCTCGGATGGAGCGGTGCGCCGCTGGGGGGAGATACCTCGTTGGGGAAAACCCCGTTAGCCGGTAGGTCGGCGGCGGAATATGCCGTCCAGCGGGGGAAGCCCACCGACACCGTCCAAAAAAACATGCACTACGTTTACGGGAATAATGACCATATTAGTTTGCTTTTCTAAATAACCAACAATCAATCAAGATTTGATTGATTGATTATTTCGCTTTTCCGGGCGCGTCAACTGCTTTGGTCATTTGTTCCGTTAGTGTAGTGCATGTTTCTTTTTCTCGGGTGATGGTGGTGATCTTCCCCCACTGGATGGCGAGATCTGGCGCCTACCTACCGTCGGCTCGTTGGGTTTCCCCCCTAACCAGGACTCTCCCACCAGCGGGGCACCGCCCCAGCCGGGACAAACTCTAATCTCCCGACCGGTCTCCCGGCATACGTGGTTGTGTAGTGCATGTTAGTGTAAGTGTGTGTGTGTGTGTGTGTTAGGGGAGAGGATAGGACAAGGAAGAGGAAGGGCAGATCGCGCGCGGTCCGTGGCCCGTTTTGTAGGGTACTTCTCCGGCATTCGCCTGGTGTTGATCGGAGAAACCACGGAAAACTACCAATCAGAGCAGCCGGCCGCTAGAATTCTCCTCCAGACTGAATTCGACCTAGCTGAAAAGCTAGTGTCCAAAATTGAAATGATTGAAGGCGTTGTCATTGTCAACAATAGTATTTATTTCACAAATAGCAGCTTTCGATGGCTTAGCCATCATCATCAGTTTTCTGCTGTCTAGGAGTCACAAAAACGACTACCTGAAATAAATACTATTGTTGACAATGACAACGCCTTTAATCATTTCAATTATGTAAATGTCAACTACAACTCACCACTGAATCAATAATGAATAGTGTCGAAAATCCTGCCGTCGTGGGGAGTGGGAACCTAGAACCTCCCGGTCAGAGGCGCTGCACTGACATCAGTTGATGCACTGAGCTACCGCTCCCGGCCTATCAATCCGGAGTAAAAAACAACCATGTAATAAGTCCATGTAACCATGTAAACCACCATGCAACCATGTAACCATATAATAAAGCCGCATTAACAAACAGGAAGAAGTCGCTGAGGCGGCGCGTGTGGCGAGCGGACGCGCAGACGGACATCCCGCAGCAGCAGCAGCCGCACGCAAAGCGGGCAAAGGGCGAGGGCGAGGGCGGGGGCGGGCCGCACGCGAGGGCCACCCGCCCGCTGCGGCCGCCCCGCGCCGCCCCGCCCCGCCTCGGCTCCGCCGCTGCGCCGTGCGCCGCCCCGCGTCGCCCCAAGGCTCGTTCTCTTGCGCCCCCGTTTCGAACCCCGCTCCCTCAGAGGTTAGAGCCCCTTCGCGCACGGAGACACTCAGCAGCGCTGCTGCAGCCGCCGGCAAAGCCTTGCTTTAAGGTAGCTGTCTGCCTCGTAATAATGAACTGGTGGTGCTACAGAATAGCAGAGAGTTTTCTGAATTAAAGACCGGTAGCGGTAGCTCAGAGCATCAACTGATGCCACTGCAGCGCCTCTGACCGGCAGGTCCTAGGTTCCCACTCCCCAAGGCGGCAGGATTTTCGATTCTAGCTTTTCAGCTAGGTCGAATTCAGTCGCTGTGTGGAGGAGAATTCTAGCGGCCGGCTGCTCTGATCGGTAGTTTTCCGTGGTTTCTCCGATCAACACCAGGCGAATGCCGGAGGAACCCTACCAAACGGGCCACGGACCGCGCGCGATCTGTCCTTCCTCTTCCTTGTCCTATCCTCTCCCCCTTACACACACACTTACACTAACATGCACCACACTCTCACATATTCCGGGAGACCGGTCGGGAGTTTAGAGCTTGTCCGGACTGGGGCGGTGCCCCGCTGGTGGGAGAGTCCTGGTTGGGGGAAACCCCACTAGCCGACGGTAAGTCGGTGCCGGATCTCGCCATCCAACGGGGGAAGATCACCGTCATCTCCCGAGAAAAAAACCGGCACTACACTCACGGGACTAATGACCAAAGCAGTTGACGGGCCCGGAAACACGAAAAAATCAATCAATCAATCAAACGAATTAAAGTCTTCTAATTTCCTTGGTGTGGACTGGCTGTATGATCTTACATCATCCTTTTGCCAGTAGTCATCTATTGCCGCCAAATGTACATTTAAAAAAAAAATTCTCAAGGTTTTCGTTTTCTAATAGTACAATAAAAACACTTTTCGGTATCAGGGGACCCAAAAACGTGTATTTCCGTTTAAATCTCGAAATCGATTTTCCGTAGAAACTCATATCTTTCTCTATACTACGTTTATTACTCCGTATATACGTATGTATACGAGAAAGGAACTAGTGGTGCTACACAATGGCACAGACTTTCTCGTAGTAAAGTCTTGTAATTACCTTAGTGTGGACTGGCTTTATGGTCTTGCCACACCCACTTGCCAGCTGGCATCTATTGCCGCCAAAAATACAGTTTTTTGAATTTTTCTCAACTTTTCGATTTTCTAATAGTAAAACCGAAATATTACTTAAAAACTGTTAAAGAAACCTAGTCCTAAACAGAAATTTTCATTGAAGAATTTGGAGCCGTTTTTGGAGAAAATTTTGAAACTGTCTGGGGGCTCCATGTAAAGAACCCCCAAATTTTAAAGAATGATTTTCGAAATCTCAAAGTTTCGATCCGAGCCTGATGGACAGGAGATTCCTCAATTTGGAAAAATCCTACACGTGGTTTAGGCGCTATTAGTGTTCACAGACGGACGGACAATCAGACAGACAGACGGGTAACACGAACGAACAATTTTAAGAATATTTTTCAAAATTTCAAACCTTAACTAGAGCCAAATGGACAGGGTTTCTTCAATTTTGAAAAAATCCTACGCATGGTGTAGCCACTAGTAGTGTTCATAGACGGACGGACGGGCGGACGGAATAGCATTTTGAAAAAAACTTTTTCGTTATCAGAGGACCCCAAAACTTGTATTTCCGTTGAAATCTCGAAATCGATTTTCCGAATTACATAACTTTCTCTATTCTACCTATATTACTCCGTACGTATGCGATAAAGTAAAAATCGTGAAATTTCATATTTTTCAATTTTTATTGAGTCGTATGCTTGGTTTTATTCTTTTTTAAATGCTTCAAAACATTTCTTCCTGCGTTTCTCAGTTTTTGAGAAAATAATTTTTTTGCAGCGAGAGTCAACTGTCAAGTCCTCAGTGAATGATCTTCAGGCGCATTTTCCCGAATTGGGAATTTTCTGTAAAGTCATCCATGTCAAAAATCATAAATCGTAAACTATAAAAGATAATATTATTCTTTTTGCAGCATTTAACCCACGATTTGTTCTAGGGAATGAACTAAAACAGTCACTGTGACACTGAAAGGTTCAGTTATATTAGTATAATTTGAAATGTCCAGAATAAATGTATATAAAGTTATTTTTTCTCGAATAATCTAATCCTGTCTTTTAAGTTTGCACAGTACCTCTACCATTCTAGTTCTTTCACTACAATAGACAATTGTGATTAATTAATTTAAAAAAGGAAAATTTTTTAATTATTTGAGCTCTAAAATCATAAAGAAGTGCGATATACAAGGAAAAACAAAACAAATACAAATTCCTAGATTTTTTGTTGAGGTAGACAGCTACCTTAAAAAGAGATGTGCACCTGAGCAGCGCAGTTGTGAACCAGCAGCACAGTTGCGCTTCTGCTCAACCGGTAGCAGAACAAAGTCATAACCAGCAGCCTTCACACTAGGCCACTCGGAAGCGCCACTGGGCTCATTTAGTAGCATGCTGGTTTCCTTTCTGAATCCTTCTTTTCCCACGCTCAGTGGCGCTGGGCAGTGGCTATGTGTGAAGGAGCCCGGCGCTGCCGAGTGACTCCTTGTGAAGGCGGCCTCAAAGGTGGACGGAAGTGGTGGCAGTAGTTGGACTTGACCATTGTAGAAATCACGACCGTTAATAAGTAGTAGGATATGGATCACGGGATCGGAGATTCCGATCCCGTGATCCATATCCTACTAGTAGTTGGACTTGCGAACCAAACCCCAAAGCTGTTGTCTCATTTCGATGACAAACACATTTCTGGTTCAGTCGTCGATTTCTACCTGTAGAGTACCAAGTGTTTCGTTCCCGAAAATAACATTATGTCAGGTCATCAGTTGTTACAAATATTGTCTTTTATTTGGACATCTTTATCCTCAACTGGCAATATACTATGGAAGGCTCTCAGATTAAATATAATTGTTAGTGTTGAATGCAAAAGCTGATGAGTCTGGCGTCACTTCTAAAAATTGATAAAAAACATTACTTTCTCGAAAAATAAAATGCTTGCAATGAATCAGAAGGACGTTAGGTTTATTGAAGTTGGAGAGCTGAAGAAATGAGTGAAATAGATCAGACAAGGCAAAACCCAAAATATGCATGTAGCTGAGCTCATCATAATGGAACCTTGCCACCACTTTCAGCCCCAATTTTTAATATACATGCTTAGTCGTAAATGACAGGTGAAAATGTGCATCAACATTTTTATTCAAAGAAGTGTTCAGTGATTTTCTAAACTTAGTTTCTTCAGAGAGCAAGAAAATGTATTTCCGAAAGTTGCTTTGAGTTTACTAACCCTCCCCTGTAAGTTGCGGGAAATGCATCTTTAAGTGAGCTGAATCGTAGATAGACGTGACAATATGCCCACGGGTAGCTCACTAGTCAGCGTGCTCGCTTTCCATGACGCGACCCTGGGTTCGATTCCCGAGTGGGGTATATTATAGCTTCCCCTGAAATATCTCAGCATCTGTTGCTGCGTGACGATGAGAAAGCACACTTCTTTGGTTTAGAAGACCAGAACACGGTGTAGGGATATCTACGTGCTAGCCACACGCACCCCTTAACCCATGGCCGCAAGGTCGGGACGTCGCTGGGAGGCCTTGGCAGGTCAAAGGCTCTTGTGCCAGTACAGGCAGATAGAGAGACCTATTACACCGTGGTCCATAGAACGTAAACGTAACCTTAACATAACATTAACCATAACCTGAACATATAACCATAACCAGGGTTCGGATTCTGATGACATGTCATGTTTTCATTAGTGCCTTCTAGACGTAGGTAACTTGTAAATGAACGTTTATCACCATATATAGGTGTTAGAAATGTGTAGTCATTTTTACCATTTTTCAATTTTAGGTCATTTTTTACCGTTGCGTCATTTTCGTCACATTTACGCATTTTGTTTCCTTTTCGTATGTTTTGGTAGCGAATGTTTCAAGAATTTACGTCTCACTAAAACAAATTTTTCTCATCAGTTCATGATGAAATTCACTACTGCAGTATGTAGACTCTGTTTTTCGAACTCTCAAAATGGCATGGATCTTCGATAACTTCCTCGACCTTTCAAAACTGATGGTTGGTAGATCGAAGTTAAGGATTACATTTCCTCCTACAATAATTTATATTAAATATAATTTTATATAAATACATTTTATTTAAAATTGTAAAATACATTGAATAAGAAACATTTTCATACTAATTGTTGAGAATTTTAAAAAATAATTTCCCTCTTATTTTTAAGTAATTTTATAGATCATTTTCAAATAATGTTGAGAGGTCATCAAAATCCGAGCCCTGAGCGTAACATAACTTTGTCACAAGCGCGCGCCGCCACTGACCAACGCGCCCTTCCAGACGGCTGCCGGGTTGAGCCACGCCCTGCCGGACGAGGGCTGCGGCGGCGGCGGCGGGGGCGGGCCCCCTGCCGGCAAGCAGCCCCTGCTCCACGACTGCGTGCGTCTCTTCCAGCTGTACGCCTTGCTGGATGGCCTGCACGACCCATGGGGCGAGCCCTGCTAACGCCGGTGGGTGATCGGCAGCAGACACAATAAAAGCAATCTCAGAATAAATGTGATTAACTTCTAGTGAATGTAGAGTAGTGATCGGCAGCAGACACAATAAAAGCAATCTCAGAATAAATGTGATTAACTTCTAGTGAATGTAGAGTGACACCTTTTCCAATGAATATGAAGTGGGAAATTTCATATAAAAATGTTACACGTGTGACGTTTATAACTTTGCTTGTTAGGTACCCCTCCATACAATAGTATTCGTCAGGTCACGTTCTGACGCAGTCAAATAGATTTCGTGTACTTGCCGAACACAGCGACATATGGAGTTGAGTAATAATCAAGATAAAATGTCATACATGTAACATCGTTATATGAAATTTCTTACATGTTCATTGAGAAAATGTAATCATCTTCGACCCCCTCTACATGCTTTAGAAGTTTGTAACACTTATTCAAAGAGACCATCCTGAGTAGATCCTGGTGAATGAGTGTCAAAATAATTGATAAGTTAATTCAAACAACTTTACAGGATGACTTAGAATAAACGTTACAAATTTCTAGGGATTGTCGGGCGGTCCGAGACAAACTTTTTGCCTCTGAGCATGCAATATAAATTTCATGTAACAGAATTCCACTTGGGACATATGTCCCTAATTGGTAGGAAACTCATCACGGACGGACGGACGTTTTGCTTCTAATTGGTTTTTCGATATCAAGGGACCACAAAACAGGGATTCTGGCTACACCATGTGTTAGAGGATGTTTCTTTCTTAATTTAGCAACTGGTTTTATGCACTTTTTCGCCACCAGGGCCCGGCAATGAATTTTTTGTGCCGAAAATCCGCCCTTTTTTCGCGCAGCATTACATAACTTTCTCTATACTACGTATATTACTCCGTACATACGTACGTATACGAGAAAGTAATAAGTCCACTTTTTTGTAAGAAGAGTTGAGATATAAATTTTCTTTGTTATTCTTCAAGCTATAGATCAGCGAAAAAATGAAACTTGTCCAGCGTAAAGTATGTTCTATTGCCAACTGAAAATTCTAATGACTGGAAAAGAGGAAGAAGTCCAGAACTAGTTTCTGAACACTAGAGTAGTTTCAGTTTCATCCGTTCATTTCTTCAGTGCCCTTGCACGGGGAATCTCTTCCTGCGGCCGTCCTCAAATACTGTTAACCGAAAGGCCAAAATTATGTGTTAATAAACTGTATATTAAAACCCATGACAGGCATATTATTCCGAACAGGCAGAAAATAAATTTTTAAAAAATGAAGCTTGGTGGCGCATGACTCGAATGCAATGACGGCGGGGGGGGGACGAAAGCAGGGGCAAAGATGCGCACCCGCCAAACTTGGGTGCGAGTTGAGTTGCCTATCTACCATGGGCTCTGTCAGAATTCACGTGGGCGTATATCCCTTGCTTTAGATATTTCCCATTATATGCTCACTGGCAAAAAATATAATCTTTGACCGTCTCTGCATACCCTAGCAGATTGTAACCTATATTCTGAAGCACCGGTATTGCAAACTGGTACGAGCCTGCCCTACCGGCTTCTAGATTTCCTACGTACATCAGTAAAGGGGATCACAGGCACAAAATAAATTTAAGACCACAAAGAACGGATGTCTGGAAATTCTCTTTGACAAATCGAACGAATAGATTGCCTGCAAAAACTTATGAACCCTTTCCTCAAAGCGTTCAACAGTTTAGGAAATTAATTCAGGGTATTTTTAAGTTTTTGAGGTAGTTAACTAAGAATATTAAGTTAAACAGTGAAGAGAGGAGTCGTGCAGTGTAGAGGAGAAAAATAATGAAGGAAATGTTTTTAGTGTTATACTGAAGTGAATGATAGTGCAGTGCGTTCTTTCTTGTGTAAACACTCAGTGCGGCTTTAGATGATGTTTCTTTTCTTTTTCATGTAATTTAATGTTTTAAGAACCAGCAGTTTTTATATTGTTATTATTACTGTTATTGTTATCATGATCATTTTAGCATTATTATTACCATTATTATTACTATTATCTTATTTATGTAATTAATTGCCACCGGGTTACACCCAATTGCAGTTTAAATAAATTTATCTTATATTATTATCTAATGCCAGGGCCTCGGAAGTACAAATCAAAAATATTACGGAGTAACTAAACTAGCGGTGCTAAAAAGCGCGTACTGTCTCGCCCGTATCTTCCCGTACGAAAAACGTGAATTCAGTGTATTCACGTTCTACATATATGTATTAACGATGCACGATGCGTGTTTAAACAGTAAATAAAATGATTAGTTTATATTAACGCGAACGAAAGGCAGCCATAATTATCGCCTCCTCTTATAAATGCGGCGCTACGACAATGGGTTTTAACAAATAACAATGACAGATAATTCATACGGGATACACATTTTTTTCCAATTAGCATTGTTAATAGCGCTAGCAAGAAAATGAAATTCGATAGACAATATAAGTAATGGTGCTACAGAATGTCACAAACTTTCTCGTAGTAACGTTTTCTAATTTCCTTGGTGTGAACAGACTTTACAATCTTGCCCTATCCTCTTCCTAGCTGCCATCTATCGCTGTCCATAGTACATTTTATTGACATTTTCTCAACTTTTCGGTTTCCTAATAGTATAACCGAAATATTACTTTAAGAAAATTAAAAAGAGTAAAACCTCGCACAAATGGCAATTTTCTATTGAATCCGTCTGTCTGTCTCAATATTATCCGTCTGCCTGCGAACAACACTAGCGGCTAAACCATTCAGCCAATTTTCTCCAAATTGATATTTCTCAGTTAATCTGACAGATGCTGCCACCCCTATGTTTTATTTTTTGGAAGGGGGTACTTTACATGAAACACCTGGGACATTTTCAAAATTTTCAAAACAATTACTCCAACGTTTTGGATTAAATGATTTGTGATTGGCTCGTGTGAAAGACGTTTAAAAGAACGATGCAGGTCTCATGTTCGTTGAAAACACTGATTTTTCGAACATTGCAAAAGTTAAAAAAAAATCGGCGTCTTCCCGCAACTATATTAAAGATAGAGAATTTTGTTTAAACATTTTTTCTCAAATCGGCACTAAACTTTTTGATACAATTTTGACCTCAGATAGCATATAGAAAACTTAATAGAATGGTGCAGGTCTTATGTTCCTCAAAAATCACTTTCTTTTGGAAAATTGAAAATATTACAAATATATTTGGCGTCTGAATCGTCACATCTACAATTGTGAAGATACATTTTTTCTTAATGAAACATGTTGATCAAAAATATCTTCAAATAAGGTCATGTCGAATTTTTCAAAAATATGACTAGTTTTTGTGTAATTTGGCGTGAAATATAGTCGCCCGCTTCGAATTTCCTACGCTTCGTGAATGTAATTTGAGAGTTACTTTGAGATAGTTGAATGCTACGTAAGTTAGAACTTGTATATTATTTCAGATTTCGTAGTTTGTTTCTTACATTCGAGTTTTTATTCTACTTTTACGTATTACTATTTTAGAAATTATTCAAAACCTATTTGCAAAATCCATATTTTTGCCCGTGTTACGACGAATGTATTTTGCATTCTCAATGTATTGAAGTATATTCTTCCATGCAATCGCTCTTTAATGCACCTTACTGGAACATGTACGTTACACGCACCTTAACTGAAATTAGGTTTCCTCTCTTAAAAATACGATTTAAATGTAATATGAAAGAAAAATTGGCAGCTTTGAGTAAGTATCGAAATATCATTTTGGAAGGTGACAATAGCTTTCCATCCCGCTAGATGGCAGCTATAGTTTTGTAAATTCTGTCTCATTGGAACACGATTTACCTGTATGACATGCAGTTACAATTGTCGAATTTGTGTTTCCCGCAGGGGAGGATCGCGATGACGTAGGTTGTCTGGATCTCTGGTGGAGTGACGTAGACGACCACTCGGACCCTGAGTGCCGTGGTGCCACTCACGTCGTTAGCTTGAAGGTGCCGGCAGTGAGAAGGCGATACTAAGCTGGTGACCGGGCGACAGGCCACCCACCAGTTGGGCCTATGGCGCGTCGACCTTGGAGCAGGATTGGGTGAAGGATGCTTTTCGGAGTACTCCGAATCCCACTTTAAAGTCCGGTGGGAAATCCAGTAACCACCCGTCAGGTTTCTCCGGTACCAGCGTTACCCACGTCGTGAGCTGGCGGTAAGCACTGGGGGCTCCGAACCGCCTAGATCTTAGTTCAGGTGGCCCCCGGTTGGGCTCTCGGATTCGTCGTGGCAGTGGCCCAATACTCTGGGCAAAGAGGAGGGAACTTGTTTCGACGCATGTGAGTGGCGCATTGTCGAGACCCCGGATAGCTAGGAGCTCTGAACTAGCAGGGCGGCGTCTACCCAAGCATTGTATGGGGAGGTTGCCGCGAAGGTAAGCTGGGGTCCGGCTGTATCCAAACATCAGCCTGTCGGCGTTAGCGGGTCGATAGGGGAGTGCGGATTAGAGCCCAAAGAGGCCAAGGTGCCCACCCCGGGGACTTGTTCCACTGATGTTGTAGACCACACGGGGTTTCATGCATGCATGTCAAATATATGTTAGTATTGGCTTGAAAATATTTAGTTTTCGCACATAGTGTTCTACGATTTGCAATGAATTTCACAAAAAATGTGTTAATTCGGAGAGAAATTGGAGTATATTGAGATATACCAAAATTTTCCTTTCTCTCTACATTTATATCTGCCAAAGATCTTAACGTCCGGCTTGCTGGGTCAATGGGTCACGATATATTATAATCCTTATTACCTCTATAATGGATTATAGGATCCGCCGACTATACAGCGCAGCTGGGAATCTGAAATAGAATGATTCTATTCCTAGTTCATTTCTGTTCGGATTGACTAAATGAAAAATCACTTTCTTTTCTATAGAACAAAATTTAACAAAGTTTATTTTTACTTTTTTGTCAAACAATTTAATGAATTTAAGTTAGGCCTTTGATCATGATCTCTTTCAATTTACAATTTTACACCGCGGTTAACTTATCTTTTCTTCGTTGATGTCCCTCGTAGACTTCTCAGTCGAAATATCTTGCGATCTTGCCGTAGTCCAAAATTCCAACGAAATCCTCTTCTGCCCTATCCAAGCTGGTCTCAAACTATCAAAATTACCAGTCCCGATTACGTCCTATGACATAGTCCCGAACTTGATTACCACTTCCGACAAAGTTCCTATTTATACTTCAATATTGCTTCCACATGAAAATATCTACGATCAGTTCAGAAGCGCGTTTCAGAGCAGAATGAAATCTTCCTGCATGATTCATCCCTCGAAGACTTCGTATTAAACTACCTTCATTTTTTTCATAACATTTGACCGTCTAAACTTCTCCGCCCAATCCCAAAGTTTCTACTTTCGGCATCAACCCATCTCTTAATGCATTTAGAAAAAACAAAAACTACATTGTTTATTCACGGTCGTTGCTATGCTCTAGCTCTCGTGATATTTCGTAATGCATGTTCCACCATATTGTCTCCAAATAAATGTTAATTTATTTTAACGTGACATATCGGTATGTCACAATATGTACTAATAAGTAACTATTACGAAGTGTGAGAAACTATTAAGTAGTCAGGTTTCAGGAATTGTTGATCCTAGATACCGAGAAACTGTTCGTTGTTGCTTTTTCAAAACGTCCGTCAGTCCGTCCGTCTATCCGTCCTGTGTCTGTGAAAACCATTAGGATTTTTTCCAAACGAAATAAACCCCTGTCGATCTACCCTCACTTAAAGCGCTACGATTTTGAAGAACTTTCATTAATTTTGGGGGCACTTTACTTAACACCCTGCGGACATTTTCAAAATTTTTCTCAAAAATTGCTCGAAGTTTTTCTTTAAAATTATTTTAAGAGTGGCGTAAAATATATTTATAGAAGTGACATATTAGGTCCTCTTTTCATGATTCACAAAATTTTTGAAAATTTCAAAATTTGAATTTTTTTCGGCTTTTACCTACAGCTACAAAATTGAGAATGGAGATGTTTCCACTTTTTTCTCCATAGTTAGTTCTTTCACTAAGGTCATGTATATTTTCTTGAAAATTTCAATAGTCTTCGCACAATATTGTGCACTATTAAAAAACTATTATTTAATACGTGCACTATTAAAAAATTACGAAACCAAGATTTTCTCAAAACCAGTTTCAATTTTTTTAAACTTTTGGTATAAAAAGTGCTAAATTTACTCGATGAGATGACTTCATTTTGCTCTATTCTTTTGCTTTTTCAAAAATTCTCTCAACAAGAGCGTTTGCTCTCACTAGAGGTACATTACAAAATGCGTCTTTAATTAATATTATAAATTTGTTCAATCATTTTAAGACTAGTGTTTCTAGATATTGTCGCACAGAAATTCATTGCACTGTTACCATACATTTTTGTATTCAAATATTTCGCCAATTGCTCTCAAAAGCAATACAATATTTTCTGTCTTCCAGGCACGAGCAGAACAAGATGTCAAATCATTCGACCGGAAAGGACTTTTTTGTATGTACAAACTCTTAGTCTCCTTGACCATCTCAAGATCATCAAACATGCAGCAAACCAGTGTGCCCAATCTAGTGATCTATTTAAATAAAATATTTATATTTTTTCACAAAGTGCATTAATTTCTTATTGAAAGAGTTATTGTTACACGAAGTGACAAATAATTTATGCTGAAGGGTCAATCAATTTTAAGTGGTCAAGAATTTAATAAATTGATCGCTCGACCATCTCGAAAAATATTCATATTTTTTACATTAACTTTCTAATGTTTTGGCCGTTCAAAAATATCTTTAATTTTTTTATTGTACCTGATTTACAAATGGCGGCCATTTTTGTTTTGCGTTGTGCTAAGAACTAATCATATTATTTTGAAGCTATTTTTAACTAAAATCTATATTGATTTAAACTAATTAATTATACTTTTTATTAATAAACATAAAAGTTGCTTAATATATAATTTTCAATATTACGAACCTATACTTTACAACAATCTTACAACTTGACATTAGAGATGTGCCCTTAACAGCTAAACTGTTATTTCTTAACCGTTAACGTTTCGTAACTGTTTCGCGAAATAACAGTTATTTCGTTTATCCTGTTATTGGCTGCTATCGGTTAAAATGCATTGAACTGCAACCTACTGGGCCTAATCCTACAAGCTTTTGTGGCAACCATTTTGTACGATAACAGCTTCTTCTTCTTTCTAGGGTTTCGGTCCAGCCGACAGCCGGTTACCCTTTGCGTCCCGATGGGACGCATATTCGACCATACACTAGACACCAACACACTTGCGGGCTCCTCTGATGTGGGGTCAGCAGGACGCGAGGCCCTCCGCGACAACACATACATACAAAGACAAGGGACAAACAACCATGCCCTAGGCGGGACTCGAACCCGCGACCCTTCGGACCTAAGCGCTGAGTGGGTACTCGCTCTTAGCCACCTCGGCCATCCAGGTCGGCACGATAACAGCTTCACTGCAGCTAATCAATCATGATTTGCCAGTGTTCGAATTATAGATTCATTAATACATAATTCGTCATTATTACACACCATGTGCCACAATATTTTTATATTTTATTGTGTATACTACAACAGGATGTTTGTCCCTTAAATTAAGTTATTTCTTAACCGTTAACGTTTCGTAACTGTTTCGCGAAATAACAGTTATTTCGTTTATCCTGTTATTGGCTGCTATCGGTTAAAATGCATAGAACTGCAACCTACTGGGCCTAATCTGAACTACTACAAGCTTTTGTGGCAACCACTTTGTACGATAACAGCTGCTTCTTCTTTCTAGGATTTCTATCCAGCCGACAGCCGGTTACCCTTTGCGTCCCGATGGGACGCATATTCGACCATACACTAGACACCAACACACTTGCGGGCTCCTCTGATCTGGGGTCAGCAGAACGCGAGGCCCTCCGCGACAACACCCAAGGGACCCAAAGACAAGGGACAAACAACCATGCCCTAGGCGCGACTCGAACCCGCGACCCTTCGGACCGAAGCGCTGAGTCGGTACTCGCTCTTAGCCACCTCGGCCATCCAGGTCGGCACAACAACAGCTTCACTGCAGCTAATCAATCATGATTTGCCAGTGTTCGAATTATAGATTCATTAATACATAATTCGTCATTATTACACACCATGTGCCACAATATTTTTATATTTTATTGTATATACTACAACAGATGTTTGTCCTTTAAATTAAGTCCGTCCAATATGTTAACTTATTTCTGTCCCATTGCTGCTTATGTGAAATCAAGTAATTGGTCCCCTTGGTCCGATAAAATAAAATGAGTTACGGTCAAATAACTCACATAATACTTTATATTCGACCGTCATTAACATTTTAGCTATAGGTAACCAAAAACACTGTTTCTCCTCATTATTTTTGGCACTCGTCACTTCACTATGCACAAGTTGCATATTTGAAAGAATATTTGCGATCTGAACCCGAATCACTTTCATTTTAGTAACATTCTATATTCTATACACATTCGCTACACATTATATGAATTACTATTTATCCTTGGCAATTCATCCAGTCTCGTTCATATCAGCTGCTTCTCTGTCCAAACATGTTAGGGAAAGTAGTACAAGGAAGCGCCGTGAGGTAGCTGCACAAGCTTTACGTGCTACCAACGTTATTAGTTTTGTGTGGTTTAACTCTTAGCAGACGCTACAACTGCTTTAACTTTTAGCAGTCGGCCATGTTAGGTTGCTGGTCATGGACCCGTTATTTTTCAACTGTTATTAATAACAGCTATTACGAGTCAGCTGTTTTTGTGATAACAATTATTGAAGAAAAGCTGTTAAGCCCATCTCTACTTGACATCTAAGTTCGTAATTGAAAATATGATCTTGATTTTAAAATCTGAAGCAGCGAATACAAAAATTATTTATAAAATATAACAAATAAATAAATTAAGCGTTTTGTTTATTTTTTGCATTTAAATTTGGCAATCGGCTTGTTATTTCTGAATAATAGGTACAGACGGACGCACAGTACTCCGTTGGTACAAATAACATGACTGAATTAACAAATAATGCAAATATATATGCTGTGCTTGTATCAAAACTGTGCTTGGTTGTGGAAGGGTGCGCACGTGGTCCAGGAGGCTCCGCAGGTAGAAGTGAAAGGCGATG
The DNA here is from genome assembly GCA_964035755.1 of Teleogryllus oceanicus. NCBI lineage: Eukaryota > Metazoa > Arthropoda > Insecta > Orthoptera > Gryllidae > Teleogryllus > Teleogryllus oceanicus. The sequence goes on from CAXIVR010000014.1 coordinate 47,259,498, forward strand.
GGCTGATGCTTAACTGTATACAGGGCGCGAGTTGGGAGTTGGGGAGCGCGGCTGGCACGCTTGCATGCAACGACGCATAGAATATGCAATAGTAATATTGGTAGTCTTGGAGCAACATTGTTGTGTGCTGCAATTCTCGCCACATTATTAATTAGAGGTCGAGTGTTTCTAATGTCTCTAATGCTAATCGAAGAGCTTGTGCCGTTGGCGAGTGACCAGCCTTAAATCCGCATTGTTCTTGTACGATTTCTTTTTTTCTAATTAAACTTTCCTTCATTCTATTAAGGATGACTCTTTATAGAATTATCCCCAAAATGGGTAAGAGGCTTATAGGCCTTATAGACATTTTATTGCGACCTGATTTTTGGAAAATATGGACTGAAACATTTTTTCCCTACGCTTTAAAATTATCCTTGTAGATTCGGTTGAATTTTATATTTTTAGTGAGATTTTTTTTATTTTTCGTTTATATTAACCTTCGAAAAACCGATGTAGCTTGTATCTCATTGTACATCCGTGATTTTTGAAAAAAACGATTATGCGATTTTTTGCTAGGGCCTAAAAAAGCCTAAAATACTAATCATGTTAAAGCGATGAAAATTTTAGGATGCATTTAACCAAGTCTTATCAACAAAACCATGCTAATTAATACACTTTAGATCAATAGTTTTTGTGATAAAAATTATAAAACTGAAAAAACTTAATAATCAATATAATAGTTTTGGATTCAAATTAAAAATATTATTTATCCAGTGATCTAAATGAAAGAGCATTGTTTTGTACCTATGAGTATTGCCAACAAAAAGAAATTTGTAAAAATCTTCAAAATTATTTCAGTTATCAGGGAAACACCTTAATGATCATGTACATCAGTACATGAAAACTGGTTGAATTTTGATTTAAAAAAAAAATAAAGTGAAAAGCAAATTTGCCAGGCATTTTGATACGCATTTGTGACATGGCTACTATTCGCTATGCACTTTCTACTCTGTACGCTCTCAAAGCCGACCTTCTGAAAGCCATCACACACGTAAACAATAATTTAGATGAACATATCCGAAGTCTCGAAGAGGTCATTCAAAACTCAGACGGTTGGACAACAATAGGCAACACCACAGAAACTTTCAACCGTCCATCCGCGAAAGGAAAAACACAATTATCACAACCAATCATGACTCAAAACAGATTTGCTGTGTTAGATTATGACAATGATTTTCCTTGCCTTCCCAATCCTCAGTACCCCCTCCCATCATCGACACGACCACCCACAAACCGACGCAAACAGGCTAGCAAGCGCAAAGAAACAAAGACAGAGTTGCGCAACCTGGCCCATAAGTAAACAAGGACATTCCCACTGAGCCCACCAAAAAAGTACTAATTTTAGCAGATAGCCATGGGTGACAAATCTCCTCCCTGCTCAGTGGGAAACTCCCATCCAATTTCTCTGTCATGTGTGTGTTTAAACCTAACGGGAGGTTTGCCGACGTGATCAGTGAATTGGACACCCACACAAAAACTCTCACCAAACGGGATACAGTCATCATCGTAGGAGGGCAGAATGACATCTATTTGGATGGTCACTTTACACCTGAGCAACATGTTGACAAACTACAACGTGCAGTCCAAAACACGAACATTGTAATCTCGACTCTGCCCTTCTGGTAAAACAAACCAACACTGTGCAAAGAAATTAGACACGCAAACAACAAATTAAAACTGCATCTGAGAGGCACACATGTTAAATTATTTGAGCTTAATTTTCTCTCAGAAAAACACTTCACCCGGCATGGTCTTCTCTTGAACCTGGTCGGAAAACATGCACTCGGAAGTGAACTTGCAAAACACATCCTTACACCTCAGCAGTATCCTACCCAAGACTCATCCCCACCTACATCTCCTAGTTCTCTTCCATACTCCGGAACCCCTTTGGACCCAATTACCTTATCCCCTGAACCTAATCCTTGTACTACCTCTCCCATTATTCATTCCCCCACATCTGTAACCCCTCATCTGTTTCTGGAAATCAAAATCTACGGAAACTGCCATTTTTTTTTCCTTAAAGATGTTGCTTCATCAATGGACAAAAATGAAGAACCCATTGGGATATTTTTAGATCTTTCGAAAGTTTTGACGTTATTAACCCATCTTGCTCTCAAAATTACCTTCTTATGGAATTCGTGGTATTGCCCTAGATTGGATAACCTCGTACCTTAAATATCGATCTCAAAGAGTAGAAATACCGTACTGGCACGAAAGGACATTATTTACTTATTTTTCCAATTCTTTGCCAATTGAACATGGGGTCCCACAAGGTTCGATCTTAGGTCCTATCCTCTTTCTGTTGTACGTAAACGATGTGCTCTCATCTATTAAAAATGGAAAGACAGTTCTATTCGGCGATGACACGAATGTTCTTTGAAAAAAGAAAACAATAAATAGTACAATTTCAGGAGTTTAAAATTGGTTTTGTAATAAAAAAATTAATAGTGAACGAAGTAAAAACTGTCTCAATGCAATTTTGCGTTTCAAATCGGCAATCGTATTGAAAAAACTTAGCTTTCAAACCTCAAATGGAATGTAATATAACTAATTAAACATTAAATTAAGCTCATTATGTTATGCATTCAGAATTCTTTCTAATTCTGTCAGCCTTCATGCAGCTCGTTGCGTGTATTTTGCAAATGTACATTCCTGCTTGAGATATGGCATAATATTCTGGGGACGCTCATCCTTCAGTGCCCAGACATTTAGATTGCAAAAGAAAATTATCCGAATAATGAAAAAATCCCATCCACGTGATCCATACAAGCCTCTTTTCATTTTACCTTGCCAATTTATTTATGAGTCTGTAGTATTTGTCAAAACTGACTTACTTAATGGTGGGAACTTATTTTCATGTAATACTGATATTTATAGTTACAACACTCGACGTAGAAATCATGTTCATCAAGTGTCAGTATTAACAGCTCACTACAAGAAATCCACATACAATACATGTATGTTACTTTACAACACATTGCCAGATGAAATTAAACAATTAAAATGGGTACACAAATTTAATATTGATTCAGTGGTGAGGTGTAGTTGACATTTACATAATTGGAATGATTGAAGGCGTTGTCATTGTCAACACAAATTTAAGTTAAAAGTAAAATCTTTTCTGCTGCAAGACTGTTTCTATACAATGAGATAGGAAAAGTATATAGCCTTAACTTAAGTCCACACTTCAAACAAAATTATGTATCAGCAAAATCAGTTTGATTTATAGTGATATTAATGTTGACAATTTGGTAAATTTACATAATAAATTTCACCCTCGATTAGTCTTTACCTCAGAATTAGAAAACAGCACTAGAGAAATTAGTTTTTTAAATCTTAAATTAATAGTTAAGAACAATAACATTATAACCGATTGGTATCAAAAACCAACCTTTTCAGGAAGAATTCTAAATTATCTATCCAAGCATTCGCAAGCTCAGAAAATAGCTATGGTTTACAATTTAGTGGATTCCGCACTTACTTTGGCTAATCCTGAATTTCATAACAAAAATTTAATAATAGTAAAAAATATCCTTCATAACAATCTATATCCATCATCCTTTATAGATAAATACATTCAAAAGAGATTGATGCATAACTATAAATCAAAAACCACTAAAAATAATTTACGACTTCCCTTTCCATTTTATGAACGGTTAATCATAAAATTAAAACATACTTCAAGAAATACAATTTTGACATAGTATTTTATAATTTAAATAAAACCAACCGGTTGTTTGATAAACAGAAGTATATAACAAAAATAGGAGATAAATCTAATGTGGTCTACTCTATTCCTTGCGATGACTGTAAACAGGTGTACGTTGGAGAAACCAAACAATATCTTTTCAAAAGAGTTTACCAACACAAATACGATATTAATAAAGATTAAATTTAAAGACAAATTGCAGAAATGATATATATTATGTTAAATGATTCTATGAACACTAAAAATGATATATTGAATCTAAATCAAATTTATAAATCATTAATAGTAAACAGATATTCATAATTGCTTTTTGCCGCTGTTCACTCATAATTTTGCACATCCATTCCTTGATGTATTTCATTTGTGCTGCATACATATGTATGTTTTAGCCACCAAATTAGACGCCAACTTCGGCATATTATAGAAATACTTTACTTGAAAATGTTGTTAAATGTTAATATATCTCTAATATGTATGTTTAATGTATTCCTTTGTTTTGTATACTACTCAAAAATGTTATGTTTATTGCCAACCGATTGTTGAATGCTTTACTTATCAAAAGCTTTTGAAAAGGCACATGCTAAATGTGTGAAACGTAAAGCAATAAATAAATGTATATATCTTATATGAATTATACATCATAATTCCTGATTTCTGTATTGATTGATCCTATTTGGTCCAATAGTTTAAAAAAGATCCATCTTTCTACTAAATAATAATAATAATAATAATAATAACAACAATTCTAATAATAGTAATATCAATTATAATAGTAACAATACTAATAATAAAATACTATTCATTCAGAAATGATTTAACGATATTAATGATGTGCATTATTAGTGCATTTAGCAAATTCAGGATGAAGGAAATAGAATTTTGGTTTGGCATTCTCCTTCTACATCAGTTCAACTGCAATTTCACACTGGCAGGATGGGATATGCCAGTTCTTTTTTCTTTGCTTCAACTTGAACAGTCAACATGAAACAGAGAATCAATGGGATTAGAATTTGTATTTTTGTTTTTTAAGGGAGGTAGTGATGTGATTTGTGTATTCCTTCACACTGTAGAACATGTTGTTAAGCAGAAAAGCTTTCAATTTACTTTTAAATCTATGTATTGTATAATATCTTTAATACAATAATAATAATAGTAATAATGACTCTTTTGTGAAGAAAGATATTTGCAAAGTGTACATGCCCCTTTCTTCTCAATTCTGAAATTGGGTAAGAAGAAAGAAATGAAATAAAGTTGCAAAATATAAAATAAAAAATTGGGGAAAAAGCAAACACAGATTGCATTGATAGCCAATACACATCTACATACAAACTTATTAACTTTTATAGACTGGGAATGTACATGGTGTTAAAACCTGGAAATTTCCATTGAACTGTATAAAACTTGAAAGTTTCCATTGGAAATGGAAATTATGTTATATGTAATATTTCAAAAGTAATTATTATCAATTCCATGTGGATATATTTTAAACTGGGAACAATCATTCAAACAGATTTATACATAATTTTAGGGCATAATTATTAACCTTTTATAAAATTACTTTATCATAATACTATCATAATAATTCATTCTTGGAAGGGGTGTTAAAATTTGTTTTCCCCTAGATGCTGAGAAAGCTTAGCCAAACCTTTGATAACAGCTCACAGCTGGTTTTCCATACCAGGTGCTTACTGGCAATGTTATTTTCTCATTAAAGAAGTTTTAAAATATTCATATATGAAATATTACAATGGCTATGGATTATCAACAATTTTTAAAAGTAAATTTTCCCCGTAAAACCATGATTATCATTTTATGGATGGGGAGGTCTCTGGAACTCGGGACTTAATATTTTTTAAGTAATTAACTATTTTGCTTGATATCGATAAATTTATGTTTTCTTACAATATTCATGTTTATTTGTGTAAACAAAATATATTATTTAGTTTCTGCCATGCAAATGACAAAAGGATGGAACTACTTGCATCAATATTAATTTTTAATAATAAAAATTATGTTAAAAATCAGTAGAAAAGAGGATCTGATTCGTGGAAAGTATAATCCGTGAATATTTTCTTGTGCTCCAGAATTTCTTCCCCACCTTTTACTATCCCTACCATGATGGAAAGATAGTACTTACTGTGAATAAAAAACAACAAAGTGAGGTTATCAACATTTGAAAACTAGTCTAAAAGACTTTTTCACTCCCAAGTTATAGAAATGTTATTTATATCAGGAGATGTACTACAATAATAATAATAATAATAATAATAATAATAATAATAATAATAATAATAATAATAATAAAATGCCATAATAAAGGAAGTAATGACTGTGTTTAGTTGCTATCTTAATCACATTAGCATTTATGAACATTATAAATGTTAAATTTTTATTAGTCTATTACTGTTGATTTTTATTGTTGTCATGCTTTGATGTATTGTATCTGTATGACTACAATCTATGTACCAGTGAACTGTGAATGAATAAATAATAATAATAATAATAATAATAATAATATAATAATAAAACAATAAAATAACAATAACAATAATAACAATATAATAATAACAACAATAACAATAACGATAACAATAACAATAACAATAACAATAACAATAATAGTAATATCAATTATAATAGTAACAATACTAATAATAAAATACTATTCATTCAGAAATGATTTAACGATATTAATGATGCCTAGTGCATTTAGCAAATTCAGGATGAAGGAAATAGAATTTTGGTTTGGCATTCTCCTTCTACTACAGATTTGATTGTATAGAATTGCTAACAAAATAGCAACCCACACTCATGGCTCTATTCCTACCACTACTAGCCAAAAAAGAGCTCAACACATTATGTGCATAGTCAATGCATTATTAATACAAAAACTTCAGTGCATAGAGGAAATCAAAAACAGAACTCCGTGTACAGGAGGTGTAGGCCCTATACTGCACCCTGTACAGCACCCAGTAGGCCCTATACACGGATACTACGCATTAAATTCAGTGGCATTTTCTTTGGGTGTGCAAGTCTTGTGTCAACGCCTACTAAGGAAACAAAAAATCATTTATTCCTTGAATTTATTTAGATTTATTTCATTTATTCGGTCTTCCATGCGACGGGCGTCATGTAGATCGGCAGCAGCGCATCCGTGCATCGCAAGCAGTGCGCGAGTGATGCTGACGCTGTTGGCGATTGCCTCCAATTGCGTGGTCAGACGGAAGAGCAGACCTCATGGCCTGAGTCTCCCCCGTAAAATAAGGCATTCATTCATTCTAACGCCTTCAGGTTAGATCGGGAGGCGGCAGCGCATGTGCGAGACGTCCCCACTAAAGGACAAAGCGTGTCAAAGCACGGTCATCTTCAGAAGGTGGATGGTCAAGGCGTTGGATCGCTTTTTAACGGCCTGTCGGAGACCGAGTGACCGATTGTGATATTCCCTGTTGCGTGTTGAAGCTTTTAACGATACTCATAAAATTAATGTTACTTGACATCACATTGCCAGATGACAATAAACAATTAAAATCTATTCACAAGTTTAAGGGGCAAGTAAAATATTTTTTGCTGCATAATTGTTTCTGTAAATTTGATGCAATTCTATCAAAAAGAAAATGGGAATAATGATTTTGACCATAACATTTAATAAATTAGTTAACAATTGTACTGTATAGTTTTAAAAAGACTAACTAAGCTTACTAAAACAATGTACTTTAGCTTTTGGTACTTTAGCTTTTGACTCTAATTGCGGTTGTTTTTTTTTGTCCAATTTCTTTGATCCAAGTGAGCAAGTCCTGAGATGATCCCTTGTTGTTTTTTTTCACATAAATGTAGTTTCATCAAGCACATGTTTTGTTGATCTCTCCTTTTGCTGATTGGACAGTGGGTTGTTTTTATGTTAACAAATATCATAGAATGAAATCTGTAGTTTGTTTATCTATACAAATAAGTTTTCTGTAACTTAGGAGCAAAAATGTCTGTTTCAAATATTGGTAACCTTGCTTTGTTGGCCCTTTTATTCATCATTCAATTATGTAAGACTACGGAAGAGGTTGTGGAGCTGAAGGAAAAATATGCAGATTGTACTTTTCCCCAAATATCAGTTTCAGTTCCTACTAGTTTTTTTTTACCAAAATAACAAATAAAATAAAATATGAAGAAAACATTGCTTTATATTTATTGTACTCATTAATTTGGAACATAAATATATGATTTGAAAGTCAATGAAATTCAGCATTAAATATTAAATTGGTTTTGATAAAAGTTGCAGTTGTTTCAACAAAAATATGATTGAGTCACAATCATTGCATCTCTTGAAGACAGTTTACATTGAACTACACCTTTTGTACAACAATGAAAATGAAAGGAAAAAATAAAGAAAAAAAATGAAAAATTAGCAATTTTCTTATTAGTTATGTTAAGTACTTTCGTAAATATCAATGTATTGGTACAGAAAAATATATTTTTATAAAGTAACTTTAAATTAAGAAGTGATTAATAATAAAATAAACTTTTGTTTTTTTGTCAAGTAAGATCCTGTTTATCTTTAGAATATCATGAATAGCTGTGTGATGTTTCAAGGATATCTGGATGTTGAAGAGTTGATCAGCATTTATTGAGATAGTAAAATTATTATGTTGTTAAATAGAGAATATTGAGATCATGGCAATCCACACTCAAGGGTTGCACAATTATTTGAATTAATGATAATCTGAGGCCAAACACCAGAGGCTAAGTTAGAGGCTAACCTTTAAAATACAAAAGAGAATCATGCAGATGTTAACAAATACAAAAAGCACAGTCCTGTAATCCTTGATTCAAAACACCTAATATACATCCACTGCCTTGTACATTCATTTATGAAGTCCTTGGGTTTGTAAAGAAAAATCAAACAAACAACAACACACCTTACAAATTTAACTCAAGCCTACACTCATACTACAAAGCATACATCCTTGTCCAACTAATGTTTACAAGCACATTATGTGAAAAAGGTACATTATCTACAGAAATACAACACACACACACCTGAGTGACATATCTCGATTACACAGCTTCAAGAATAAACTCAAACACTTCCTTTGGCAAAAACCTTTTTGTTGGGTTCAGGAATACCTCAGTGACTAATATATGCAATCTATTTTCAGGTGCTACAGGTGTAGAATTAAAAAACCTCCCTCCTTCTCCTCACCATTTATGTTTATAAAGAAGTTTGGGGCAGGGGAGTTAATATCTTCCCTAACACCACACAAGATTAAGATTTATCTCTGTGATGTGTATTTATAAGTCAGTCAGTCGAAGAGCGCAAGGCCAAAATTATAGTATCACAGATTAAAATGTCAAGGATTATCATCTTTTACACCCAATACCTTCAATTATTTAAAACATAACAAAATAATATTTTATGATTGATACAATAAATAAGATTTCTTCATTATTAAATGTGGTGTATACAGTTTATTGAAAAAGTTAGTTGAATAACCATAAAAAATGGCAATTCAAAATAAAAAAATGTTAAATATTTACAAAATTTGATAAGAAAATGATAATATTTGTGTGGAGTAAATGTGCCATTTTTGTTTGAAAAAATTTAAGACCAGAATCTTTGTCCATGAAAATTTCAATTTTTGAAAATAATTTTCTTCATAATGCACCTCTTGTATTCTTCCCTAACATTAAAGGATTAATTCTACTCTTCTACAATTCTACTCTTCAAAAATAGAAAAATATTTCAGATTCTTTTGTGGTTATATTGAATTCTTTAGATACATGTAATTTTAAGACTTTTATTAATCCTTGTTTAACTAGCTTGGTGGGTTTTATTTTCATATCATATGAAGCTTACAAGCTATTATGTAGTACATTGAATGATATGTCTGGTATGTGTTTTTGGCATTTGTAATAAACACTTTTAGATGACAGAGGTTTGTTGATGTGTTCATGACCTATTGCATATCCTATGGATTTCCTTTGCTTTTCCTCTGTATTTCTCATGGTTAAATTTTTATTAATAGACTGCTGAGGATTTGAATTTGAATTACAAATATTTCTTCCTCTTTTTTATTTTAAACTAAGAAATGTCAATTTTATCATTGTTGACTTATCATTGTAAACATTTCATTACAAAAAATAATTGTGAATTAAAAAATGTACTGCCACATGAACAATTAAATTTGTTTTTAAGAAAGAAGCATGAAGACAGGAAGATCTTTTCAATTGTAGAAAACATTTTGCAACTCAAAACATTAATAATTTGAAAAGAAAATGATCATATTTGTGTGGAGTAAATGTGCCATTTTGTATTGAAAAAATATGTAAGCTTGACCAGAATCTTTGTCCATTGAAAATTTCAATTTTTGAAAATAATTTTCTTCATAATGCACCTCTTGCATACTCCACTAACATTAAACTAAATAATAACATAATTATTTTTTGGTAACTATTTACAGAGCCAAGAATACAGTATATTTGTATAGAAACTATTGTAATTAAAAACTGTAACAACATTAAATACAAACTACATAAATATTTTATAACATCAAGCAGCATAATTTTGTGATACATATTTTACCTATAAATACAATACATTTGGCAACTGATGACTTATATTTGTTTTCCATTTATTGCTTATTTGTAAAAGTATAAAAAACAAACCTTCATTGTGTTTAATGATCAGATTTTAAATTAATTACAATACATTTGACAACTGATGACTTATATTGGTTCCCATTGGTGAGCTCTCGGACAGGTGTCAGAAAAAATAGCAACATGAGCGAAAGGAAAAAATCGTGCGATACGGTTATAAAGGAGTAAAAATGTCTAGGTTCCCATTGGTGAGTACTTTCGATTCTAGACTGACGTCACAAAAGAAGTGCGAGTCGGCGACCCGAGCTTTCGTGGGAGGTGACACCGGCCGCCTTCACTCAGTATCTCGTGGTCTTGCTAAGAGACGTGAAGTAGAGACGTGACACGAAGTCGTAGACGTAAGGTAAGAGACGACTTTTCTCGCGAAAAATCTTTTTCGTAGTCTCTTCTACGTAGCGTAGAGTCAATATTGTAATGCTACAATAATAAACAGCAATTTTTCGACAGAAAAAGAAACTCACTTTGTACGTCCCTGATTCCGGAAAAGTGAATTTACCTTGCTCCTTTATGTAATGTGCTATATTGTGTAAAGTTGTTGTGCTATATTATATAATATGCTATGTAATGTGCTATATTATGTAAAGAATTAATTTTTCTATACTGTGTACGTTGTGTTGTCACAATTCACATTTTGTAGGCTGTATGCCGAAAAATTCGTAACGGCAAAACGTATGTCCGTCCGTGAACATAGCTATGACCTGAACTATACACAGGATTTTCATCAATTGTGATATTCTTCTTTTGATCTATATTAATTGGTATATGCTTAGGTAATAGAACTTTGCTTTTTCTAATATATTTTTATTGTAAGAATTAAAAGCGGGGATTTAGAAGAGTTTTGAGAGAACCGTGTAAACGGTTCAGGAAAACTGGATTTGAAGTGATTATTGATGAGCCTAGCCTTTTGTTTGCGTGTTATTTAAAGAGTACTATCATCATCATTATTTACTAAGCAATATTTCGGTATTTGAACAAGAGGATTTTGAGTGTCTGAACTGCCTCCTGTATTTGCCTTTGATCTACGTTCGCTTAGAATAAGTAAACAAAATTGATAATGTACTAAATTAAGTATCGTTTTTGTATGAATTGCATCTTGACTAGGCATTTCATGATGAAGGAATGAGAATAGTGGGCTTGGATGAACTTTTTCATTTTTATAAGTAGTCTGACAAGTTTTCGTTGTTTTTCTGAGGTTTTTATTTTCTTCATAATTAAGATAAGATTTTATAGAGAATGAGAAGCTATTTTTCTCGCCAAGAATTTATAAGAATTTATGAAGAATTACTTTATCGGAACACCTTTGATCTTTAGCGACATCACGCGGTGAATGAATAAACTTATTACGGCTTTTTTCGACCAAATACGACGCATATGCACATCCTTGACCAAAGGTATTGACAATTTAGTGTAAGTGTAGATGGTATTGACTAGATCATGGCCCACTGCACGAAGTACTAGAGTCAGCCGTGACTAGACATATGCTTAATGGTCATTGACCTAAAATGCCTTCAAAGGTTCTCTCATTGACCTCGTAATTTGGCCGAAGTTCAGGCGTGCCGATTAGCTGCCGACGTTTTTCATGCTTACCCCCCATTTTCATTATGCAGGCTCCAAAGACACGTAACAGTATACCTACACCACCTGAGTTGAATTTCCTTCTTAATATTTTGAAGGTTTCAGCTTAGATGTCGCAATTTCGTTTGGTCGCTGTAGCTCACAGATCGCAGAATACTATAGAGAAAATACCAGGCACAAGAGGACTAGAATAATAGTTTCTTGTCCTCTTGCCCGGCTGTCGGCTGTTGCACGATCCCTCCCCCTCCCACAATCCACTCGCTACCTGCCGGCACCAACTATACAAGTTATAACTTATAGTTATACTTTGTAAGTTAGGCGGCCAAGCTATTCTATTTTTAAATGTGAATCGCGTTGTAAAGAACGCCACGTTATGTTTTTGGCGAAATGAAGGTGACATTGAAATTGTTTTGGACAATTAACATTGAATAGATAGTGCTAAATGCACAAAATGACGTGTCATAAGCGGCATTTTGATGTAATTTTTAAATTAAAAATACTAAACGTATATTTTTGAAATTCTTTCACGTTAATATTTACAATACGGAAGTTTTATATAGCACAATATTGAATTTTTGAGTGCAAGCGAGTCCAATAATATCTGTTGAAGTTTTTCGAAAACTCAAAATTTTTTCAAAATGAGCTGAAATTCGCGCGTTTCAGAAACGCCCAGGCGACATTTTCTATTTAAAAAAAAGGCTTCGGGTTTTTCAATGGCAATTTGCATGTAGTACCAGGTTTACTCTTCGCTTGTATTCTTGTTCATATTAAAAATCTAGTATTAGGGAGTCGAAAATGGGACAATGTGAAATCTCTTTTTGTGCAGAGAGATAGCAGCTGGGAAGAGGGTGGGGCAAAACAGACAACCTATCCCAATTAAAGAGATTCGGAAAGTAAGTAGAACGAGAAAGGTCATGCCATTTTGTAGCACTAGTTACATTTAGTTTTGTTTAGCAATATACTGAAAGAGAGACTTATTCTTTTTGTCCAATATTTCTAATTATAATAAATTATACAAAAGTTATTATATAGCTTATAAAAGTAGAATTTGTTCATACATTGTAAAATCAATTTTAGGAATTTAGATTCGGCCACCCTTTAAAGAAACTATTAGGAATACGCGACACAATGAGACTCTACCTCTTAATATTATTTATTACTCAACACTCACGATTTTAAAAAAAATGTGCATGACATCATTTGAAGATGTACAATTGAACTAAGTTATGGAGAAAACATCCAGGTCTCAAAATCAATATGGTTGAAGAATATTGGAAATTAAAATTTCTGCAGCAAAAATCCATGCTAAAAGTTAAATATTGGTGGGATTGTATATGTAGAAAAGTTCTTAATATTCACTATCATTCGGAAAATAGAAAAACCCCAAAACTTTTTCATGTCGTTGATTATTTGTTCTCGGAAACCAACAAAACGATGGTTTACCATTTTGGCACAATATAATCACTATTCACCGTCAACACTAAATTAAACATGTTTCGGAAAATTTCAGAGAAATGTTTTATATTTACTAAGATGCATGTTGTAGTGGATTATTGCAAGATATCCTGCTTTTTATTTTAATTTAAAAACGCAATCCATTGCATGTTATTATAAGCAATTAAGCTTTTTTGTGAAGAGATATGTTTGAACCGATTGCTGGACATAGCGTTTATATAGTCCTATTCTCATCTTTGCTTTTAAAACCTTCAATCTTCGACTTTAAAAAATTGCAATATCCGCAAACTACAATCTCGCATTCATGTTTTCTCAAGAAAAAATGTGTAATGCTTTCAAAAGATCGATTACAACTCGCATGAAATAACTCAAAAACATTCTAATAGTGGCCTAAGTAAAAAATTCAGTTGTTGGATAAATGAGTTTGAAATTTCACCTTGTGCTTTGAAACGCATCATTCTCTCATTTACACTTGTGCCTTTTGTTGGTGAAATACAGTACTGTAAGATACGCTTCTGTTTCTGCTGGAAGGTAGACGAATCTTTCGTTTCTTCAGAATCTGCAATTCTGGAGAGTGCGTTAACTTAAAAGTAGTATTTTTTGAGTCGTGCAACTATTGCAGCCCAGGAGCGTTTTAATAGGAATATACGCCGTCACCCATCATCGCATGACCTGGTGGTCGACTCATAATAATTAATAATTTAAATAATTATTAATAATTCAATCTTCAGACATTTTTGTTTTGTCAGGCTAATTCACCAGGTGACATCAGCTTGGTTTATGATCTAAAATTGGTAAAAAAGGGATGTAAAAAAATCATTCAACAGAACTATCCGTACATTGATGTATTTCTCTCAAAATAATCGAAGGTTGGCGTACAATGTTAGTTACTTTTGCATACCGCGGGCACTTTTTGGCATCGGGTTTCTGTTTCTCAGAGGCGAACAGCTCGTGCTCGGAAGAACAGGCGCTGCGCCGCGCGGCATTGTGGGCTTGTCAAGGGCATCAGCAATGACATTCGCTTAGCGCAGGCACGTCAAACCGCGCCCGCGCGAGCTACTTGCCCGCCTGGGGGAGCCCAGCGCTCCTACGAGCACGGGCAACTTTCCATGACTTCGGGATCCTTTCCCCTGCAAATCCAGAAAGGGGTGTACTGCGGTATATTCTGGGGAAGCTCATCCTTTAGTTCCCAGACATTTAGATTGCAAAAGAAAATTATCCGAATAATGAAAAAATCCTATCCACGTGATCCGTGCAAGCCTCTTTTCATTGAGCTTGGAATTTTACCATTGCCTTGCCTATTTATTTATGAGTCTGTAGTATTTGTCGAAACTGACTTACTTAACGGCGGGAACTTATTTTCATGTAATACTGATATTTATAGTTACAGCACTCGACGTAGAAATCATGTTCATCAAGTGTCAGTATCAACAGCTCACTACAAGAAATCCACATACAATACATGTACGTTACTTTACAACTCAATGCCAGAAGAAATTAAACAATTAAAATTGGTACACAAATTTAAGTTAAAAGTAAAATCTTTTCTGCTGCAAAACTGATTCTATACAATTAGAGACTATACTGATCGTCAAAAAGAAAAATAATGTTTACTTTAACAAAACCAAGATATAGTATAATGAATTAGTCTACATTTGCATTATATAATTTAAAAAGAACTCAATATACCTGTAACAGATAATGTACTTCCGGGTCAATGACCCCATCTCGATCGGTTTTGTCCAGTTTCCCTGATCCATTGAGCAAATGTGAGATGGCCCTTGCTTTGCTTCTGGACGTAAATGTAGCTTCACATGACGCAGTTTGTTGAACTTTCCTTTTGCATGTAGTGGTAGTAGAGCTTAGGAGGAGTTTCTATTTTGTTAACATCAAAAAAATCAAATCTGTTTGTTCCTTTACTGTTAAAATAAGTGTTCTGTAATTTTGCAGAAAATATCTAGTTTTGAAATTTTAAATTACCTCCTTTTTTTAATTTATTTGTTGTGTGTGTATTATTATTATTATTATTTGTTTTTTCATCTTCAACTATTAATAGTTAAATTGCTGGGAAGGATTCTGAAATTCAAGAAAGCGTGCGCAGATGAATTTCTCCCCCATACGTCACATACAGTTTTTGACTGTTTTTGACTAAATAAATAAATAAATAAATAAATAAACAAATACCATGGCCACCTCCACCACTGAAGGTGGCCATGGGTGTACACGCGCAAGCTGAAGCGTCGCAAGGCAGTGAATAGTGGATTCGCACGAAAATATGTTTCACAGATTTTTATCTATCAAATAACCGCGATGTATTGTATTATGTTTATATTCTGCACTACTTATTACTAATTGATGTTTTTATTTTCTTACTAAATTCTCCCTTATATAAACGTCTTTCTAGGTGACAATATGAATGGCGAATTCTTTCCTTGTTTGCGTTTTGAGTTTTTTATTAAATCAATCATTAAATTTTTATTGTATTTAGCAGGAATGTGAAATACATTAACAAGTCTCTATAAGTTAACAATTCTTGGTTACGGACGGGCAGCGCTTTTAACAGATAAGAATATTTGTCTGTTGAAACTTCTAACCTGAACGTGGATAGTTTATGCTTATATATCTCTTAAGTAAACAGGATTACAAAATAGTTTTTTGATTAACTTTTTTACAATTTTATTTCCAATTGAGAATTTGAGTTCGGAATGATGTATTATTTCATTGTAATGGATAATTTCATTTGCCTTAAAGCGAAAATGTGAATTAATATAGCTAAATTTGTGACAATAACTGTCCAGTAACTTCTCCCAAAGGCTGTCATGTACCAGGTATCCAATGACGTACCGCCACTCCGGAGGAATTTGTACAACCCTTTTAAATCTCGCGCCAATTTCTCTGGACGCTGTGCCCGCGAGCTCTAGTAGCCTTGCCTGCGACGTTGACATGCCTGGCTTCGCTGCCCTGAATTGGAGGTCGGCTTGTAAATTCGTTTGTTCTTTTGGCGGACATTGTCTTACGGTGGCGAGGGCTGCAGAGAACCCGCGCGACGACAGTTTGCTACATAAAAAATGTGGAATTTCATTTTTTCAGTAGCTTCCATGAGATGCGAGATGCAGCTAATTTTCACATTACAAAGAAATAGTGATTATCTGTATAAAATGAGGTTGGATTTCGATCTGCACTTGGAAAGGTCCTTGTAAGACCAGCCGTTGAACAACCCATCATTTCGCCAAACTTCAAAAAATTGATTGTCCATTTTCCCCCACTGTTGATTGGTGACGACTTTGCCCATACAAACATTTATTTCGCAGCTCATAAAAAAATTGAGTGTTCAGGGAAGTGGAACAATAGTGTCCGTAACCATTAAATCAGAGTTAAATTTTACGCATCCCATTGTTCCATTTCCATAAATTTTAATGTAAAAATTTGGGATAAAACCCTTTAGAATATAATAATTTTCGAATTTGTTCGTGTTTTAACCATTCTCACCCGCAAACATATTTGCCTGTATCCAGTGTTGTTACTTAAACAGACTCGATGCATAACTTCGTGAACTAAAGCTTCATTCACACTCGTAGCAATGAGGCGATCCCTTGAGAAATTGTTCTGGAAATTAAACTGAATAGTGGCAACTTCTTATCGGGTAAGAGAGAAACTAAGGTATGTTTCTCCATTTCCTTCAGCGATAACATGAATTACGAGTCTGATGTCATGGCGACAGAGTTTATATTTTTTATTATTTGACATTTTCTCGTGCAACGAGGTAAGCGCTTTATAAGCGTGAATAGAACTGCAAATTAGCACGCATAGTACTTAGCTACAAAGAGGAGAGCGAGGATACTCCCATTGGAGACCTCAATAATCAGAAGTATGCGATGAAAATAGGGGTGTAGATTACAATTACAGGAAGAAAAAAGTTACAGAATGTAAGTTTGAGAAATCATGTATTTCTCTTTGGCGTGGTTTACATTTATATTTTTGGATATCTAGATTTGATTCCTCGGCATTGGTTTAAGGTTTATCCTAGGTTGTGTATGGAAGTTGCAGGGGAGGATGATAAGGAAAGAAAAACATCTTTGTTTGGTGTTTGATAATGATCAATCGCATGAAGCTTCAAAGGCATTCTAATTTTTTGGGCAATTGTTTCAGCGTAACTGACTGTATTGTTGATAAGCGGAACAATCTCACCGCATAATTACGAATACAAGATGTAGAAATAATTGGTAATTTGACATAAACTAAAAGGCTAACCCCACTATTAACAGTAGCAAACGAAATGAAGAAATAGGAGGGAATGAAAGGCAAAGACCGGTACACAGTCTGCGAAGAAAGATAATAGGGAGTTCATTGATAGTTCGCAACATTTCGCGCAGCTTAACATTAGTGAAATTTTTGAAACAGTACCCATGCGCAAAATAGTCAGTTTCATTTAATATTTAATAATATCGAAAAAGTATCTCGTAATTGTAAAGAAGGGTCAGTCTTTGTTACGTTGTCATGAAGTACTCTCACGATCGACCTATACTCCTAACAAATTTATCGGTTTTCGGTGACCATCATTTCTCGTTTCCTAACAAACTGTCCGATTCTTTAAAATCAATGAATTCAATTGACGATAAAATCTTATTTTCTTTCCAGCAAGGCTATTTATTATAACTATCTCCTTTTCTGTGCCCCAAACCAACACAGCTGATTGTTCTTCTGCAGATCCAACAACTATCAACTGTTACAACCCCATTAACTGAGGTGATATTTTACTGACATTCCAGGACTTTTTTTAATGATTGCTTCTGCCCAGCGCTGAGATTGTGTCGTGCTTCTCCCCGAGCGATTGAAGAAACCAGTTTCTGCAATCAGCAGGTCAGGAAATGCGTCACCTATTACAAGGTTATTCGTATTTGAATATGCTGTCACAGTTTGTCCTTCTGCATCATCTGAAACTCTTTTGGGCTTTCGCTTTCAGTCCACTATCTCTTCTCTACTTACCTCCCATTCTCTTCCGGCACCGGGCTTGCTTGGCTGTGAGAGGTAGGGTCGTGTATTCCTTTGTTGTAATCCGAAAGCTATTTTCTTACATGAAGCATATCGTTTGGACGCGAAAACTGAAATATGCAAATACCATAAAATACTTTCTCTATTATTACATGCCAGCTTCGTTTTTCGGAAAATTTGATGACAAACACAGGAACACTTTATGTGAATTTCAGAATTACAAAGATTTTTAATTCATCGTATAGTTGATGAATTTGCAATGTATTAAATTCCAGAAGTGATATTGCATTGTTTGACATATTTTGTATTTAAAAAAATTTAAATTTAAAAAAAAAAATTAAATTGACATATTAATTGTTTATTAAAACTAGCCGCCAGCCGACTGTAAATTGCTTTGCTGTTTGCAAACGCCCAATGACTCCATTTTTAAATACGCCTGAAATTGCGCTGGTATGGCTGAAATAAATCCAAAAATTACAAAAACAACAAAAAACAAAAGTCTTCTGGGAAATAGTTCTGGGCCCCGAACGATACAGGAATTTTGTTGCTGCTATTTGAGGAACACACAAGTCTTTTCTTCACCTGAAATTCATTGTGTACAAAGGGTCAAGTAAAATTTGCCCGAGGTGGGAAACTCGAGAACTTCTGACCCGAGGGGTTGGTAGTTGCCTGAGGGACAAAAAAATCAAGTATAGCTAATGGTGCATATAAAACTTTATGGTTTACTACATACTAGTTTGTTGCTGAATGAAAGGAGACATCGAAACAACTTTAAATTTATCTTGCATCGAAAGAGAAAAAAAGAAACGCATTACAATCGTCAGTTGCTAATATGGTGCCAGTTTCATTTGTAGTTGGGCAGGTGTTTGTCAGTGAAATCGCTATTCTAGGAATAGAATTAGAATGTGATTGACATTTAGGTTACTACATACTAGTTAAAAGGGCAGCGTTCCCGCATGGCAAACTATCATGTACTCCACCTAACTAGAAACAGAAGAAAGGAAAGTTGGAAATTGTAACAAGTTTGATTCATCATTTATTACAATTTTTGTATTCTTCGTAAATTTGTTTGCTCTAACATTTGTTCCCTAATTTAGGGAAGAATGTGCAAATGCGAAGCTTTGTTTTGCTGTTCTCTAGAGTTCAAACGCGGCGTCATCACGTGCCCAGTAATTGAATCCCATTCATTTATTCCAGCTTAAATATTAAAAAGGACGTATTCTTAGAGTTGGTTTAGGAATAAAAATGAGCTTGTTAAAACGGTACGTAAATGTAAAGACAATTACGAAAGCTACCTAGAATTTTCCCATTACATCACAAAAAAATTTGAGGTGTTCCTTCTACATCACTGTACTCTGATTTAAAACATAGGTGCATTCAAATCACGAGCTGAAAGGAAAAGTTTTTTTCCCAATCAGTCAATACAAAAATAAGTCCTAAAAGCTTCGATTGGATGACAGTGTTCCCGTCTTCAGCTCATGATCTTAAATGAATATGTTGAATAGAGAATACTTTAGTACGACTCAAATGCATATGTTCTAGAAA
This sequence comes from Teleogryllus oceanicus, assembly GCA_964035755.1. Lineage (NCBI taxonomy): Eukaryota > Metazoa > Arthropoda > Insecta > Orthoptera > Gryllidae > Teleogryllus > Teleogryllus oceanicus. The sequence goes on from CAXIVR010000014.1 coordinate 47,279,458, forward strand.
GAAAATGTGATACGTAACAGTTGATAAAATGAAAATTCGTGAAACATTGGAAGTTGAAATTTTCAAAAAAAAATCAAGTATAGAAATTTAAATTCTACTTCATGGCCCTACTACCTCTTACATAGTAAAAGTTATGTGAGATGTTGCAGAGGAAAGTGGAGATTTTTGACAGAAAAGTCGTGTGGGACGTGACATCGAAAGTGGATAATTCTTGTTCCTATTTTCCCAGCACCGCGTCTGATGCTGAGTTTCTAATTCTCCAGGTTTTTGGGTCCTTGATAGAAAACAGCTTACGAAAAACGGTGTCTTTGGTGTTGTGTGTTGTGTTTTGGGTTGTTGTGTGTGTGGGGTTTTGGTATGTAATGTATGCATGTATGTATGTATGTGTGTCGGTATGTATTTGTGTCTCCGCCCGCCCGCCCAATCAGAAACTAGCGAAAACTGTTCTAATTTACGCTAGCTTTAAACATTTTTCCACAATTCTACCACCGATGTGGTCGAACTCGGGGCCCCTGCGAATTTAACGGATTTTTTTGATTTTTGGGGTTCTTTGATGAACCCACATTCTCAACATTTTCTGAATAATGGCTCAGGGAAAGAATATGCGTCATCACTGATTATGCATTTTGCATCTGACTGGGAGGTGCGGGGTTCGAGTCCGGACGGTAGCGATTTTTCGACACTAGTTTTCAGCCGGTCGAATTCAGTCGCTGTCGGGAGGAAATTTGGCCCCGGCTGCTCTGATCAGGATTTTCCGTGGTTTGTTCAATGAACCAGGAATGCCAGGCAGTTCTAAATGGGCCAGGCCCACGCGATCTTCCCTTCCACTTCTTTGTCCTATCCTTACAAAAAGTAACATTCACTATACTACACTGCGGAGAACAAGTCGTGCCTTCCATAGAAATATGAATAAAGAAATAAAACTGAAGGTAAAAAATAATTGATATTCTGACTTTCAAAACGTAATCGCTTCGGGAGTATAGTAGTATAGCATAAGTGAGTAAAAAAACTACATATTAATGCAGAAAGTTGAATGGTAAGGATGTAACTGGAAGATTAGGTGATAATTTTCTGTGGAAAAAAATTTTAAACTATTGGGATGTATGATAGTTGGATTTTTTGTATATTGTATTGTTTTTCTGATATAAATTTTCCCGGCTTAGTTGAACTAGGTAGCATTAATGCCAGTTAATGTATTTTGATATTTTATTGAATATATTGGTACGAGATCGTGTCATATTCAAACAATTACACTGGAAAAAAATTTTAAAAGTGGCGTATATCTTGGTATAACCCTTGTTGTAAAATAAGTAAACGCTAATTTGAAATATACTTACCATTTTTCTATCATCGACAGTTTTTAGATATATTCCTTCAAACATTTATATTTCACTCGAACAATTATTGTTACATAGAGTACTAATGAACAGGAATTAGGTAAAATAGTGAGATGGAGTCACATGGCACGCACAGTATATAGTAATATATAATTGAAGATATAATACACACATAAAATGCCTTACTTTGCAGATGCACGAGCTTTGTAGGAAAATTCTGTGACATATGAAGAATAGAAACAAGTCTATAGTGTGGTTGGTTGATTCGCGCCATATGTTGGTATATTCGCGCATATGTCGTGACCACGATATTTAGGCCCTTGAAGTAGTTGATTTGCTTTCATTGGAAACGATGTAAAATTATTCCTACAAGGATTTGTGTTTAGCGTATATCAAATCATCTGGTGAATGTATGCAATCTCTGAAGGCCTTAATGTTGCCTTAACCGTCCATAACTCGTGTCGTGGGAGTGAAACAGAAGTTTCTTTTCTAGTTAAGAATGGAACGTGGTCTTGCCCCCCCCCACTCGCACCCCCTTTACACACCACACACACACACGCACACCACACCGCACACACCCCACACACACTCGCACATTCCCCACACACCTCGCACATTCTCACACACCTCCATTCTCCCCACTCGCACTCACATGCACACTCATCACTCACACACACACCTTACCTCACACACACACACACACACACCCCCATACACTCACACACACACTCCACACACACTCTCTCTCACACACACACACCCCCACACACACACACTCTCCCCTCTCTGCCCTCTCCCACACACTCTCACACACACACTCCACACCTCTCACACACACCCTCACACACACACATCTCTACACCTCTCTTAAAAACACTCTCTCACACACACACCTCCACACACACACTCTCCCCACACACACACCTCCACACACACCTCTCCCCACACTCTCACACACACCTCCACACACACTCTCACACACACACTCTCCACACACCCCACTCTCCACACCCCTCCACACACCTCACACACACCTCTCCACACACCTCCACACACATCTCTCCACACAACCCCTCTCTCTCCCACACACACCCCCTCACACACACACCTACACACACACACTCTCACACACACACACTCACACACACACACTCTCTCACACACACTCACACACACACACTCTCTCACAGACACTCACACACACACTCTCTCACAGACACTCACACACACTCTCACTCACCCACTCTCTCTCTCACACACACACACACGCGCGCGCGCGCAAGAACACCGCTCGCATGTTGGGAAAGCCAAACAGGTACAGTATTATCTTCAACATGGATTATGACGCTATCCCCTTCTTTCTCGATCGTGTAACTAGAGTCGCTTGATCTGTAGCACTTCTTGATACGGTCGCGATCATGCGATATCTTACGGCAGGACCGCGAAAGATGCAAAATGTCGTGCCATATTCCATCTTGGGAACAATACCCCCAGCTACCACGTTAGAAAACGAAGTATAAGCACTAGAGATAAGTTTATCGACGCCCTTCTCAGATTAAACAAACCAAGCATAGTTTGTGTGTGTGTGTTTGAGTGATGGTTTATGTGTGTGAGTGTGTGTGTGAATGTTGATGTGTTGTGTGTGTAAGTTGTTGAATGTGTTGTGAATGAAATGTATGTTTTGATATCTTTGATTGCTGTATTATCTTATTTAAAATATTTGTTTAAGGTCTAGCAGAGTATTGTAGGGCGTATCCTGGGATGTTTTCTTGTAATGCATGAATTGTCATTTATTGTGGGCAGGATGTTGCTTCTAAAGAATTCTCTTAATGATATTCAATGAGTAAAGGTTTTTTCTGATGCAATTTATCCCGTGCTAGTTCCATTTGCTTCACATTTTTACCAATATATTTGAAAATGCATTTAGTAGTAAGGGGTCCCTTGTGGGTTTGTGAACTTGTATTACAGAGGAATTTCATGACCTGAAACATCGCCAAAAATGGCAAGAAAATACTGTTGATTTTTTTTTGAAATTCCTAAAAGCAAAGAAAAAGACGTAAAAATGTGATGAAAACCATTTTGGATGAACAACTGAAGCTGGTGGAAAGTTACTGATATAATCGAGGCTTCTTCTATTCGCAAAGTAAGTCGACTTACAAAATTTTTTTTTGGATGTTCTTTTAAGGTAATCTGTCTTTAGTTATCCAATCGGCTGAAGTGACAATGACATTTAGACGATACAGGAACATTTGATTACGTAATAACAGCTGATATTACAATTTCTGAGCGGAAATCAATCATGAATTGTATGGAGAACATTTGTTGAAACTTGTACATATTATTTGAGGCTAGTACTGTTAAAATATTAAAATCGCCGGTATCAGCGAAAAAATGCATTAAAATAACGGGAATAAGTAAAAAAGGTAAAATAAAAATAGTCTGTATCGACGAGACATGCACAAAAGGAAGACATAAAAATGGGTTATTTCCTTTTGTCATAATATAAAAATTTAAATTTTTATAATGAAGTATAATTCTAAAATGAAAAGAAAAATGACATTTCATTAAATCCACCTCCTAGATTACCTTATTGACATATTGATTTAACAATATTACAGTTGTTAGTGTCAATTTGGAACTCGATCTTACAGGCAAATGTCTTTGACTTTTTTAATGTGCGGGTTAGAGAAGAAAGGAAAGTTTATGTATTAATGTTGTATGTCTTCACCATAATATGGTGTTGTTTTTACTGTGACAATTGTTAGAATTGTGAGATAAGAGTATGTAAATTTTAGAATTGTTTATACTTTAAGGGTAATGTAAAAAGCAGTTGAGAAAAGGGCAGATTACGTGGCAGTGAGCGAGGCAGTAAAAGTGATACCGGTAGTTGATGTAACAGTGCGCCTTGCACTAGGCAACCCTCCTAACGTGTGAGCGCAGTTGGTAATGTATAAGAAACACACTGAGAATGAAAATACAAGTAGTTGTGGTACAGAATGGCACAAACTTTCTCGTACTAGTTAGTTTTGTTATATATATTTAGTGTATACTATTTTCGGGCTTTCCTATCCTTTTCCCGCTGGCATGTAATGCAGCCTAAAACAATTTTCCCCAAAATTTTATCATTTTTACGGTATCGTAATAGTGGAATTGACTTATGAGTTTTAGAAGAGTTAAATATTGATATTGGAGGAAAATGTCATGAAAAATTTGGGGAACCATTGTCGATAAAGTGTTGTTTAATGTTCTAAAATGCCTATTTGAATGTTTCTAAAAATGCCTAATACTGTGTTGTCTGTTATTTGAAGCTCTTGTCTGAAATACAAATTGAAATATTAATGAACTGAGATATAAAATGTGTAATTTAACTGCATTATATACGGTATCTATCCTCGAAAATTAAGAATGAAAATAAAACTGAATGTTTAATGAAAGCGCATGATAAAAATTGAATTGCCATGATAATAAAATTTCAGAAGTAAATTGGAATGTAAGTAAATCTCCAGACGTAGTGTAGTTTCGTTTGTATCAGGCAGTTTTGTTTCTGGCGAATGAATTTTTTGTAGCACTTGAGAATTTAGTTTGATTACTCCTTTAGTTAACGTACACAAAGGGTGAAAATTAGGGAAAAGCCTTATGTTTCTTTTTGTTTCTGTTCCTGCTGTTCCTGTATCCGCGCGCCGCCGCCTCTTTTAGTATATGGGGGATGAGAAGAAGGAACCGCAGCGGACAAGAGGCCGCACAAGCCACTTAACGCGAAAAGGGCAGTGACTGTTTTGTAGGGTTTTTCAATAGGGGGTAGATGTACTTGCTTAAACGTCGTTTGTCCATTTTGTATATTATAAAATCCCGGCTTTTTGGGGGTAGTTAGTGGTAAGCCATTTTCTCTATAAATTTTATAGGCAAGGCAATGTAAAGTTGAAATAATTCTGTAAATGAAGGTGATGAACATAAAACTATACATATTTATTACATTATTAAAATATTGCATTCATTACTGCATTGTTTTACTTGACCAGTTGCATGAGTGTCTAGCAGAAACGGAAAGTAAATATGTTAGTTTGCTTGTTGGTGTCTTAATACCCAAACGCCTTACTTGTAACCTGCCAAGAGGATGCCTTCTTTATTCTACTTTGTAAGTGTGATAATTCGCTGACGGGTTTTGGGTGTTAGTTACAATTCTCGTCAACTGGGTATACAAGATGCGATTGGGAGGGTTGAGAGATTTAATTTTGCGGGGAAATTTAAGCAGAGTCTTTTAGAAATGACACAAGCATGATGGAACCCCAAATAGGGATTTTCGTTTCTTTTTGAAACCACCGTCTGCAACCTGGTTTGAACAGAGAACTTTAATTTTTTTAGGACAGTCGTTACGGACATACCTGAAGTACAAATGAATAAGTTGTAATATCTGAAGGAAATAAATATATTGGCTAAATGTGAAATGAAGGTTCTTGGTGTGTGAATTTTAGAAACAAGAATGTATCAATCAATTTATCATATCCTTAGAAATTGGCGTAATTGCGCAAGTGATATTTTTGTTCAATTATCAGATTTATTATGACACGTGTAATACTCGAACTACCCGATTGTTTACATGCTAGGTTGGCATTCCTCAGTTACTTGTTGGTTTTTGTTGTAAGATGTATATGAAAAGTAGATGTATTTGAACATGTGTTTTAGCGTAGGCTTTTGTCTGTCCTTTAATGTATTGAAGAACGTTTCTTTTATCCGTGTGTGAAGTTAAATAACTAATTTTCCGTTTTTTGTAGTAGAGTAATAAGTAAATGATTGTCAAATGTAAAGAAATCTCTCAATTCCTTCGTAATGTAGTACTTCGTCCTCTTTTGCTGTCGCTACTTTTTCTATTTTCTTTTTTCTTTAATTGTTCATATAATCATCAATGAGGGTTTTCGCTGGAGTGTATTTCCCCATTGTTTTGACAAAACCACCATATTCCATTTATTATACATCAGATCTTCACGTTGCTATTCGTAATCTTTAATCCCCCCCAAAATACCTGAAATGGATTCTGGTATTCCCCAGTTTTCCTGTTTTGATCTACCGTTTTAGCTGTTTTTCCTTCCTATTTTCTTACCGTTTTTTGTTGTTCTGCTTTTACTTTCTCGTATACCGAAGTATTAGAAAGCTATGTAATCTGGGAAAATCGATTTTGAGATTTCAACTGAAATACGTTTTGGTGTCCCTAATATCGAAGAATGTTTTTTCAAAAAGTCCGTTGGTCCTCCATCTGTATGTGAACAACATTAGCGCCGAATCTATCGTACGATTTTTTCAGGTTGCAACCCCATCAGGGTGACCTGAGTCGGTCTGCGATTTTGACTAGAAAATAAAATGGACAGACTTTGTCGCAGCAAATTTTTCTAATTTCTTTTGTGTGGTCTGACTTTAAGATGTTGCTCTATTCTGTGGGTAGCTGCCACGTATCGTCATAGAATGTACATGTTCATGGCATTTTCTCAACTTTTCGGTTTGTTAATAGTAGAACCAAAATATGACTTATTAGAAAATTATAAGAATATTAAAGAGCAGTAAATCCTCTTCCTAAATAGAAAGTTTCATTGCAAACTTTGGAGCCGTTTTTAAGAAAATGGCGAATAAGCATTACTTAAATGTGAAATTTAAAGCTCTTTCACAGGAATGTATTTAGTTTTCGAAAAATCTTGATTTGAAGTCTTTTAAAGCACTATCCCTCACATATGTAATAATGTATATAAATCCGTGGACATGTGGTATCATATTTCGAAACAATTACATTTGTGTAATTTTCGAATAAACAATAAAATACACAAAAAGAAAATAAACGTCATATTAAGTAGTCAATTGAATATCCATCTAAAAGGAAGAAAAAATTTGGGGCCTTTTTTAGAAAAAGGCGTTTAAGCGTTTCTGAAAATGCGAATTTGAGCTTATTTTTGCAGAAAACCGTTTTGTTTCGGGAAAATTTTTGACATAATTTAAAGCACATGTACTCATAAGTATAATATTTTGAAGAAAATTTCCTGTAATGCAAATATTACAGATATGAGAAATAAGTAAAAAAGAAATATTAGTAATGTTTGAAAAATAGGAAATACATTGTGCTTTTTTGTCATCGTATATTGTATTTGGTATTATCTGAAAACTGAAAAGGAAAACTTTTTACGTTTTGAGGGAAAACTAATTTGTAATGTTTTGAAAATTGTAAAAATTTCATGTTCTATTGCATGAAAAGTGCTAAAATTTTTAAAAAGTGTACATGAGCTTAACAATAGAACTATTTAGCGGCAACAAATTTCGTTTGAAGGAAAAATCTGTCTTCAATTTATAGTTGTAGGAAGACCGAAAAAATAAAGTTTGCAATTTTAGAAAATTCCCGAGTTAACAGTTATAATCGGACCTAAGGCCACCTTTATAAGTGTATTATACTGTATTTTTACAAGAAATGTGAAGGAAACGTTTGAACCATTTTTGAGAAAAGTTTGAAAATGTCCGTAAGGCTTCATGTAAAGCAAAGCTTGAACTAATGGTAGATGGAAAGGGGTTTGTTCAATTTGGAAAAGTCCTACGCTGTTTTCGCGCTAGCAGTGTTTACAGACGGACAGATGAGATGGACGTTTTGATTTGGTTGGTTTTCGTCATGAAGGACCCATGAGACACGGTTTGGCTACACACGTTTAAGGTTTTTAATATTAATTTAGAATTGTATGTTTCCACTTTTCGCCCGCACCAGCAATGAAAAGGTTTTTGGAAAATCCGCCATTTTGTCGTGCAGAATTACATGACTTTTGTATACCTCTATTACTCCATATACAGATGTACGCACGAGATAGTAAAAACATGCATTAATATTTTGGGTAGTTATGAAGTCCCTGGGAAAATTTTAAAATTTTTTCAAAATGGCTCAAATTATTTTCTTAAGTTATTATCGAATAGATAAAAGACAGTTATAAAGGTGGCATAGCTCGATTTCCCTGATAACGCTGAATGTTTGAAATAGCGAAAGTTTGATTTTTCGGCCTCTTGCCAAGTACAAAATTGAAGATGGAGAATTTTCTTGGAAGTAAATATTTTCTCCTTAATCAGTTCTTTCATGAAGGTAATGTAAATGTTTTGAAAATGTTAGTATTTTTGCGCAATATTGCATGCAATTTGTCGATTTAAAAATAACAAAAACCCAAAATTTTTTCAAAAATGTGACCAATTTTGTTAAATTGTTGTCAGAGATAGTGATAATGATGTACTAATACACAAATGCAATTTTGTCATATTAAAAAATCTTTGATTTATCTCTCGTCGTTAATATTTATATTATCAGCGAGATGTTTACATTATTGCATTGACGATGAGATGTCTTTAAATACGTGATACAAGTTCCTGGAAAGTGGAAAGTAGTTTGTGAAAAGAAGCCGAAATTCCGTATTTTCAGAAACGCTCAAACGATTTTCTAATGTTTCTGGTTCAAAGTTTTCGTACGGATAGTCCAATTGCATGTTTAATATTATAAAAATAATTTTGTTGCATTCTCTGGGTTTTTAAAAATACCAAAAAGTAATTTTTTAAATATTTTCATGTCTTTAATGCACATTTGAGGGTGTATATACATTATTGCATTTGAGTGAATTGTTTGAATGACTGCTAATGAAATCAATGTTTTTGTGAAAAATGCTAAATTTCGCATTTATAAGTAACGCTTAAACAAACTTTTCATAGAAATTGCTCCAATTTGTCATTTAAAAATTTCTATTTATGACGATTTTTTAGTCTTCTTTTTAAAATTTTTAAAAAAAATTTTATCAGTTCTACTATTGGGAAACGAAAGTTGAGAAAATTGGAATGAAATAAAAATAATAATAATAATAATTAATAATAATAATAATAATAATAATAATAATAATAATAATAATAATAATAATAATATTAATAATATGAGAACCATTGTACCAAATAGTTATTAGAAATACCCAGAACTTCACAAGACAGTTCAAAACATTGATCAAAAACGTTCTATACTAGTCAACAAGCGTCTCCGAGAACCCAAATATACAAATTTGGAAAAATAAAAAGAGCTGGACTGCATCAATTAGGGAACGGAAGAAATGAAAATCTAACAGATTTAACTTGTTCTAGTAATGGGAAGGTTAGAATCAACCTCAGAAACCACCATTTGACAAAAAATGAACTGGAGAACTTAGTAAAACAACACTGGAGAAATCGTATGCCGAATTTTATGGATCTGACCTTTCAAAGACCAAACTGCCAAAACTTCAATTAGAGCTAAAACAAATCATTTTGAGCAAGTAGATAGAATTCTTCAGTAGGGAAACAAAGAATATGCACAATATAAATTACTGCATAACTTTTGTGTCATTGGTGTGTTACAGTACTTAAAGCTAATGGCCAGAAGCTAATTTTAATGAGTGATAGAAACAAGTTCAGCTGTGCAGCCTCCTTGGGAACGGCGACTACACCAAATTGAAACACTGCGTAGAGAGTGGTAGACTTCTCAAACACTCAAAGACAACTGCAATGCCAAGATTAAAGAAGCAGAAAATAATGTTCAAATATAAAAATGAAGAAACCAGACTATCATCACGGATTGAGTCAACTCAAACTCTTCTGTTAAAAGTAACAGGCAAAGAAGATGAAACAACCTTCGTAGAAACCAAATAAACTCTTCCCAAATAAATGAAAAACAGTTCTACCACTCTACCCAGATGAATAATGCTCAAGGACTGAACCAAGGTGAAATGCCAGACGCGCAAGTGAATAGGTATTGGAGACATATGGACACAAGTAAGCACACAATTTCAATGCTGAATGGATCCAAACTGTTAAAGATGAGCGCGAACATACCATGATGAATTACCTAGTATACACATTGAAGATGTTAAAGAGCTGTAAAGAAAACTTTAGATTGAAAGGAACCAGGAGAGATAACATACATAATTTCTGGTTTAAGAACTTTCCAGCATTCACGAAACAATGGCAGGGTTATTCACAAAGCCCTGAATAATCAAAGCCCTCCCATCATTTTGAACTTATGAATTAACTTATCTTATCCAAAATCCAAATACCAGCTCTGATCCCGGAAATATAGGCCTATTACATGCTTACCAACTTCAAACTACTAACTTCCATAATAACAGATAAGATATCAGCACTTGAAGACAATAACATCCTGGCTGAAGGCAAAGGGCTGCAGAGGGAGTCACAAGGCTGCAGAGACAACTCATTATAGATGCAGCAGTCTGTGGACATGTAGAAAACAGGAGGAACGTTATATACAGCTTATATTGATTATCAAAAGCCTTCGACACTTACCTCACTCCTGGCTAATTGATGTGTTGATATGTACAAAATAGACCCATTGGTTATATTTTTCTAAAGGCACAGATGCAAGGTGGACAACCAGATTGCACATTTGCACGCAAAATAATCATGTCATGCAGGGACATACATATAAACAGGAATCTTCAAGGAGACTCTCTTAGCGCTCTTGGTTCGCTTGCTGAATCCTATCGACTTTGTTAAATAAAGATCAAATGTATAAAAAATCAACAGTAAAATCGATCATGTACGCTTATCCCACCTCCCTGTACATGGACGACTTAAATTTTTCAGCACCTCAAGAGAAAAGCAATCATTTGCTGACAGTCTCAAAATTGTAAATGATATTGGAATGCATTTTGGCGTCGAGAATGTAAACTAAATGCACTGGAAAGGAAAGTGCAACATCAGATGGATTACACCTTGGGAAGGAATGCTAAACACGAACGAATTCATGCCATGATCCTGATAATATCAAATATCTTGGATATTTACAAAGATTTAATGTTGACCAAAAATTAAAAAATCTAACATTACCAGAATTTAATACGTGAGTAAAATTCGAAAACTAAACTCAGTGCTGGCAGAAAATTAAGGTATAAATACCTATGTAATTCCAGTGCTTGTCAGCTTTGGTATTGTCAGATGGACACAAACCGAACTAGATGCATTTAATACAAACTGCGAGTACTTCACCAGATTTAGATGTCACCACCTAAAGCGCAGTTGATAGATTCCACCTACCTAGGTCTTTAGGAGGAAGAGGTGTCATGATATAGTGAATCTCCATCACAACAACTGGAGAGACTGCGTCAGTACTTCCTAAAAAAGTTAATGGAACAAGATGCATCAGTTGTAACATACATTGACGGAAAATTACACCATTGAATTTGTCTGATGAAACAATGAACCTACAAGCAAATACAGACCAATGAGATGAAAATCAGCAACTGGAAAGAAAGCAACTTCACGGACCTACCCATACAGATAGAGGGAACTGATGGACCGTAAGTCGTCAATTAAATGGCTTGCTTGGGAGACCTTTTGCTGAAACAGAGGTTTCATGGTAGCTATTAGGACCAAGTAGTATCAGTAAAAACTACCGTAAATTTATCCTGAAGAACAATAACGTTCGTGATGACAATGTCGCTATGTGGAGAACATGAGAAAATATAGACCACATTATCAGTGGATGCAGCTCTCTAGCATCCTCAGATTATACAAAACGACATGACGACGTTTGTAAAGTAGTTTATCAGCAACTATGCCACAATAAAAACCCTTTTGACAGGTAACCGAACACCATACTATAAGTACACACCCGACAGTCATTGACACAAATAATCACAAATGTACTGGAACAGGTCCAAAATAACAGATTTTCTGTATCATCTAATAAACCGGACATTGTGGCATGACAAGAAAAATAAAAGGTGTATCTGATTGATGTCGCAGTCCGCTAGCTCACAACATCCCAAAGAAAGAAGTGAAAAATTCTAAAATATCAACCTCTAGCAAATGAGATAAAGGAAATTTGGAGCGACGTAAATGGTGACGATTGTACCAATAATTTTACGCCACTAGTAAATTCAAGTTCCTACATGAATCTAATGAACTGCATCTGAAGAGGTTATCATCCAGATGCAAAGATTGTCATACTGGACGTGTAACATCGTGAAGGTTTCTGAACATTGTTGGTTGACCCAGTGCTGATTATGATAGTTGGAACGTGTATCTCTGTTCATGGTAACAGGATATACGAGTGGAAACAAGTTAAATTGTGATAATAATAATAATAATATAATAATAATAATAATAATAATAATAATAATAATAATAATAAAAATAGTAGTAGTAATAATAAAATTTGTGTTATTTGTGGCGAGCTCAGGCATTAGAGCCTGCTCTTCACTAACCCTAATTAATTTACAATTTTAAAAATTACAATTGAGGCGTTCGGATGTAATTAATATTAATTGACTTGTCGTGACGCTGAAGAAAAAAATGGAATTTGTGACTACCATCTACATCAATTTATCTATAGAGCCAAATTAATTGTAATTTTTGTTTATTCTTGAAAGTTTGCAAAATGGAAAGACATGATGCAAGGAACATTCTAAAAATGAAGATAAAAAGAGCTCCCACTTTTTCCCACTTTGAATCAATATTTGAAAAGTCACCCGAAATATCAGTTGTCATTACCACATGCCTCAACTGTGAACAATACACAAAGGGGTTATTTTCATTTACGTCTGGGATTCAGTAGTGGGACCATCCCGGCATACACTTAACGATTGAGTAAACCCGGAAAGAAGTCAATGAGGATGGCTTAAGGCCGAAATTTTGAGAGGAAGAAATATGAGGCTGAGTGAAAAACAAAAAAAGGGAAGAAGAAAATGGAGTGGAAAAGAGGAGATAATAAGAAATGATAATGAAAGGATGCAGGGCATGAGAAGGGAAAATATAGTACATATGCGTTGCAATTGCATAACAAGAGTAGTATGATGACATATACAATACATAATCTCAATCAAAACATGAAAACTACCATTAATCATCCTAATGATTAGGTAAGGTAAGATAAGGTAAGGTAGGTAGATTAATTGGTAAAACAAAGGATATCTTACAGTATAAAATACAGAAAGTGTCAATAAAATAATAGTGTGACTCTGATTTTCTTTGTAACTATATTAGTAATAAAATATATAAATAGTAATAAAGTACAAACATCATAATTTCAGAAAGGTTGATAAGTTGTATTTTTACATAATATTTTCTTAATTTACATTTAGAAATTATTACATTATAGTAACAAGTTGTATTTTAGATATAGCTATGTAATTTGTCTAATTTTAAACATTGTATCAGCAGTAATAGGATTAGCATTACTGTATCCTGAAGACAATTACTAATCTGTTTCAAATTTCTCATGAACTTTTGACTCTTCTTCTCGGTATAACTAATTCGACAAATGAAGTTATAAAAAATTGTATAAATGTTTTCCAAATTTGGAAAATTGCTTTGCAGTGAAACCATAAAAATTTTGCGTTAACGCATAATCTAAAGTTTCTCATATATTGATCAATTGCACTTTCTCCCTAAGGAGTAGAGAAAGTTACGTAATGCTGCGCGAAAAAACGGCGAATTTTCTACAGAAAAACGCATACTACAAGGCCCTGACGAAAAAATCCACTTGCTAAATTTGAAAAAAATCCTCCAAATCGTGACCGTCCATGTTTTGTGGGTGGTTAATAGCGAAAATCGACTGACGGCAAATGTCTGTCCGTCCGTCCGTCCTGAACAACGCTGGCGGCTAAACCGTTCAGCCGATTTTCACCAAATTGATACTCCCCAATCGATCTGCCTGATGCCCAACCCCTTGAATTTGAAACCGATATTCAATTAGGGAAATTACTTTACATGAAGCCGCTGGGACATTTTTCAAATGTTCCAAACAAATGGCTCCATCATTTTTATTAAATTTTGTTGTTGGATAGTGTGAATGACGTTTAAGAGAATAATTGCAGGTCTCATGTTCGTTGAAATCCCAGATTTTTCGAAAATCGCAAAAGTTCAAAATTATTTCGGGAGTCTTCCTACAACTAAAATTTGAAATTTGAGATTTTTTCCCTTGATGAAATCTATTCCTTAAAGATAAGATTTTGAAATAAGATCATGTACAATTTTCGAAAATTTTAGTATTTTCCGCATAAGTTTCCGTGAAAATACGGGTGAGAAAGTACGCGCTGATTTAACACCACTAGTATTCTTTAAAACTGTCCTACTTCTAGACATTAGGTTCTTCTCGAATAATTGCAAGTCCCTTTCGAGTTGTACTATGACAATGTGGTACTGAAGTAAAAATCTTGTCCTTTCTTTCTATAGAAAAAAGTTCGCATTCTATTAAAATATAATTATATTATATTAATATATTACATTATAGGCACATCATATTAAAACAGAAAGGATCGACCTCTGAAAACGAAGAAGATATATCGAAACGATTTTGTTCCATTTATCACAGGTTTTGTTGTATTTAACTACCTTTCTAGTAGCAACTGAAACGAAACCGCTCTAGCCGAATGGTTAAGGTCATGACGTCCTGTCGACGCACTAACGTGTGAGTTCGAATCTAGGAAGTGATTATTTCTTCTGTTATGGTGTGATTTCAGTAGTAATATGTCCAATATTTTGTAATTAATAATACTTTTTGAAAAGACTTAGAGACCCTAAAAAGGGCCGCTTTTGTCGTCCATCAATCAGTACGACGACCAGAAGCTTCCGTTCTGTACTACGCTGGTGGTCCTATTTTCGACGAACTCTATATATTTTTGAAAATTGAATAAAGTTAACTTTTCAAAACTACAAAATTGAAAATAGAGATCTTACTGGTTGAAAACTCTTTTCCCAATTCATGTAATAATTCATGTAATTAAAGCAGTGACAAATTAGAAGAAAATGTACAGTTGTAGTACAACTACTTCGTTGTTTACATTATAAGCATTATAATTTCTTTGAAAGCAATCAATCAACTATTTTCAGATAATTAAAATATTGGTAGCATTATATCATTCAATTTTTAGATTACAAGTTTCATGAATAACGAATGAAGGTGATCGGAATTCTCTTAGTTGTGTTGGTTTTAACTACGCGGTTCTGTGTTTCAGACTGGTGTTTCACGACGAGTAACAGTTCAGTCTTATCGCGTAATGTGGAGATCACCTTGAAGATATGGGAGGGGGGCAAGATAAGCATTTCGCAGGATAGAAGCTGCTTCGCAGAAGCCCTACACAATAGGCATACAGATCAAATATTTCTAACTAGAATACTATAGAGATAGTATCGCGCTGATGATTACTCTGCATTCTTATCAGAATGTGAGTTTACTATAACCTGGAGTAATGGGTAATATGTCATAGAACAATGATTTCCAGATAAAATTCATTTTACAATACCACTCGTAATTGCAGTGCTAACGCTGTGATAGCTCAAGTGGATTAAACGCGTTGTAGATAGAGGAATGGACATGAATCAAATCCTGCCGAATAGTTTGTTTTTTTACCTGATGCCTGGGTGCATTAATCACTGTCATCACGGAGAGACTTGTTCCAATATTCTGTTACTCTTTGTAAAAATGTTACTCTTTGTAAACGCTAATATGATTATATTAAGATTGTGTGCTGGTATCTTGTATGCCAAGTAATGTGACGAAACAAAATTTGGAAGAGATAGCTAAAATATTAACAGTGCCTCAATTGCAATAGCATTACCATATTTTTATGTAATCGTTGGAAATAATATGAAAAAGTCTGTACCAAGTTGTATAATCACTAGTAATTTACCTATTTAACAGTTCTAGAGATAATCAGAATCCTTAACAAGTCTCTGGGTTTATTATAAAATTTTGTAATAAAGGTAATTTCTTCGTTCTTTAACAATTGAAAGGAATATGTCTTTTACACGTTTATAAAGTTCCTTAGACGATATTACGAACTCATTAAAATTACCATTTTGTGTTTGTGCCTTTGTGATAAATGCTAACAGAACGCATCCCCTAATTGTTTGAAACAATTGATAATTGTATTTCTTTTATGGTCTTCTTAATATGTTTAATGTGAGTTTTCTACTGAAGACTGGTGGAGCAACATATCAAAATGTATTAACTCCAAAACATAATAAAGTACGATTTGACGTGGTCATGTGAAAGAAATCAATATTTTTTTTATTATTATCTCCATTTTTAAATAAAAATGTTTTGATACAAGCATATTTTTAGTGCAGGAGTGAGCTGAGACTAAGTGGTGAGCATTCATTCAGTTCAATTTTTCACAAAGAAAATAAGGAATTTTAATTAAGTTATATCCAATGATTATTCTCCATATTTGTGTAGGCGATCCAATGCACAAATCGCCTGTCATTTAGTCTCAATATAGGAAAAAACAAGAAGGTGCGAATTTGGGATCTCAAAATTTCCGGGATAAAGTCGGTCTTTTAAATCTAAATTTTGAACTTATGATAAAATTCATTAGCATAAAAACAGAGTTAGATAAATAAAAAATATTATCATGTATTGTTTAAAACATCAGATGCCAAATATTGCATTTTCCAGAAATTGTACTGCTTGAGAACAGATATGTTTAGAGAGAATATATGACTTTGTACATCTTAAATGTTACTCAGAGAAAATGGAGAAATTACAGAAAAAAATTATTTCGTATTCATAGATACATTAAGGCTTGCAGATTACTGGGCAACCAATAACTCTCTCTGTAGCTGAGATATAATCATCGGATTTTAGATCGGAGGTACGGAGGATCGAGTTCTGCGCAATTTTTTCTTCTGTTCCACGTTCTGTTTTAACTAAGTCTGAGAATTAAAAGGTAAGAATGTTTAGCGGAAATACTTGTATTGTTATTTGCTTATAAGATCTTCACTTGAAGTTTATCCGCTTTATTACAAATATTTATACAAATGTGTATTTATTTATATTAAGGTAATAATAATTTAACCTAACCCCCTTGCAATTAAGATAGTGAACGTTTTGACATACATTTCATTCACTTTCAAAAAGTTTGTCACCACCCTATGTCACTGTTTCTGGAAATGAAATGAAGAAATGTTTATCCCGTTCGTTAGTGATATCCATATTGTGACCTGATAACCGTATTAATTGAGTTCTAAATATGTGATTCCCTTCGGACAGGAATCAAACCCGCATCGTTCGATTTACGACCAGTTGCTCCGAACACTGAGCTTCCGAGAAAATGCGTTTTACAGTTGGGATTCTTGGGCTCGTGTATTTCCCCGCGCATTTGATATTTGTCTCCACTCTGTCATCATTTACGTAAGTCAAATATGAGCAAAGAGTTTGTACCTTTAAATGAGTGATATCAATGTTGTGACCTTTACACAACGTTATGCCCAGATTATGACAAATGCTACTTTTTTCTTGATTGAACTGTTTTACAGTACTGTTTTACAGTACAAAATCTCAATATTGTTTTTGTATCTCTTTGGAACTGCTGTAATAACCTTACACGGATTATGAACTATGATCATTTCGACATCTCAGCACAAAACAACATACTCCTCGTTTTTACTTTCTCGTATACGCAAGAATATACGGAGTAATATACGTAGTATAGAAAGTTATGTAACTCACATCGAATCTACGATTTCAGCAGTAATACACGTTTGGAGTCGAAAAAGTGGATTTATTCAAACAAATCCGTCTGTAGACACAACAATTACCTAAACCACACAAACGATCCTTTCCAAATTGAAGAAACCCTGTTTTTGGCTGTAGTTGAAGCATGGAAATTTTGAAAATTTTTGAAATTTGGGATACTTACATGAAGCCCTTTCGGACATTTTCAAAGATTTTCTCAAAAACGGCTCCCTAATTTTCTTGTTCGAATGAGTAAAATAAGCTTTAGAAAGATGACACTTAGATCCAATTTCACGGTTGGCTCTGAATTTTCGAAATTGCAAAGAGTTTGAACTTTTGGGGCGTCTTTAAAACTACAAAATTGAAAACAAGTTTTTCTTTCAAATGGAAATTTATTTGTCCATAATTCGTTTTGGATAGCAGTCATGTGACTTTTTTGAAATGTTGGCACTTTTTCGTACCCGGTGAGCAATATTTACAATTTTAAAGAATGGTGAAATGCAAAACTGCATTGAAACCGTTTTCTTTTCTTAACTTTTAAAACGTTTCGAAACCGATTTTGTGAAATCGTACTTTTTACTGTTTCTTTCGTTGTGAGGAACATTTCTGTCTTCAGCAAGCAAAACTCAACAAGTATCACTCGTCAACACATTCTAATATGTAAACATTGTATAAGAACGGCAGGCAGTGTCGTCATGTAGTTAAGGTGCTACAGTTGCCCATGAACTGGAGGACTCGAGTTCAGAATCTGGCTGTTTATAGAAAATCTTCTATTTTAAAGAAATGTGTGAGATTTAATTAATAATTTTCCTTTTCAATAATTTAAGGTATGCGTTTGCGGTTGTCGTTTGTAGGCTTTCAAGAAACTAATGAATTGGTAATAGTGCTAACATATTTTATTTATACTATATTAAATATTACCAATAAGAAAAATAAGAGTTTATTTTTATTTAAATGTGAGTAGATGAACAAAGGATAATAACTGCGTAATGATAGATGATTTTCTTGGAAGTCAACCGTGTTTCTTAAGTTCTAGTAATTACTTGCAGCAAATGAATTCTGGATAATGTCGGACCATTAATGAAACGTGTCTTTTAGTCAACGTTATCACATTTAATAATCTCACCTTGGACAGAGGCGATAAGGGTTGAGCGTCAGGCTGAACCAAGCGCCTGCTAGCAAAAATTATAGTACTGAGCGACAGTCTTAAGTGAATTAACTATTACGCCGTTTTCGCGTAGATTTCTTTGCTTTCTTATTGTCCCTTAAGAAATTAATTTATTTAATATTTAAATGTTTTCTTTGCTTTAAAAATTAAAATGCTTACACTTCTTCTACCAAAATATGAAGAACTAGAGGTGCTACAGAATAGGACAGACTTTCTCAAGCAATGTTTATCATTTCACTTTAATGTGGACTGGTTTAAGATTTTGCTTTATTCTCGTGCCAGCTGCCATCTATCGCCGCACAAAATACATTTTTGACATTTTCTCAACTTTCGGTTCCAAATAGAGAATCAGAAATATTATTTCAGATATTAAAGAGGCTAAAATCTTGTCCTGAATAGCTATTTTCATTGACAAATTTGGAGCCGTTGTTAAAAAATGGCGTTAAGCGTTACTGTAAATGCGAAATTTGAAGCTCTTTTCACAGGAATCTATTGAGTTTTTGAAAAACTTCCTCCAAAGTCATTTTGAAGCACTTCTACTCACAAGATTAAAAAATGTGTACAATCTATTCAATGTTATTGCATGTTAACGGCGTGAGAGATCTTTAAAAACAATTACATTTGTGTAATTTTGAAAAAACAAAGAATACACCAAAATGAACTTACGTCATATTAAACAGTGCAATTAGCACTATCATTAATTTGAAGAAAAAATTTGGAGCCATTTTGAGAAAATGGCGTTTGAGAGGTTCTGAAAATGCAAAATTTTGAGCTACTTCTCGTACAAAACTATTAAGATTCGAGAAACTTTATGCCATTATTTAAAGTACACGTACTCATGTGAATAAATTGCCTCTAATGTAAATATTACCGACGTGAGAGACAAATGCAAAAAATTACATTTTTGTAATTTTTCAAAAAACAAAGAATAGAGCAATATGGTCTTTATGTCATCTGATAGAGAGCACTTAGCATCATCCCAACCAAAAGTTAAAAGAAAAAATGTGAGCCATTATTAAGAAAATAATATTTTTGTAATTTTTTAAAATTGCAAATATTGCACATAAATGTTATTACTGAAATCAGCTAAAACTTTCCAATATATTCATGACCTTAACGAAACAACTAATTATAGGCAACAAATTTCATTTCAAGAAAAAATCTCTATCTTCAATTGCTTAGTTGTGAGAAGACACAGAAAGAAATTAAACTTTTGCAATTTTTGAAAATTCAGAGTTAACCTGAAAATTGGACCTATTCTACCTTTATAAGTGTATTTTACTCTATTCTTACAAGAAATTTAAAGAAAAAATTTGGAGCCGTTATTGAGAAAATTTTGAAAATGTCCAGAAGGCTTCAAATAAAGTCCCTCCAAAAATAAATAAATTTACAAAATCGCATTGCTTCATCTAGAGCAAAAACAAACAGAGTTTCTTCAATTTGGAAAAAATCGTGGCATAGTTTAGGCGCTAAGTTTGTACCAGACAGACAGACGGACGTTTTTGGCGAATTGGTTTTGGCATCGAGGATCACAAAACTGGGGATTGCTACTCCACGTATTGAGATTTCTTGTTGTAATTGGTTTGATTCGAGTTTTCGTCACCAGAGCGCGGCGTGATTGTTCCGCCGAAAATGCACTTAAATGTATAAGTTTTCATGGTACAAGAAAAATATAAAATTAGAATTAACATAGTTACCTAATTTTAAAAACACATCTTAAGAAATGAAAGGAGAAGAATTAAAGAAAAGAAAAAGAATTGAAAGAAAGAAAGGGGGGCGGAGAGTTAGATCTTTATGTAATATAGTAGTTTTTTAAATTTAAGCAAGAAATGAATGAAAAATAGTACATGTACAATTTTGAGAGAGAAAATACGAAAAGTAAACTGAGCCGTTTCTTACCTGCTGTCTGGGAGCCACAAAAACGACTGCGCGGTTTGGGGTGTGCCTCGAAAGCTTAAGTACCGTCTGTGTGAGGTGGAGGAGGAGGGTTAATGGCCTGGGTGCGGTGTGCTGTGTTGTGTCACCCCCGAAGAGTGTGGTGTGAGGGTGGTGTCAAAAAAGTAATTTTAGCAGGGAGGAGTTAGTTTATGTTTACGACCAGTGAAGTTTTACCTATTGAGATGAATGTAGAAGGTTTTCCAATGTTAATCTGGTATGATATTGATTTTCTATTTCCAGTATGTGAATGTCTGTGTGTAAGATTGAATGTGTGGCCTGTCTGAAGTAAATGATTGTGAAGTGGGGTACGGGTGTTATGTGTTTTTGGCGTGTATATGTTCTTTTATTCTTGTATGAAAGTTCTGCCTGTTTGACAATGTATTTTGCTTCGCAATCGTAGCAATGTAGTGCATAGACACCGCTTTTCTAGAAGATCTGTGTGTTTTAGGAGATAAGATTTTTTCTGAGAGAATTTTGTATTTGAATGACTTTGATACCGGCTTTGTATATTGTGGGCGACTTTTTTCCATCCTTTTTCCATATTTACTCCATATGCTGCATAAGTATACGAGAAATATAATATGTAAGTGTTACAACATGTGCGTTACGCAGATAAATTTTAAGAAATGAGTTAGTGATGAAGTTGAAAAAAATAATTCGTTGTTTTTAAAACCATGTATTTATATAATAAATATTCGATTATTAGTTGAAGTAAATATGTGTATCATGCCCATTTGAAACATTGTGAAAGGCTATATTGTTGTGAATGATATTGATTGATAAACAAGCCTATTATTAAATATTCTTCTCAATCATTCATTCAAGAGTATGCTACAACTATTTTACTAAACTATCCCAACCACGGATCCAATAGAAAAGACTCAGGGTCACTTGACCCTCTCTTGATCCTAGAAAAAATTCATTTCTCTCTCCTAATGAACTAATAGTAAACTAGTAATGAAGATGAAGATCTTTTATTTTGTATAATATTATTTCTCAAACGATTCTTTAACCCATAACCGACGTTGAAATATTTGTTACATTATTTTAGAGACGCAATAAGCCATGCAAGACTGGTAAAACAAAATGTTGAATGGTTTGTTTAGTGCATAATCCATATAACTCTAAAAAAATGTTGGTGGATATCGTTTAACATTTCGAGAACGGATGCAGAACCTTTTGAATTCATACATAAGCGATTTCCCGCTTTTTGGAGTCCGCGTATCACTTGAAAAATAGGTAGAAAAATAATATTTTTTGTATCTGGAAACATTTAATCGAAAATAATAAAAACATATAGAAAATGGAACTCAAAATAAATATTAGAATCCAAGACCTTACATGGTTGTAGGGGAAATCATGATATGATCTACAACTGAAATAGAGTAAATTTTAGTGGTAAAGGAATTTAAATATATCTTAATAATCTATTAGAGCAGGGGATCTAATAATATTGCCTTTATTAAAAATAAGCAAAGGGAAGGCCAATTATTAGTAGACTTCATAATATTTTATAAAAACAAGAATTTTCGAAAACTAAGAGACAATATACAAGACAATGGTGGAGAGCTTTGTGTTACGTATGGATCAGAAATTTGGATTAAAACTGATGCAATAAACTTTCAGTGCTATGAAGTAAAGACTTTTGGATACTTAGCCAATATACTGTTTGATAGAATACAAACGAAAGATTAGACAGATAATAACGATTGAGAGACAAAGTGATCGAAATGTAGAATCAACAACTGCAATGGTATACGCAGAATGCATGCTGACAGAATACAAAAATTATCTTTAGTGAATCCCTTTCGAAAGAAGAGAAAGCAGGAAGGCCAAGGGAAATCTTGTAAGTACGTCATGATTCGATAATGAAGAGCGAAGAATAGAGGAAGATACGACGGAATAAAAAACATCCGGTGTGTAGATTGCGAAAAACAGTCATTAGAACTGTAAAATGCTCGCTTAGAATTAATAATAATTATCTTAAACCCGAAGTGGATGATACCGGATAGAAAAGCCTAGTTATTATTATGTGCTGGCACAAGTAAGCCAGGGCTAACAGATTGCCGGAATACCAAACCCAAACTAAGTTACGTTCTTATTGGAAAAGATTAAATGAAAACAAGAAAATTTGATTATTTTCTAGAGAGGAATCTTTAGATATGGAAATACCAGATATTACTCTATTTGGTATTTATAATATTCTATAGCTTTGTCCATTTATCAGCATGATCGCTTTTTCAATGGGAATAACTATTCTTTAGAATTTACAGGTCGATAAGTAAATATAGTATTGAGGTAAAAAAAAGATGATTGAATTATGGTTAAAAAAATTACGGGACTAAAGTAAAAAGAGAAAACTATCACAAATAGTAAATTCACATTTCTTGTATGTTGCACCAATGAATGATGTCAATTTCATAATTAAAATCTATTTTCGTCCACCAATAACATGTAGGTCTTTTTACCTGGAAATCTTTCGCTTTAGCGGATATAACATAATTCACCGGAAAGTGTACGGCATTTTATCGACGAATGACAGAAAATATAATTACCATAGCCAGTAGGACTTCTGATGCAGTAATCCAAAGGCAGATTTGTTTTAAAACTCCAGACATTTGTTCATCATTTCTCTCTCATGGTATGCAACATGTATTCTCAAGTTAATGTTGAAATATCTAGTATCACTTTCGGAATCCTAAGACTTAAGTAAAAGGAACGCAATGGTGACTGAAGATTTGATTACGAACCCAACATTAAGCGCAATTTCTCCTTCTTGTTCTGCATTAAAATGGTCGCCGAAGAGTGCGACCAAATGTGAATGAATTATGAATTTGAGGTCATTTCGTCATTATTTAGATTTTCTTTGTAAAATCGTCTCTGCGTGAGATATACTATATACGAACACAAACTATCAATCAATGGACAGTACATTTTAAAGCGTTACATTGTAACATAAAAGCAAAGCGTTTCAACAATAATACATATTTTAGTTATAATTTTAAAAATTCAACCTTAATTCACATTATAGTACTTTAATTAAATTATTTTATAAATATGTATAACTTGAATTAAATTTTTCCCAAATAAAAAGAAATTAATTGCTTATTTTGTTTACAATATTTATTAACAATTCATTAAAAAGTTTATAGTTTTTAATGAATTCTATGATGCTATGATGATAATGATGAATGCTAATGATAATAATATAAATATAATAATTTCATTGCGTTGGATTGGAAATCATACATAAATTACTCGTAAGTAATATATTGATACGTGTGTGTGTGTGTGTGTGTGTGTGTATTTCTCCAAGTTGCACCAATAGACAAAAGCTGGGTGTTTCTACCTTTTAGACATTAGGATATAAAAATGTTATATGAAGTCATATCTCGTTTTTTGATTCTCAAGGCTAAAGTATCACATATGATTTTTAATAGTTTGCGGTAAAGAACTCCATGTAAATGCAATCACCCTAACGTTATATTGAAGAAGTAATTAGTGTGATCTCAAACAAGATCCAAAATCATTCATTTCCTTGCAGCTGCACTTGCACCAATCATAATGTCTGTATTAGAAAACTCATTAGCGATAAATGAACTTAAAATTCTGCGTTTATTTAGTAGTTTACGTCTCAAAACTATTTTATTAAAATATTAATGTCCGTGACCATAAGTATTTTAATTCAGTCATCTGAGAAATGGATGATGGTATTTCACAACTGAAAGCTGCTATCTCAGGAACGTTTTTGTGCAAGTGACTCAAAACAATGTTTCTTTAAGTTAATAATTTTCTAATAAAATAACTAAGTTAGCCAATGCATACAATGCAAATTATTTGCATTTTATATTAAATCTTTACAATAATAAACGAGAAATGTAGACATGGAGCTTAATATAACTGTCAGTGTTAGTTTTGCAAAAACCTGTTTTATAACAGTTTTAAAATATATTTTACTGAAATTGCATGACTTTATTTATGTAATTAAATGAATATACAACGATTTATCTAAAACTCTTGTTTATTTAACATTTATATTCAAATATTTTCTATGTATAACTCACGATCACCGCCATTTTAGTAATGTTGAAGATGAATAGTCCGCCTCTCTGAAATGAAGCTAAAGAAAGTTGGTCCAGCTCGATCCCGCAGAGGCGGGCGGGAGTCGGAAAACTGGTAAAGTTCACACAGGACATCCCAGTTGATTGTCATGCCATCCCCAGTTCGTCAGTTTAGCGTTCAAATCGCCCGCTATAATAGAGGGTGCGCTGTCAATTGGATTTGGTCCAAGTCTGCTCCTTTCAGTCTGCTGTGAGGTCTGTAATACTGAAACGATTTTGATTGGTCCTAATTTTGTTCCTATTTGAATGAGTGGTTTCGAAGAGTACTGGGAGTCGAGGATGGTATGTAGGATCATATTCCAGCGATTAGGGCTGTTCCTCCGCCATGGTTATTAGTCAGTCTGTTGTTTCTGTATACTTAGGGAATTTGGGAATGGAGAAAGGTTGGTTAGGTTTAACCAGGTTTCCTGAATAAAGTGCCCCGATGGAGTAGTCGTCGAGAGCTGTCTGATTGAAACTTTTTGTCGTGTAGTCTACCTAGTGTATTCCAGGATTCTAGTCTTAATTGTCTGTTGTTTCTGCCTGTTCATGCATTATATTTGGTCGCAGCAGTCAATAGTTTCGTGAGTATGTCCTGGGGTCCTTTAAAATATTGATAATGTCTTTTTATTATCTGGATGATTCTAGTAATATTGTTGTTCTTGATGGAAGTCGATGATGTCGTTTAGAGTGTTACTGATGCTGTTACTTGGTTGTGATCGAAGAATCCTGGTTGTGAGTTCTGTTCGCAGTAGTATCGCAAAGTTCTGCCCGTCGAGTCCGGGAAGGATTCATGGGAGAAGTCTGGTGGAGGCTGGTTGGTGCGATTACTATTTCTGTCTCTTAGTCTGGCGATTGCTTGTGATCAGAGTTCTTGGCGAGTTGGAAAGCACAGCTGGGACAAATGCTTCGTGGGTTTGTGAGCAGTTGGCACACTTTATAAAGTGCTGGTGCAAAAGACGATTATCGTGTGATTCTGCGTTGCCCGCAGACCCATTCCTCAGTTAATGATTCTTTGTATGCCCAAATTATTATTTGGCACCTGTTGCACAGCCAGGGGATCCTGCTATTATTTTGTAGAGTCAATCCTAATTCTAGTGTGACACATATTTGATAGTTTCCTTTTTGACAGTATCAGGTCCTTGTCCGTCTCACATGCGTATAGTCCTAGGTGTCTTGCTGGTTTGTCTTGTTCTTCTGCATTTCCTGACAAGATGGTATACTTTGAGGAAAGCTGTACGTGTCGCGTATGTCAAATCGTGGGTTCTGTATTTGGGGTAATCAGCACGATAACGAACTTTTCTCTAGGAGCAGCTATTGCACTGTGATAGAAGTAGGCAGGCTGGTCAAAGTAAAGTTTCCGTATGTTGCTGTCCTGTTTCGCCAAACTCGAGCCTTTTGTCACTTTTGGTAGGTGGTCATTAATCTTTGGTTGTATAATCAATTGGGTCTTGTTGCAACGTGCGTCAATACTGTTCTTGGTCCATTCATTTAGGTCTTTCACAAGGGTCTTACAGTATATGATCTTGGTGAGGTCCAGGTGGTAGGTTCCGATTCGGGGTTTTAATCCGGAAGTCGGTCTGATGGGGTTTTTAGTGTTATGTACGTCAACTGTGTTGTCATCATGGTTGTTTGTTTTACCGGAAGGTCCTGGTCCTGATGTCTGTCCTTGGTCTGAAGCACAGAGAAGCGTTATTCATGAAGTATTCGGTGAGTGATGGATGGGGAGTGCGCGCGAATTTTGCGGGGTATTCGTAGGTTTCGCCATCCTCTTTGCGAGCGCCCTTGCCTGGTTGTCAGCGCCGAGGCGTGTTTGCCCTTACCTTTGCCTCGCGACTCCGCGAGGTACTCGTCCACTACTTCCGCGGTATGTCACTGTCTGACATACCGCGGGCATCATGCATTAGTTTTGTCCTTTTTTTATCCCTCGTGTTGGTAAGATCGTTCTTTCGCCGATCGTCGTGCATTGTTTGTTTCCTGGTGATGGCTGGCCTTATCGGCAAGTGACTTTTGTCCATTTGTTCCATTTTTGCCTGCTGCTGCTGCCGCGCGGCCTTTGTCCTTCACCAGAAGTGTAGTCTCTTAAACCAGTTAGGTTCGTAACTCTCACCCGTAGCTGGTTGTAGGTTCACTGGTAGTCTTGGCCTAGTCAGGCCAGTGGTGCCGTTGTCGTGCGCGGTTCAGTTATACTTTGATCCCAGAGCGTTGTCAACGCGTACGGGTCGTAGTATCCGAGGTCCAGTGTCTGAAGCCGTGAAGAGAAATGAGGATGGGGCCGGGTGTCCGACGTCCGCGAAGAAGCCAGGGATGAAACCGGTGTCCGAAGTCCGCGAAGAAGCCAAAGGACGTAGTCAGGTCAATGCGAGAGTCCGTGAAGAGTCCAGGAGTTGAAGCCGGGCGCCAGGTAGTCCAAATCCGAAGAGTAGTCAGGTCAATAGCACAATCACTAATATAACTCATAAATCGGTACTCGCACAAAAATGATCCTGTGAAGTATGATTCTCGTTACTGTATTGTGGCTACTAGGGAAAAGGCTGAGTAGTGTTAAAGTTTTTAATAAAGGCGGTATAGCTCTCTTTAGAATGCAGCGATGCACAGAGGTGGGTTGCCTGTTACTGGCAGCAATGTTTTGACAAAATAACCTAAACACGCTTTGTGTAAACATTACTCATATTGGTGTATACCAAAGGAATGCTTCCTCAAATCTTCTAAAAACTTATATGTCATTGTATATGGAACTTATTAAAAAACGAAAATGAATGGATCATGACTAGTGAACCTAAGTAAATATTGTCTCTTAACAGTTTAGAAAAGTAAAAGAGTCATCTTCGTCAACATATCAGCTTTATCACGCCTTTAGCCGGCTTTCGACAGCTTTTCCGTCATCCAGTCTACAGAATACAGAAAGATAAAATGTATAAATAAATACACAATAAGATAGAAAAAATTAATTAAATTACAATTGATGGATAACTCACAAAATATTTAGTTACAGATAGATAAAATTTCAAAACAGTAAGAGGATGCAACTTGGGGATTAGCAGTTCAAATTAAACAAAAAATCAATACAGAAAGACACATTGTATGATAGGAATTAATACTTATACAAGCAGTTCAAATTTCAGATTATAAATATTTGTGAAGAAATATACATTCTCATATTCAAAAGAAAAACAAAAATTTATATATATGTGTATTATTATATATACATACACATATACATATACTCATATATAAATGAGAATAGTAATAATAATTCATATCAATGTTATTACAAAGATGGGCAAATAATTGAATAGCAAGTTGAACCGTTTTTTTTGCTTACCTCGCTGCTGTCGGTAAAAAGTCGAGCGACTGTACTTGGAAAACGTGACACAGGGTTTTATTGCTTTCTGGAATCCGGCGGGGGTGGGTGCAGGTGGGTCGGAGAGTCTGTTTAGACTTTCTTCTTGTCTCCAAGAGCGAAGACACGTTCTCGAATGCGGCTTTGTCGAAGAAGTCCAGACCCACTCTGCAGGGTGTAGTCGTGATAATACAAAATGATCAGTGTCGTGTAGTCGTGATATATATATATATATATATATATATATATATTATTTTAACGTGACATACCGATATGTCACGTTAAAATAAACTAACATTTATTTTTAGACAATATGGTGGAACATGCATTACGAAATATCACGAGAGCTAGAGCTTAGCAACGACCGTGAATAAACAATGTAGTTTTTGTTTTCTAAATGCATTAAGAGTTTTCTGGATGCCGAAAGTAGAAAATTTGGGATTGGGCAGAAGTTCAAAAGACGATCAAAAAGGAGTCAGCTACACCCAAAATATAGCGAACGTATGGATTGGCTGGGTGAGAGAAGGACGGTCAAATGTTATGAAAAAATGAAGGTAGTTTAATACGAAGTCTTCGAGGGATGAATCATGCAGGAAGATTTCATTCTGCTCAGAAACGCGCTTCTGAACTGATCGTAGATATTTTCATGTGGAAGCAATATTGAAGTATAAATTGGAACTTTGTCGGAGTGGTAATCCGGAAGAGTTCCGGGACTATGTCATAGGACGTAATCGGGACTGATAATTTTGATAGTTTGAGACCAGCTTAGATAGGGCAGAAGAGGATTTCGTGGAACTTTGGACTACGGCAAGCTCGCAAGATATTTCGACTGAGAAGTCTATGAGGGACATCAACGAAGAAAAGATAAGTTAACCGTTATAAATTATGAAATTGAAGATCTTGATCAAAAGGCCTAAAATTGTAAATTCACTCAATTGTTTGCTAAAAGCGTGAAATAAACTTTGTTGAATTTTGTTCTTTAGAAAGAAAGTGATTTTTCATTTAGTCAATCCAGAAATGAAATGAACTAGGAATAGAATCATTCTATTTCAGATTCCCAGCTGCGCTGTATAGTCGGCGGATCCTATAATCCGTTATAGAGGTAATAAGGATTATAATATATCGTGACCCATTGACCCAGCAAGCCGGACGCTAAGATCTTTAGCAGATATAAATGTAGAGAGAAAGTACGGTATATCTCAAAATGGCGCCTCAACGTGATGCATAATTTGTTATAATTTATAACAATTGGTGGCACGGATAAAATTAGTCTTATAAATTATAATATAGTGATCAAGGGAATCTGAAATTTCTGGATTGACATTTGAAATTAATTGTTAATTATAAGAAAGGGCCAAGACCATTTCATTGGTGTGATTTTGAAATAATTTAACAGAGATTTTTAATTTGTATTAGAATTCAAAATGGATACTAGGAGCAAGAAAATTGCGTATGGAGAGTTAATGTAGATGATATGGCGTCTGCTAATACTAACCCCGAGGAGAAATTTCGCGTGAAATTGTTAAGTGAACCACAAGAAAAGGAAATAATGGCTGCACCGTTAGGAAATATGGACCCTAATAATTTAATTCTTAAGATGTTAGCAGAAATGAACGCAAAAATTGAGTCTTTAATAATCCGTCGACCAAATGCAGAGGGAATTAAAAGATCGCAACAAGTGAATTCCAAAGTTAATGATTTACCGGAGAGCATTGTGAGCATTAGGTTTATTTACATGACCAACAATGCGAAAAGAGGATTGACAATCGTCGAATCGCGTGTAGATAATTTAAATGCGTGTCAGCGCAACATGGCGGAAACAAATGAGAACAGAATCTAAATTGGTCAATTCGGATTGTAAATTAGGCAAACGAATACAGGAGGGACTTAGAAACATTAAAATGGTGCAAGAATCTGAATCTGGGAAATATATGTCGGATATTAAGGACAAGATTGAACAGTTAGAAAATGAATTCATGATGCGTTCACATGCGTTCACGCATATATAGATAGATATATATATACACACATATATATAAATTTTGTTTTTCTTTTGAATATGAGAATGTATATTTCTTCACAAATATTTATATTCTAGAGGAAATTTGAACTGCTTGTATAAGTATTAATTCCTCCTTACCGTAATTAATTTTATTTTATCTGCTATATGTTCCTTAACTTTTGCAATCATACAATGTGTCTTTCTGTATTGATTTTTTTGTGAATTTTGTTTGCTTTGAACTGCTACTAATCCTCCCGTTGCATCCCCCCCAAATATTTTAGAGTTATCCATCAATTGTAATTTAATTAATTTTTTCTATCTTATTGTGTATTTATTTATTATTTTTTTTTATCTTTCTGTATTCTGTAGACTGACGATGGCAGCAAAGCCGTCGAAAATAAATATCTTAATAAAGCTGATATGTTGACGAAGATGACCTCTTTTATTTCTTCTTATAAGAACGTCAACAACACCCAATCAAATTCCACAATTCTTAACAGTTTCCAATCCTCTCATTACGCAACCAGTCCTAATAGGTCTCCTAATGATTCCAGGAGGTGGCTGGAGGAATAGTTAAAATATTTGTTATGTGTGTATGGAAATTGTAATTGACTTGAACGTGATTATTCAAGACTGATTAAACTTCGGCTTCAACATCGACCCTTGCGTGTATTTTGTCACAAGAAATTTATCTCTTGTTACTGTTCAAAACAAAGTATTTATAGAAAATCGCTCTACCTCTACTTTCGAGAAAGAAAACAAACAAAACCCTACAATGTATGCTAAAATTGAGATGAAAAAATAATTTCTAAAAATTATTATTTTTATTAAATTTCCTTGGTTGCCATTAGATTGTCTTTCGTGATTTTTAAGATATTTTGTATAAATTACATTAATTTTGTTTAATCTTATAACATACTTAACAATTAACAGTATTAGAGGTAGTTCAAGAAGAGACTTCTGAAGTTATTTAATTTTGTCTGTTTTTACTAAATAAAATTTAAAAAAAATAAAGCATTCTGCTTGAATCGTGTGTAACAAATCGGACAAATTGCATATTTAAAAAATATTCACAGTACAATTAATCAATTATTACAATTAATACAAGGAAGATTTTTGTGTGACAAATGATATTCCTCTAAAACTGAAAAATGTACCGGAAACAGATATTGGCTATTCTGGCAGTTTCTGTACTATTCGTTACTTCTGTAGATGTTGTCTGATAGACACACTGTGTTAGATGAAAGATAATTATACATATTTCTTTCTTAATGCAATCTGCTCTTTAATATTAGTCTTTCAAATCATCTCGTGTGCACGTTTCTTAAAATATGAGTGTTTTTCGCAAACGTTTGAGTTATATGGTGACAATATATATGTTTTCCAACACCATCAATACACATGCTAAATTTATTTCAAGTGCAATCGTTTTAAATACAAAATTTTAAAATACGTTTTATTTAGAATTTTGTCTGAAAATAAACAGTATTCATTGCGATTTTTTGAAAGATTTTCTGGCATCAAGAACGTGTAATGTTAAACTGCACTACATAAGTGACCTGCACATGGACGATATCATAGCGTATTTGGTTGGGTGGCTTCTTCTTGTGCTGAAGATCTCGGTTCGAATCCTAGCCTGCACTACTTATTTTTTATTCTGTACGATAATTATGTATCTGACAAATAACTTTGAAATCAATTGTAGGCGTAGGAATTTTATATATGGTAGTATGCGAAAAATGTTTCAAAGGACAGCTACCAAATGGCACAGACTTTCTCATGCTGAAATTTTCTAATTTCTCTTGTGTAGACTGGCTTTAAGGTCTTCCTACATTCTCTTGCCAGCTGTCATCTATCGTCACCCAAAACACATTTTTTACATTTTTCTACTTCTTTTCGGTTTCCAAATTGTAAAACCTATACTAATATTAACATTCAGAATATTAAATAAGAAAACCTTGTCCTAAATAGAAATTTTCATTGAAAAATTTGAAGTCGTGTTTTAAGAAAATGGCGATTAAGCATTAATGTAAAGGAGGAATTTGAAACTCTTTTTCAGAGGAATCTCATGAGTTTTCGAAAAACCTCATTCGAAGTCATTGGAAACACTTCCACTTATAAATGCAAATCAATGCAAATGTTCATATTAACGGTGTGAGAGCTACATAAAAATTACGTCTGTGTATTTATAAAGAACCAAAAGAGTACACAAAAATGAATTTAACGTCATACTATACAGTGCAATTAGTACTATTTGTTGAAAACGTATGAAACAAAAAATTGGGCAATTTTTGAGAAATGGCGTTTTGAGTGTTTCTGAAAATGCGGAATTTTGTACTCATTTCTAAAACATTTGGATTTCGAGAAATTTTATTCAACTTTTATACTTATCTTAATAATAAGAGCATATGTATATATAAATACAATAATATGAACAAATTGTCTAATGAAAATATGAGTTACGTGAGAGACAAGACAGAGAAAATCTTTTTTTTTTTTTTAATTGAAAATATTGTTCGCCATATTGCGAGGAAACTATTAAAATTTTCAAAACAATGTACAAGACCTTAATGAAAGGAGTAATTATAGGCAACAAATTTCATTTGAAGAGAAAATTTGCAATTTTTTCAGTTGTGGGAAGACGCTAGAAAATTCTAACTTTTGCGATTTTAGAAAATCCTGTTAACCGTGAAAAGCGAACCTACGCCACTTTTATAAGTGTATTTTGCTCTGTTATTACAATAAATTTAAAGAAAAAATTTCAGCAAAACTTTTGAGAAAATTTCGAGAATGTCCGTGGGTCTTGATTTAAAAAACCCCAAGTTTTAAAGAATGGTTTTCAAAATTTCAAAGCTTCAACTACAGATAGATCGACACACTTCAATTTGAAAAAAATCCTACGCATGATTTAAGCGCTAGTAGTGCTCACAGACGGACAGACGGCGGGCGTTTCGCTTTCAATTGAGTTTTCGGCATCAAGGACCAACAAAATAGTGATTCCGGCTACATCACGTATTAGAGGTTTTCTTTTCTCTTAATTAAGCAACTGCATTTATCCACTTTTTCGTTATCAGGGCCCGGCAATGATTTTTTGCTGCCGAAAATCCGCCTTTTTTCGCGAAGCATTGCATAACTTTTCCTATACTACATATATTACTCCGTGTAGACGTTCGTCTAGGAGAAAGTAAAGTAAAGCAAGAAAGAATCCAAAAAAGTTTGTCACCACTATGTCACTGTTTATGAGAAATGAAATATGAGGAAATGATTATCCCGTTCGTTAGTGATATTCATATTGTGACCTGATAACCGTATTAATTGAGTACTAAGTGCAATTCCGCCGGACGGGAAATCAAACCCGCACTGAGCTTCCGAGGAAAGGAAAATGTAGTTGGGTTTTTTGGGATCGTGTATTCCCACGCATTTGATATTTGTCAACCTCTGTCATCATTTATGTAGTCAAATAAGAGGAAGGTTTGACCCTTTAAGTAATTGATATCAAAGTTGGGAACATTTACACAATGTTGTGCCCAGATTGTGACAAATTACTCGTTTTTTCTTGATTAGATAAATACATTCATATTTTGCGATATGAATCATTTATATAAAAAATAAACTCACCTTGAAATGACAGTCAGTAATGCAGAAAATTCCCTTTTTCATTTTTTTCTATCTCACTTTTTGGAACTGCTGTAATAACCTTAGATGGATTTTGAACTATGATAATTCGACATCTCAGCACAAAACAAAATTTGTACTCCTCGTTTTTACTTTCCGATCCATACAGCACTACATTTTTTTGTATGATGGATCAGAAACGCGTGGAAATAAAACGAGAAAGAACAAATTAAAAGCCGCAAATGGATTTCATGAAGAAGTTGTAGAGTGTCTAAAATGGGTATGTAAGAAATGATGAAAATTTTGAAAAGAATGCAAATACAGAAATCGATTTTAGAGGAAATGGAAACACGAGATTAAAATGGATTTGGTCACATTGAAAGACTCGGTTATGAGAGATAGCCCAGAAAAATCTCTGAGTGGCTCCTTAGACAGAAGAAAGAAGTAGACCCAGAGAAGAATGGCAAAGCAGAGTTATGAAGGACATGCAGAAGAGGCCTTGAAGACGATTGGAATGAGAAACCTTGCGGAGATTGGGATGCGAGAGACGGCCGCAGGAGCTGTAGACAACTCGCAAGAAGAAGAAGTTTTTACTTTCTCGTATACGCACGAATATACAGAGTAATATACATAATATAGAGAAAGTTATGTAATACAGCGGAAAATCGATTTCGCGATTTCACCGGAAATACACGTTTTGGAGTCGAAAAAGTGGTTTTATTCAAACCGTCCGTCCATCTGTGAACACTACTAGCGCCTAAACCACACGTACGATCCTCTCCAAATTGAAGAAACCCCTGTTCTTCTGGCTGTAGTTGAAGCTTGTAAATTTTGAAAAATCTTTGAAGTTTAGGGATACTTTACATGATACTGGACATTGTAAAATGACAAAAAAAACGGCTCCAAATTTTTTCTTTAACTTTCTTGTAAGAATAGAGTAAAATACATTTAGAAAGATGGCATAGGTCCAATTTTCACGGTTAACTCTGAATTTTCGAAAATTGAAAAAGTTGTAACTTTTTGGGGTGTCTTCCTACAACTACAAAATTGAAAACAGATTTTTCTTTCAAATGAAATTTGTTGTCTATAATTCGTTCTTGCATAATGGTCATGTAGGCTTTTCTGAAATGTTGGCATTTTTCGTGCAAAAGTGCGAGCAATATTTTGAATTTTAAAAGATGGTTTGATGCAAAATGCGTGGAAACCGTTTTCTTTTCTTAACTATTGTTGGAGAGTGGGAACATTCCTGTGTGGCAAACAAAACTCAACAAGAATACGCGTCAACACATCTAATATGTGAAACATTGCATAAACTTGCGGGGAGTGTCGTCATGTAGTTAAGGTGCTACAGTGCTTGCTTGAAGAACCGGAGGACTCGAGTTCAGGTCCTGGCCTGTTCATGCAATTTTTAATTTTTGAAAATGTGTGAGATTTTAATTAATACTTTTCCTTTTCAATAATTTAAGGTATGCATTTGCGGTTGTCGTTTGAGAGCTTTCAAAAACTAATGAATTGGTAAGAGTGCAACATTTGTTATACTATATTAAGAAAACATTACCAATAACAAGAGAAAATAAGAGTTTATTTTTATTTAAATGTGAGTAGGTGAACAAAAAGATAACTGCGTAATGATAGATGATTTTTTCTTGAAGTCAATAAATGTTTGCCCGATTCTACTAATTACTTGCAGCAAATGAATTCTGAATGTCGGACCGTGTCGAAACGTGTCTTTTAGTCCAACGTTATCACGTCTAATCATCTCACCTTGGACAGAGGCGATAAGGGTTGAGCGTCAGGCTAGACCCGAAGCGCCTGCTAGCAAAAATTACATAGTACTGAACTGAAACATTCTTAAGTAGAATTTACTATTTTATAGTGCCGCGTAGATTTCTTTGCTTTCTTCTTGTCTCCTAGAGGTCATTTATTTAATATTTTGAATTGCAGACGTGCGGAAAAGCAATGAGTTTGAAGACAACATTCGTAAGATTCTTAATTGAGTAAGTTCACGGAAATGCGTACGTACGTCTGTGTTGATGGCGCAATCGCTTAGGTGCGTGGCATCACAATAGAGGAACTCGTGTTCAAATCCGATATGATATCGGCGGTTTTTTACTTGAGCAATGAAAATCAATTCCTAATAACGATGTCGAGAATGTTCTAAACATTCCTTTTCTTTGCAAGAAGATACCATTACAAAACTGCGGAAAGAAGTTGACGTACTTTCGATTACTGGTCGTTTACCAGATCATTCACTACTCCATATTTTCCTCTTCATAGGCCGTTTTTGGTTTTTGCATTAGTACGTTCGTTTCCTTCCCAATCCATAATACGAGTATTACGTAATTAATTGTGATCCCCAAAACAAAAGATCACAAATCATTCATTTGCTTACACCTGCACTTACCAATCATAATGTCTGCAGTAGAAAACTTTCATTGTGACTAAATGAACTTTAAATGCTTTTAGTTTATTTAGTATTTTACATAGCAAAACTATTTTATTCAAATATTAATGTTCGTTACCATTTAGTATTTTTGTATTCGGTCATCTGAGAAATTGATGATGAAGTATTTCACAACTGAAAGCTGCTATTTTGGAGACGTGTTTGTGCAACTGACTCTAAAACGTATTTCTTTAAGTTATTAATTTTTCTAATAAAATAACTAGGTTAGACAATGCATACAATGCATTATTTTATAAAATATTACTATAATAAACGACGACATGTAGGCATGGAGCTTAATACTCGTTGTCCAGAGTTATGTTTTGCAAAAAAACCGTTGTATAACTGTTTTGAAATATGTTTTTACCGGAAGAGTGCATAACTTTATTTATGTGAATTAAATGTATACAACAATTTATGTAAAACTGCTGGTTGATTTAATATTTATATTCAAATATTTACTATAATTTAACTCGCGATCACCGCCACTTTGTAATGTTCAAAATGAATGGTCCCGCCTCCCTTAAATAAAGCTAAAGTGGATTGGTCAGCTCGATCCCGCAAGGCGGGGCAGGGGTCGGAAAACTCTGGTAAAGTTCGGCTCAGGACATCGCCCATTTTTTGTGCAAGCGACGGTACATGTATTGTATGTGCATTTTTTTGTAATGAGCTGTTGATACTGTCACCTGATGAATATGATTTCTACGTCAAGTGCTATAGTAATAGACTTCGGCATTTTCTGAAAATATATTCCCGCCCTAAAGCAAGTCATTTTTTTACAAAAACCACTGATTCGTAAATAAAAAGACACGGTAATGGTAGAATTCCTAGATTAATGAAGAGAGGCTTACATGAATCACGTGGGTGGGATTTGGTTATTATTCGTACAATTCGTTTTTGTAATCTAAAAGTCTGGGAGCTATAAGATGTATTTCCCCATAATATTATGCCATATCTCAGGCGGGAATGAACATTCGCGAAGTATACACAACTTGAGCAGTATGAAGGCTGACTAGTTGCAAAATTCTGAACGCGTAACATAATGAACTTAATTTTGTGTTCAATTCATTTTAAATGGACGTTCCATTAGGTTTGGCTGAATTGAGAGACCTAAAATTTTGTTGCCTTATCAGTCAATGGTACGCATATTCATTTTCAATGGGCACAGAATTGTTTATTTGAAATGGAAGAAACTGCATTAAAGCCGTTTTCTTTCGTTTACTATTAATTTGTTATTTCGGAACCAATTTGAAACATCTGATATTGTACTATTTACGGTTTCTTTATTGCAAGGATGTTCGTATCATCCGCAAAGAACCGTTCTTCGTTTTCGAATCGTCGAGGCATATCGTTTACGTAAAGTAGGAACATAATAGGGGCTAAAATCGATCTTTGCCAGGAACTCCATGCAACGGGCAAAGAGTCGGAAAGGTGCGTACGTAATGTTCCATCATTCCAGTAAGGTATTTCAACTCTCTGAGATCGTTATTTAAAAGGTACGAACGCGACCAAGCTAGAGCAATACCACGGATTCCGCAAGTGGTACAGAAGTAAAATATCATGATCCAGTGTCAAAAAGCTTTTGAGATCTAAAAATAATCCAATAGGTGCCTCGTTTTGATCCAATGATGAGGCGACATCTTTAAGAAAAGAAAATATGGCTATTTCCGTAGATTTTGATTTTTTAAATCCATGTTAGCAATCTGAAAGCGCGTCATGTTTACAGGAAGGTTTCCATTCGAACGTAAAAAAGTCTAATATTTTTGAAAAAACTGATAGAAGAGAAATTGACCGATAATTTTTAATTTCGTTTTGTTGCCTTTTTTGAAAAGCGGCTTAATTTTAGCTGGTTTGAAAATATCTGGAAACGTTCCAGTGCATAAAGATGCATTAAATATGTGAGTTAACGGGTGTATAATGGCATACGCACAAGTCTTTAACAAAGAATCCAGGAATTCATCTAAACCGGACGAATATTTATTTTTTAGTTTACCGATTATTTTGGGAATTTCATAGGAAGAAGTTTCGGAAACGAACATTGTGTCTAAAATTTTGGGTGAACTGTCTGTTTTTGAATTTTGTGCCTGAAGACCCTTAGTGAGATCGGCAGCAATTCTCGAAAAGTATTGGTTAAAGAGATTAGCCACTTTTGCCGGATCGTTCACATTTATATCGTTATATTTTAAAACAAGATTCTCTACGGGTTTTCTAGTTGATTTGGTAGTATTTTTATTATATTCCACATTGCTTTGTTTATTTATTTTGAGAGTTTCAAAAAATATCCTGATCGTTTTCATATTATTTTAGCCTGGCTTATGACTTTTCGTAACAATGTTTTGTATTTTTTAAAGTAGATAAGGAAATCTTGAGATACGTCATGACGTTTAGAAATAAAGTAAGTACGTTTATTTTACACATGTTCCTAGTCCTTTTGTGATCCAAGTATTACTTTTTCGTGAAATGTTTAATTTTCTCTTTTTAATAAAGCATACGTTAAGAGAAGTAAGTTTGAGAAAAATAAATTATATTTTCATTTGTGTCCAATAGCGTTATATTTCCTCCCATGATTCTTTTAACCGTAGTCCAATAAATAACTTTGCTTATTAACTGTAGTAAATGCTCTGCCATGCGTGTTTTATTTATTGTGTCAGTATTCATATTATTATTAATTATGAAATTTGTGCATCGTGGTCACTGTAACCTAGATTATTCGTTATTATTTCATCTAGTTGTAGTTTTGTTAATTATAATTTGATCTATTGCTGTTGTGATTTAAAGTATTCCGTGTAGGTACGTTCATATAATATCTAAATTAAGATGAATTAAATTGAAACTGCTCTTTTTCGTGTGATTCGCTCAGAAAATCCAATGTTGAAATCTCCACATACAACAATGGATTTTAAAAAGAGAGATTACTAATTTTATTCCCCGAGAGTTATCTCTAGATTTTCTACAGAAATTGAAGAATAATCTAAAGCTTGCTTTGTTGGAAGTCTGTAGATGCAAAGTAAGATAATTTTGAGCGTAGTAAGGTATGCAACTGTTATTTCAAAAACTTTTTCAACTGCATATAAATTGAATTCTGACAAGAAGGTAGAATCAATATTATTTCTTACATAAATACACGACCCTCCGTAAGCAGGGCCTTTATTTGATTCCCTTGCTCTACAATAAGATCCTGCAAGGTAAAACTAGAATTTGAATTATGTTTAGATCATTATGAGATAACCAATGTTCTGTAAGAAGCAATGAACATCTATTTGACTGAGATCACCTGTAATGCTGCCTCGATAAATTCAATTTTTATTTGAAAGAGATTGCACACACATTATGATGCATTATTTGAATCTTTTGCATGTACCTACACGGATGCTTTTCTGCATCTGACTGCTTAGTTGCACATTTATTTATCTCATTTTCCTCAGCGTGGTCGAAGTGTCCCAGCAGTGTTAGGAGGTGAGGAAGGAGAGGTTACAGATGTAGGGGAATGAATAATGGGAGAGGTAGTACAAGGATTAGGTTCAGGGATAAGGTAATTGGGTCCAAAGGGGTTCCGGAGGATGGAAGAGAACTAGGAGATGTAGGTGGGGATGAGTCTTGGGCAGGATACTGCTGAGGTGAAAGGATGTGTTTTGCAAGCTCGCTACCGAGTGCATGTTTTCTGGCAAGGTTTACGTGAAGTCCATGCCAGGTGAAGTGTTTTTTCTGAAAGTTTAGGTAAAATAGTTTAATATTCGCGTGTCTCGGGTGCAATTTCAATTGGTTGTTTGTGTCTAATTTGTTGGTTTGTGTTGTAGTTTGTGTTGTGTTTATTGGTAATGTATTTGGTTTATTTGTACAGAGGAGCAAGTCAGAGATTACAATGTTCGTGTTTTGGGCGGCGTTGTAGTTTGTCAACATGTTGCTCAGGTGTAAGTGACCACCCAAACTGATGTCATTCTGCCCTTCTATGATGATGACTGTATCCCGTTTGGTGAGTTTTTGTGTAGGTGTCAATTCACTGATCCCGTCAGCGAAGCCTCCCGTGGGTTTAAACACACACATGACAGAGAATTGGATGGGGTATCCCGCACTGAGCAGGAGGAGATTGTCGCCCATGGCTATCTGCTAAAATGAGTACCTTTTGGTGACCAGTAGGAATGTCCTTGTTTACTTGTGGGCCAGGTTGCGCAATACGTGTCTTTGTTTCTTTGCGCTTGCTAGCCTGTTTGCGTCGGTTTGTGGGTGGACGTGTCGATGATGGGAGGGATTTGTGGAGGATTGGAAGGCATGGAAAATCATTGTCATAATCTAGCACAGCAAAATCTGTTTTAGTCATGATGAGTTGTGATGATTGTGTTTTTGCTTTCGCGGATGGACGGTTGAAAGTTTCTGCGGTGTTGCCTATTGTTGTCCAACCGTCTGAGTTTTGAACGACCGGCGGCGCTAGCCGAATGCGTTTACTACGCTCCGTGAAGTCACGAAGGTTAAGCGCATTCGAGACTCGCGGGTTCGTGGTTAGGTGACCGGCCAGGAACCCCGGGATCTAACGGCGTCGAGTCCCTGGCCGAAGGGATAAAAGGCACTGACTGACTGCGACGTGACGAGACTGGACTAATATTAAAAAAAAAATAATAATATTGCCCATTAATGGAGGATTACTCCCAAGGGCAAAAGCGCTCAACGCCCCTTAAGGGGCTTGGAGACGCGTTGCGTCAAGGAATGGACGCAACAAATTAAAAATAAAATAAATAATAAAAACCTCTTCGAGCCTTCGGATATGTTCATCTAAATTATTTTTTACGTGTGTGAAGGCTTTCAGAAGGTCGGCTTTGAGTGTACGATGAAAGTGTATAGCGAATAGTAGCTATGTCACGAATGCGTATCAAATGCGTAGTAAATATGAGAATAAATAAATAGATGAAATCCAGATTATGTATCAAAATGTTTCCTAAATTATCTTTTTTAATTTACGTGTATTAAATTATTTAATTTAAGTTACATGTTTATTTAAAATAAAATAAATGTGATTCTAATTTTAGCCGAAGCTAATTTTAAAACTGTTTTCGTACTTTCGGACAAATTTGAAAAAGTGGTAAAATAGCACGCAGGCGAGATGCATCCTGAATCCAATGCCATATCATACACTGAAATAGGATAAATAGAATTATATAGACAAATGTAGAAAACAGAAAATCTTCAGAAATGTCAAAATTCTCTTTCCCTTACTGCCCCATTTGATCTCATGGCTGAGTCGGATTCTAATGTATTAAACATGTTTCTATGTATTGTTATGAAATTTGTGATGGCGGCGAATTGTTGCAGTCTTAACAAAAAATCTAAATTTTTCGTTACATATTTTGTACTGAATTACGTATTTTACTCATTTAGCTAATTTTACAATTTTCTACAAATCTACCAATGCTCAATTATTTCTGAAAATATATTTGATTAATTTCGAAAAAAAGTTTTTATTTAATTTGTTGTCATTTTTATAGCAATCAATATATTTTGCATTATACTAATTCAGAATTGCCTCACGTAAAGATATTGAAGAGAGTACTTCAAAGATTCTGCTCGTCCTTTAGTATTCTAGGTGCGTACCGTTGATGTCACCGAGATAAATACATCCTCTTACACAAACAGTAGGCAGAGTAAGTATTTATTTTTAAATTCGATTTAATGAATATGTTATTAATGGAATTTCAAATTGTGAACATTTTACTTTCTTCCTCTTCTCAATCCCCTTCTCAATCTAAGAAGAAAGTTATGTAATGAGTCATTGCCAAACTCATATTGCTGGGCACAGTAACGTGAAGTGGATAAATTCTTTTTGCAATATAAAAACAAATACTTTTTCCTTTCGTGGTGTAGTGAAAAAACATGTTTATAGGTTCTTGATATCTAAAAATCGATTTGACGCCAAAACCTGTCTGTTAGTTTGTGGTCAACATCTAAATCGTTCAGCCGATTTTCTCCAAATTGATATTTCCCCATATCTGAACGAAGTTGAGGCTTTGGGAGTTTCAAACGGATATTTTGATTTTTGAGGGTACTTTACATTAAGTCTCAAAAACGTTTTCAAAATTTTCTCCAAAAGGCTCAAATTTTTTGATTAAACTTTGTCTTCTGGTAGAGTATAGAACGCTCATGAGGGTGCAAGTCTCATGTTCGTTGAAATCCCTGATTTTTTGAAAATTACAAAAGTGCAATTTTTTGGGCGTCTTCCTACAACATAATATTGAAGATAGATTTTTCCTTAATGAAATCTGTTCTTTGATTTGGAAATAGAATCTTGTATAATTTTAAAATATAAGTAGTTTTCATTGCAATTTAGGACAATGTATAGGCAATTAACAAGTTGCCTTTCTCAAAAAGAGCTTCAATTTTGTTTAAAGACGATAATATATGATGCACAATTACATTTCGCTCACCCGCCGTATTTTCGAAGATTGCAAAGGTGATGTAAGTTAATTGCAAAACCGCGTTGTTTAAATAATTTGGGAATGAAATTGACATATATAATAAAACAATTTTCAAAAACCACTACAATTTTATTCCACGGATAGAAGGGACGGCAAAGAACTACCATTTTCGTTTAGACTATATTAATTTTCGAAAATTTGCTAATTTAGAAATAATGCCCTGAAGTATGTGATGGATCATCGCTAGCTTTTATTTGAAATTGCATTATAAGGATACTTACACAATGTAATTGTACTAATGTTTTTTCTAATATGATGTTACATGTTAGGAAAAATCTGATTTTACATATTCGTTTTAGCGTTTTCCTTATATATTTATGTTCATATTTTTGCAATTTTATTCTGAAATTTTCCGGGACTTACTGTTAGCATACATATTAATCCTGCACTCAAGCTGGGAACTGAGATTAGTGTCGCACATGGATTTATAGACAGGGTTGAGCAATATTTAAATACTTGTATTTGAAATATGTATTTTTGTTTTTTCAAAACTGTATTT
The DNA here is from genome assembly GCA_964035755.1 of Teleogryllus oceanicus. Classification (NCBI taxonomy): domain Eukaryota; kingdom Metazoa; phylum Arthropoda; class Insecta; order Orthoptera; family Gryllidae; genus Teleogryllus; species Teleogryllus oceanicus. Next base: position 47,322,865 of record CAXIVR010000014.1, read on the forward strand.
TGAGTTTGAGCATGTATTTTGGGGATATATTTAAATACATACAATGGATGTTTCTAAAAGAAATGCTTTACAAATACTGTAAATACAAATGAAAGAGAAAATAACAAGGATAATTCATTTCTCTTTGATTCTGCTAGTGAACAGTGACCGAAAAGGTATTCAATACCGGTAAAAATACCGGTATTTTTCATACCTTTTTCAAATACCTTTATACTTTTATACCGGTACAATACTTCTATAGGACGTCTATACCGGTATGATCGTTCATAAAGGTTATACAGGTATTATACCGGTATTTCTAATGAAAAACAATAGCTTACAATCCGTACATGTTGACAAAATAAGTTACTTTAGTTAATAATATCTCATAAAACGTTTATTAATCAAATATACTTTCATAATTGTTATTTATTGTTTAAATTATAATTTTGTTTATATATATATATATATATATATATATATATATATATATATATATATATATATATATTATTTGGTTGCTAATAATGAAGAAAACATGAATGATTCCACTAATTCCTATAGAGTGAATATAAATCTCACTTCGTCATTGCACAATGTTCTCGCCCTGCTCTTGCTGCTGCACCGCCCTCTTCCTACCTTAGGCATATCAGGTATAGCTCTAGTATGCACGCAGCCCGCCGAAGAACGCGAGATGTCTACGGAGGCAGGAAAGCCACATATCAGAACAGCAGTGTGCCAGAGGTGGAAAACCCTACTTCCAGGTCAGATGGGTGACTTTGCACCTAAGCGTATGTCCTGGCGGCGCTGGGCAGGAAGAAGAGGCGCGAAATGAGTAAACATTCAAAACGTGACATGTGCACTTTACTCCTTTTCGAGAAAAACGAAAAAATGTTATAGCATCAAAAATATGCAAATATTTAATTTGTACTCAATTCTTAATTATGTAATAATGATAGCTAATATATTATTAATATAAAATTTAAATATTCTATGTTTGGTTGAATTTGAGCGCGAGTTTCGCGTCGGTTATGTCTCGTTTTGAATGAATGTGAAGGACATGTAATGCTTTGATTGAATGACAGCTGGACATGTCTTGATTTGAATGGAAAATCAAAAATAATTTTTATTAAAATTCATACAAATATATTGAAATTAACATTTCTTGCATCTTTTTGTACGACTTTTGCACAAATCCATTATTCAAATTTTATTGAAAAGTATTTATTTTATTATAGTAAGAACATCCAAAGTTAAAGAATTTTATACAAATCCACTGACACGTTTGGCGAAATAAAGGGCACCTCCTTTTATCAAGAAACAATTACTTTTGACATGTTTTAAAAAAATATGTTAGGCTTCCTTACCATACGGTTTGAACGATTCATGTTTCGTGATTTTTTTTCATTATATTCTTTTTTTCTTTCTTTTCGTTTTCTCGAACGCTCGGTAATGTCATTAACAGACACCTCCACTTCCACAGCTCAGAATTATTCGATGTAGGATAATATGTTCCTCTAACTGAACAGTAAATAGCGGTATTGAAGCAAAATGTTTCACCAACAGAAAGAACAATTTCAGGTCTATTTCGTGGACAGTTGCTAACTGACAGGTTCTCTATATTATGAAGTTGTAAAATTTTCAGATAATTGAACCGTTACTGCTTTAAATATTAGACAAAATACTTGGAAAAGCTGCTCATTGTTTCTCTCGAGCGGCCGGAGAAAATCCGCAGGCCTAAGAAACCCAAACCCATCGGGACTCAAAACAGGAAGTCAGAGCCAATGCTTTCTAAAACCTAAGGTTTGGAAATCAAGTGTCTTTTTATACAACTTTTTTTAGAATAGATATCAAGTTATATATCATAGCATATATATATATATATATATATATATATATATATATATATATATATGTATAAGCTGCGAGTTTTTTTGACGGCTGACGCCGCTTCTCACTTCTCGTTTCCACTTCTTCCGATCTTCCCAGTCTCCATCCTTGAGGCCTCTTGCCGCCATTTCTTCTTGGATGTCCTTTCTCCAACTTCTTGGTGGTCTTCCACGCTTCTTCCGCTCTGGAAGTGTCCATGCCCAGATCTTCTTAGGCCACCTATTGCTTTCCATACGTTGGAGGTATCCATACTAATTCAATCGTTTGGTTCAATTGAATCCAAGATACTGCTCTCTACGTTCATCATTTGTCTAGTGTTTCATTTCTAATGATCCATCCTGGACACCCAGCAGCACCTTCTCAGTAGTCCATTTCAAGACCATCAACCTAAATTTATCCCTTTTGTTTCAATGTCAGGTTTCAGCTCCATAGTACTTATGCTCCGCTTTTACGATGGTCTTAAAGATATGAGCTTTCTTCCGTTTTGTGACGTTTTTGCTCCAGAGGAGAGAGTTTAACTGTCTTATCCCTCTCCTTCCCTGTCTATCTTGTTGGAAATGTCATCAGAGCTTCTTCCTTCAGGAGAACTCGGAGTACCTTAAAAGTTTCACTTTGTTTAATTTTCCCTCTTAGTGACGTCAGGTCCCCATATTCTTTATCTCCTGCTATCATATATTCCGTTTTTTTAGGTTTATTGTGAGACCCCATCTTTCATACTCCTCTTGCAATTTGCGACACATATAACTTGTATCATCTTCGACTCCAGCTATGACCACTTGAGCATCGGCAAACAGCAGAGTGTACAGTATATCATTTCCTATTGGCAATCCCATTCCGCTACACTTCCTTTTCAATTTTTAGAGCTTCTTCAAGATAAATTTTAAATAAGAGAGGGACTAATGAGCAGCCTTGTCTTAACCCCTTATTCACTTGAAATTCTGGGGAGAGTCGTTTACCTACTTTGACAGAGCTGTTATTATCACTATATAATGCATTGATAGCATTAATATAGGTTGGCTCGATACCACTTTCTTTCATGCTTGGCCATAACTTATTTAATGACACTGTATCGTATGCCTTTTGCAGGTCAACAAATATGAGATGGACACTCCTTCCTCCTTCAACTTGTTTTTCTATTAAATTTTTAGAGTGAAGATACCATCAATACAAGACTTTCCTACCGAAGCCAATTTGTTCCTCTGATTCAGTATAATGATGTTCAATTCTACATTTGAGGATCCTAGTAAAGTCTTGCTACTATGCACATTACGCTTATCCCACGATAGTTGTTGCAGTCTCGCCTACTTCCTTTCTTATAAATTGGAGTAATGAAGGCCTTTTTCCATTCACTTGGTGGGTCACTTAACTGTAGACTCTTATTAAAAATTGTTGCCAGTATTTCCATCACACTATCAGGTGCTGACTTTAAGAGTTCTACACTGATATTACCTGGCCCCGGGGCCTTTCTGTTCTTCATGAGGGCCAAGGCTGCTCTTATTTCATTTAGGACAATAGGCATTATAGGTGTTTCTATGCTGGAGACGGGGCGGGTTGCCTTTAGTATGATGGACTGTATTATTGGTTGTTAAAGTAGGTGACAATCCACTCAGTCCCCCTTTCGACGCTCGTTGAATTTTGTAATAATGTGGATTATCATGCGACATACTTCTCACCTTGCAGAGATGATGTTTAATTACGAAGTTGTCACAATTGTTCTTTACGATAAAAATACACTTAGTTATTTATTTCTCAATGTGACAATACGGAATCTTCCATCTTGAATCACGAAAGCGCGAACATGTGCTCGCCTGGCAACACGTGCAACTTCGTGTGAAATACGATAATTAGTTCAATACATACACAATGCTGAACTACAAGCCAAATTAAAACAATGTATGGCTTTCACTTGTACAACATAAGCCTGAATATTACTTTCTGCATAAGAATTTACGTGATGTTTTTAACACGGAGCCCGAGATATACTTCTCGCACTGGCTTCTTCTCAGCGACTGATTTATACACAATGCTGAACTACAACAAATTGAAACAATGTGGCTTTCACTTGGCCACAACATAAGCACAGAATATTACTTTCTGTATAAGAATTTACGTGATCTTTTAACACGGAGCCCGAGACATGCTGCTTGCAAGGGTGCTACTCAGCGACTGATTTATACTTTTCGGTTTGCGAGTTCTATCGGGCACGCGAAGAGAGTTGATTTGAACTGGCCAATTAGCGACTGCTTTTCCCCGGCAGTTGCAGTATGGCGAGTGGGAGTGGTGGAACAGTCAATAGGCAGCTGCTAGAGTTTGAAAATGTTTACTGGAACGGTTTAGAAGATTCGGGTCGCTAAGGCGAATTATCACGCAGCGCAGTGGTGCCCTTGGCTTATGGGAACTTTCCATTCCGCGCTTCGGTGTTGCCGCGCCTAGGGCGTGGAAGCGTTTATATTTATACGTCCTTTCTGCTTTTGCGTGTGGGCCCGAACATATGCTTTGCATCTCCTTGAGAGAGCTTGCAAAGTGCGTTATTTTTCAGTTAAAGACCTCACAAATGGTTACTCCGCCCGCATACTAGTGGAACTATTCTGACCTGTCTTTGTTTTCCATTTCTCATTCCTTTTATTATTCTCCAAGCTCTGTTGAACTTTGTGTTCCTTAAACATCTATCCACTTCCTCACTAGTCTGTTCTGATATTCATTCTTGCTTTACTGATTTCTCTTTAAGTCTCTTTCCTGATTCTATCTACTTTTGTTGATAACCACTTCCTGTACATTTGTTATTTCTTTTCTACAAATGTCTCTGTGGTTTTCTTCCACCACATGGGCATTTTCTATATTTTTTTTCAATCCTCTTTTTCACCCAAAGCTTCATAGGCAGACTAATGGATATACCATTTCACAGATTCACACATTGAGTCTGGTGTTCCTTCTTGTACTGATAATATTTTGTTAGCCAGTCGCACTTGAAATAAAAATTTTGTAAAATTCCAGACTTTCAAGATTATACCTTGTTGCCGACATCACTTTCTCCCCGCCATAATTTTGGTTATACGGCTCTCGACAAGGTTTTTAATGGAAAGTACATCTCAGATAACAATGCATAATGGTCTGTATAACACTCTAGGCCCCTCTTTACTCGTACATCGTTGACTTTTATTTTATTGCACTGTTTCACAATAATATAGTCGATAAAGGACCTCAGTTTCCGAGAATGTTGAATCCATGTGTACCGATGTATGTCTTTATGTTTAAACCATCCGTTTGTTATTTTCAAGGCGTTTTGCTGACACAGCTCAATTAGGCGCTCTCCGTTATCATTTAATCTGTTTTCGCCGTATGGCCCCACTACCCGGTCACTCATATGACAGCCACTTCTACCATTGAAGTCTCCCTGTAAAATTATTTCCTTACGTTTACTGATTGTTCCCAGCAACGTTGTCAACTCATTAAAAAAATCATCTTTAACACTTGCAATGGCATCGTCATTAGGGGCGTAAACAGCAATTATTACAACTGTGTAACTATAGAGTTCCATTTCAACTTGTAGAATTCGATCATTTATCTGTTCCCAAGATTTGATGTTGTTTCTGTACTTTTGCCTTATTGCCAATGATACACCACTACGGCCTCTCATCCTTTGGTACCCCTGAGTAAATATGTATATATCCCCCTTCTGTTCTGAACCTATACCTTTTTTCTTTTTTTCTGAAAATGCCACAATATCCATACGCTTCTTATCAAGGTCCAATTCTCATAGTCCTTTTCCTTGCCCAAACTTGTTTTGTATTATGTTCGCCTTATTCAGAGGCTTTGCTGAGAAATTCTGCAAGTGAAGTTTTATCTGAGTGATGAGGTGCAGGCCCATTGGCTCAGCCCCTGTACAGGGAGGACCAAGGTTTAGTTTCTGGCTTCCCATGCCATGGGGAGGTTGCCTTTTCCGGGCTTCGACGCCTCCCTCAGAGTATGAAAGGATAAATGTTGAAGAAAGAAAGATGAAGAAAGTGTTTACAACTTTCCCTCCCTAAATAAACGAGTAATGACTCATTTGCTGCTAACATGGTAAAGCAGTAAATCAGCAAAGAGAGAAGTTGTTGACACGTCACGTGTAGTTCATAAACATTTTATAAGTCAAAAGATGATTCTGTAGAACAATTTCACTACAGTTATGGATGGAGTGGAGGTCAGATTAGAAATTTAAATTTGCTATTCTCACGGAATTTCACATGTGCACATATAAAAGAACAGTTTGTTAGGATTATCTGTTCTTTTTCATTCCTAAACAACTCATCAAACTGGTTCTCTATATTACATTAATTGTAAAAATCGATAATAAACATCAGGTTACATAAATGTTTCACTTTTTTTGAAATATGTTCATATGTCTATACAAAATCTGTATTTTCAAAATATCAACACCTATGATTCATCCTATTTTTCGACTCCTAGGTGAGGATCGCCACAAATTTAATACTTATGCATTCTGATTCACCTTCTGTAATAGAGTTTGTCAGTGAGACTGGTAAAACACATTTTACCAGTAAAACCTACACCAGTAGTACATTAAATCTTATAAATTTAATTGCTAAACCGATTAAATGTTACAGAAAAGCGTGTACGATCTTTAGAAAAATAGTATCTCAATGTAGAAATGTAAAGTTGCCAGATCTGTAACTCTATACCAAACTTTTAATTTATCCACCTCATAGACGAATATTCCTCTTCTAGTGTGGTGTTCCTGTCCAAGGGTTAAAATTTTATTGCTTTCATGACAATTTAGAGCATTAAAAAATACATGTGTCACAATACACTACATCCTTTCACATTATCATTTATGTAGTTTGTACCAAAATGACGCGCCAGGAATTATATTCCCATCTTCAAGTTTATACAAATATAACTTAATTCATTTTTGCCATCAATATAACTGCAAGTAAGTTGGGACAAGTTATGATTATATTAGATTTCAATGTTTATTTTGATTTGGATTCGGGATGTATCTCTTATGCGAGCTATTTTACCACTTCTTCAAATTTGTAGAAAGTACGAAACAGTATTAAAAATTAGCTTGGGCGATTTTACTTGGAAAACAGGTTCATCAGGTGAAATCCATCAAAGGAGACAAACGTCGTTTTGAGATAAAAATTCAGGTAGAGGAGGATAAAGAGGCTCGTGCGTAATCTCGGCTCATTCGTTCTGGTAGTGGAATGATAACGGAAGATTTAGAAGTAAAATGTACGTAAAATAAGATGTTAGGACATGGAATATTGGTGATATCTACTCAATTAGTTCAATTTTCTTTTTGAAATCAGTTTCCAAATCGGAATCGATATTTTGAGTAATGCCCCAAATCATTTTTGATGGTATTCAGAAGCAAATATGAACGAGATATATAGTTTTATACGACTGTACAGATGATACGAGACCCTTTGGTTGTGTTAGAGCATCACTAGTTTTGATAAATGGAGAAAATATATTGGGATTGAAAGGGACGAAAGCATAAACCGACTGCCCGGATTGCCTGTCTGGAAGTTCGGCCTCCCGCGCCGCGGCCGCCGGGTTTGGCCGTTCGGCCGCGTGGAGGGAGGGCCCACAAGGGTCGGAAGACGCAACGGCTTAGAGTGGGAAGGGGTGTGTGGAGTTTTTCCCGAAATTTCACTTTACGCCGCTCCTATTCATCCGATTTGCATGATTGACACGGCGTTGGATTCAGGAAGCACGTCGTCATCGTGCTATCAGTCCACATTTTTAATAACACTGCGCTAAATGTTGCAGAGTGAGGATTAGACAAAATACCTGGAAAAGCTGCTCATTGTTTCTCTCGAGCGGCCGGGGAAAATCCGCAGGCCCAAGGAACCCCAACCCATCGGGACTCAAAACAGGAAGTCCCAGAGTTCTGCTTTCCCTAAAACCTAAAAGATTTTGAAATGGATTCCTTTTATACAACTTTGTTAATAACGTAAATCAAGTGTATATACCTTTCCCTATAAATAAATGACTCATTTGCTTCAAACATAGTAAATAACAATAAAATCATAAAGAGAAGGATTGTTGAATGTCCACGTGTAGTTCCATAAATATTTTTAAGACGATTCTATAGAATAATTTCACTACAGTTATGGAAGTGGAGGAGTCAGATTAGAGAGTGCAAATTTTGGCTGATCTCACACGGAATTTCACATGCGCATATTATATATAAAGAACAGTTTGTTTATACCATCACAACATAGATACAATTGAGCAACAAGCACTGTGAGATGTTCCAGCAGGATCATACTTAAAATATTTATAAGTAATATTTGTAGTCTTTCTTCCCATATTTCCTTGGAATACCACACGTGAAAAAAATCACTAAACACACGACAAAGTACTGACCGTTCACAAGGAATAAGAATTACTTATTGGACCTTTACTTCTACCTGCGGGATGCCATCTGGACACGTCATGACGCACCTTTTCCGCGTGCGGGATGACGTCCCGAGACGGCGTGGCCGCCTCCCCTCGGCGCGGGGGCCGAGCGGATGCAACCGCATTCCTTAGGTATTTGGCGAAGGGAGTTTCGCTTCATGTAGCGGGCCCGCCAGGGCAGTTGTTCTAACGCTGCGGCGGGAGTGTTTTAGAGCGAAAGAGGAAAGTTTTCAAGTAATGGGCGCTTCGCATATGAGTGAGGAACCCAGTTACCCAAACCTCTCTGTCGGAGGTAATGATCGGAGAAACCATAGAAAACTATCGTTGAGGAAACCCGACTACTGGGTCTTCCCTTGTCAACAGCGGATTTCACGACCTAGCTAGAATATACTAATGTCGAAAATCCGCCAACCTGGGAGAACTCGAACCCTGGGACCTCAGAGAGCTATGGCGTGTGTAGTTGTTCCTCTCCAGCCATCTCAGCGAAGAAAAACAATGAATTTCCCCAACCTGCATAGTTCTACTGCCGGCATTTTGTAGCGAAAGCTTCGGTATTTTGATGAGAAAGAATACCGATATAATACCTATAAATAAAAGTATTTTACCGGTATAGACATCGGATAGAGATAAACTACCTTTAAAAATACCGGTATTTGACGTCTTACACCGGTATAAATACCTTTACCGCTATTATTTCGCTACTCGGTCCCTGGGAATAGGATGAGAACGGCAAAATAATTACAAAAAAAGAAGACACGTGAAGCGATGGGAAGAATACAGGAAGTAGTTATATGAGAAGGACTTTCAAGTACCGGAGTGGATAAACTTAGATGATTACGAAGATGAACCAGAGATTTTTGTAGAGAAAATGCATTGGGCGACAAAACAACTGAAAAATGGGAAGTCCCCGGGTGTAAATAATGTCCTAATCGAACTACTCAAAGACACGGGAAAATCATGCAGAAACTAATACAATTATGAAATTTGATCTGAAAAAGAAAGAGTGATCAACAGATTGGAAACACTTACTATGTTCATTCCATTACAAAGAAAGGCGACCAGCCGTGACTATACAAATAAAACAATGGCACCCAGAGAAAGAAAGAAGAATTACACAAGTTCATAAAATATTCATGCATATCGTAAGACCAATTAGCAGTTTATAAAATTTTAGGTCCCGGAACGCACTCCAAATTAATTATTAATTAAATAGAAATAGTTATATATTTATTATATAATTTAATAATTATCACCGAGTAAAGGGGCCGTTCCGTATGAAATCAAGCCCGTAAGGCCAAAATCCAAATAATCGAGAAAATGGTATTTCTAATCCTGTTGTATGGGTTTAAAAAGCTGAACATTCAAAAGGCCGAAGAAAGAAGATTCTTTTGAAGTATGGGCCTGGAAAATATTGAATAAATATATGGGCAGGAAAAAAGACAAATGCCGAAATTTTGAAAATAAAACAGACCTTTCTCTAAAAAAGCCAAAAGCCAAAACATTGAAAATAAAATATTTTGGAGATACTATGTGTCAATTTAAAATCTCTAGAAAGAATATTATGCTTGGAACGGTAGAATAAAGTGGAAAGAGGGGAAGAAAAATATGTAGGTGGCACAATGAAATAATTAAGGCAACCAACCACACATGAGCAGACATAAGTGTGTTGAAGACAGAAACCAGTCGAGAAAACGTGTACACAATATCACAAAGAAAAGGAAAAGGCAGTTTGAGTCCGAGTGAGCAATGAACAAACGCAGCGCTGGAATCCTATTGCTGTGTATATCGAATCAGGTACAACGAGGATGACGCGATATACGTTCTTGTAATATTCCTCTGCGTGTCAGACGCCGCGAAAATTTAGACACGGTTGAAAGGAGAAATTTTTCACAGCCGCTGCTTGGCCGGGATGGAGCCGACAAATAGACATCATCGCACTGAACAGTATGTTTTATACCCCCGCGATGCTTCATGTTTTCATTCTGCCATTATTAGGAAGAACTCGCCAGATTATCGGCGCGTCCTTCTCTCCCAGATTCGGATAGCAAGAAAGCGAGGCAAAGCTCCAAACCATGCAAATGCAAACTTCAATGTTCAAAATTAAAACAATTCTCAAAAACCTGGTTTAGTAACCTCGAACAAGTTCGTGGAAGATAATTTGTTTTGACAGTGGCCGTGATTGTTAATTTATAATTACGATTTAGACAAAATGGCAGAAGATACGAATATTCCTCTTCTAGTGTGGTGTTCCCTGTCAAGGGTTAACATTTTATTGCTTTCATGACAATTTAGAGCATTAAAAAATACATGTGTCACAATACACTACATCCTTTCACATTATCATTTACGTAGTTTGTACCAAAATGACGCGCCAGGAATTACTTATTCCCATCTTCAAGTTTATACAAATATAACAGATTCATTTTATATCAATATAACACCAGTAAGTTGGACCAAGAAGTTATGATTATATTAGATTTAATGTTTGTACAGTTGGATTCAGGATGTATCGCCTGCGGGCTATTTTACCACTTCTTCAAATTTGTCCGAAAGTACGAAAACAGTATTAAAATTAGCTTGGGCGATTTTACTTGGGAAAACAGGTTCATTAGGTGAAATCTGTCAAGGAGACAAACGCCGTTTTGAGATCAAAAATTGAGTCGCGGGATAAAAGAGCTCGTGCGTAATCTCGGCTCATTCTTTATTCAAGTCAAATGTATATGGAAATAAGATGTTAGGACATGGAATATTGGTGATATCTACTCAATTAGTTCAATTTTCTTTTTGAAAATTTTCCAAACCGGAATCGATATTTTGAGTAATGCCCCAAATCATTTTTGATGGTATTCGAAGGAAGACGGAAATATGTGAACAAGATATATAGTTTTATACGACTATTACAGATGATACGAGACCGTTTGGTTGTGTTAGAGACATCACTGGTTGATAAGTGGAGAAAATATGTGGGATTGAAAGGGACGAAGCATAAACCGACTGCCCGGATTGCCTGTCTGGAAGTTCGGCCTCCGCGCCGCGGCCGCCAGGTTTTGGCCGTTCGGCCGCGTGGAGGGAGGGCCCACAAGGGTCGGAAGACGCAACGGCTCAGAGTGGGAAGGGGTGTGTGGAGTTTTTCCCGAAATTTCACTTTACGCCGCTCCTATTCATCCGATTTGCATGATTGACACGGCGTTGGATTCAGGAAGCACGTCGTCATCGCCCTATAAACCCACATTTTTTAATTTCTTCCCGAAACGATGGGAAAATTAAAAAAAATAGATATCGTTTTGGAAAAAGCGGCTTCGTAGCGTATATTCTATTTTAAAAAGGAGTCGAATGCCGTTTACAGATCGAAAATCGGACCATTTCTTCAGACGTTATCGGTCAAGTAAATTTTGCTTTTTTTGGTGCTGCCACGTGCTGGCGACAAATTGAACTAGTGTCGGTACATTTAGCCTTCACATGGCCGTGCCCACCCAGTGGTCTGACAGAAGATGGGTCATATCCGGCCCTTATTTGGCCGTTTCCGTCATAGTTCTCCGAACGGCCACAACGCGCCGAAGCTATCCAAAACATGGCGGCGCAAACATCGGAGCTACCTACCGGCAGTTTCGCGTACTACAATTTCCCTTTCATTTGAATTTCGCGTCCTGGAGGAGAAGCACATGGTCAGAGTATAGGTCGCCATCGAAAGCGCTCCATACTTTTGTAGTGACCTGCTCCGTGTGACGCCACGTGGTGGGAACTTTTTTTGTTCAGCCATGCGGACCGTCTTCGAACGTTAACTTGGTTACGTGCATTTTGTATCCGTAAAGGTACTAGTCGCGCGACTTTTCTTGACATCTGAGCTCCCTAATGCTCAACACAGCACGACTTGGTACGAATCTGAGTCACGGTGGTCTCACACGGAACGGCACGGCAAGATTGTCAGGGCTGCCAAGCTCTGCTTTCGAATGAATTCAGTTCTCGCGTTTTCGCTGTTAGTGTTGTGCCCTGTGATTTATTCGATTCGGATTTTGGTGATTACGATTCTGATTTCGGTATTTATTTGATTTAGAGTATTATTTGGATTCTGGCAACAAATTTTGGCATTTTGGACTACGATTTTTAATTCTTGGTATTTATTAGAGATTATTGAAGATCTTCAATATACACTGGAGCCTAGTGTGTCCACGATTCAGAGAATTAAAATAAGGACACCAACCCAAATAAGTCCCCAGAAACTCCTGGCAAAAGAATTAAATGGTTGTTCTTATTTTAAAGCATACTTGTTTAACACGTTGGCTGCCGTGTGTACCGTCAGCGGCCACAGCGCTGACTCGTGAGACGCCGTGTGACCCGTCGGCGGCCTCCTGCTCTTATTCTCATGCTCCAAGGACATATCTTTCAATGGCGTGTGAGTAATACAATTGCAACTGCTGCCGGCTTGTCGGATGACACAAGGCAGTAGACATCTCGTGGTTTTAATCTTTCAGATTTAACAAACTGTACTGGATATGGAAGTACAATACTATTCAAAGCATGACATCAAGCAAATTGAGTCACTGAATCAATATTTTAAGCATTATCTATTTCCAATTTTGGGAAAAATCAAGTCAATACATGAAGGTTTCTACTACAATAAAATTAGAAGGTTCGACAAGTGGGCACTGAATGTTTATCACTCTTGGCTGAAGTGGCTCAGAGATTTTGCTTTATGCCATTTAAAAGTGGTATCATTCACATAGTTCACAGAGACGGTTCTGCAAGGATATGGAAGTTCTTTGTCTTTCACACTTTATGATGGGAAACCATGAATCGTCGAATCGAGTCACTATTTGTCTTTGTTCTTGATTTGCTTTTCCAGTTCCTGTTTATCATTGCACTTTTAGAGTAGAAGTTGTGTATATTATATTGTATAAATGAAGGTTTCTAATATTTAAAATTCATAAAATAAAGATAAAGTGTAGTTCAAACAAGATACCAATTATTTATTAATATGTAAAAAAATAAAATCTTAATCTGTGCAGTTATTTCACAGAATATGATTACCTGATGTGCTAATGTTGCAATTAGGCACGGGAAAATTTAGCACAATCTGAACACCGGCAACTGCTTTCTCCTTGGCCTTACAACTAGTGCACAGAACTGCCATGCTCTCGATTGCAGACATATCAAGATGTTAGCAAGAACATAATCACAAGGAAGAGAGCCAGCACCTTTAGCTCCCACCTGCAAAACATTTAAAATGAAAATGGTGTAGTGAGACCATCTATATAATTTAATTTTTCTTATCTATAAAATTAAGGCAAAATAGTATTACTGCTTTCCAATCTCAACAATCAACATTTTATTTTAATTCTTTAGCCTTTGTACATTCACATACATGCAAGTATAACCTGCTTAACCATGGAATCACACATGGACTGTCAGTCCACAAATAATTTCTCTTTTCCCTTTTTAATAACTTTAACATTAGAAACCATTTGACCTTCCAGATTTAAACAATTTGTTCATTTCAGTTTGATCAGAGTTATCAGCAATGGCAACTACCAGTCCAGTACTACTACTGGAGTTAACATATTAGCTCGAATGTTTATGTAAGGAAGATAATCGGGAAGTGAGCTGTGGAATTATGAGAACTGATACATGTGATGTACCATCTTCACTGATTAAAAAACCCCTTTTTTCAAAAAGTCATGAAAATGTTATACAAACTTTGAAATATTTTTCCAGACACAAGGGACAAATTGGTATAATTTATTAATTTTTCATTAAATATGTCTAACACTCCACTGCCTTTTCAAAGCAAGTTCCTTTCATATCTAAGCTCATTTGTCTAAACCACTTTGCCTGTATCTACTTTTGGATACATGTGGACATTATCTGCCATTAGTACTGACGTTTTCAATAATGGTGAGTCTACTGTATGATTAAGGTTATAAAAGGTTAGGACTCTTATCTCTTATCAGCATTTTTTTCCCTTACTCCAGGGCTATTTGTACACACAAGGTTATTTTGGAGGTGGGGAAAAAGATGGCTTGCAAGATGCACTCATTTAGAAAGGAGGTCGAGTGGACCTCAGGATTGCCTCTGAATGGCATCACCACAAAAAAAAAATCCTGCTGTCTGGGGTTAACCAGAGTAATGCCTTCAAATTTGTGTCCAAACACTACACCACCACGATCCATCAACATTTTAATTTTTTAATGATTTCCTTTCATTATTATTCATTTGTTCATTATTCATTTTATTCTAGTACCTTCATTTACAAACTCTGATTTAGTGTCAAAATACTCAAATTTAAGCTTTCCTTTACTCTGTATTTCCACAATAAAAAAGCTCTACTTTAACATTGAACTACAATGCAAGAATGTGAGTAACCAATTTAAAAAAAGAAGAGTAAAATTTAAAAAAGACAAACAAGAATTATTTTACACTAAATAATAAAAATGAAACCTTTCACAAAAATCGAACATCAACAGCACTTTTAGTTTGCAATTGTAAATAATAAAGCATTTTAGCAAATCATACCTTAGTTCTTGTTTACATTTGGGACATATGATGATACTATCACTCTTGCCAGAATCGCCTGCTTCATCAATAGCTTTTCTCCAGACATGACTCTCAAAAACATGCAGACATGATAGAACTCGAGGACTGCAGACTCAGCACTGTAAAATAAATTTCATGAAAACATGATAGGACTCATGAGTAAAGAGGCCCAAAACAACTTATTACACTAACAGTTGGTATACCATCCAATCAACTATAACTATTATACAAAGCACAAACTTTATTTAATTAATCTTAATAATAATGGGCAAATATTTCCCCTTGTTAAAAGCAATTAATATGGCAACAAAACATGTTCTTATATCTCTGAAATATTACTTGTAGTATTACCTGCATATATTGTATATTTGATCCCGGTTTTCAGACGGATAGATTCTTCCAATGGGCTTGGACTTCCATATGGACTCTGCATAACCATCACCAAATATACCCAAATCATTTTCATCACTGGATTCTCTCCATGTTTAAATAGATCTGTTATAAGTGTGAGTTACAAATAATATAATTTTTACACTCTGCTAAGTTTATTAGTTGGTGCTGATTTCACCTATAAAGAAATTGCACGAAATAAATACGCTCTTACGTTAAAAAGCAAATTAGATATGATACATCGACAACATATCAAGTTGTCATTTTGTGTCCTTGAGAATGTCTATTCCACACTGGTATATTAATAAATTGCCTCCACCTTTTAATGCTACAATAAAGACACCGATGATGATCTTACAGTTTAAGAAAACACATGATTCGAGTACAATAAATCCTATGCACACTGGAGTCGAGCAAAATCTTCACGATTATCAACAAACGCTAGTACCAGAGGTCACGACTGAGTTAACAGCATACCGATAAGTACTTACAAACCGAATTCACAAATCGACAGAAAATACACGCACACTATTTAAAAACATTGATATACATTATTTTAGGTACACACTTACATGATTCTTCACAGTTTGTATCTACGACGAAAAACTCACCAGAGCATGGCAAATGGCGCGAACCTTATGCAGTACATAGAGCACTTAGTGCAATGTTTCGAACTCAGATCACCCAGTGAACAAATGTAGGTGTCACGGAAGATGCCTGAATTTGTATTAACCTTGCACGAAAATATTTGGAAATATTTTTAACTTAATTAATAACAAAGCATTTTCGCCCCACTCACGAAAATAGAAACTGCTGTCTGTAAAGTTTAAAACACTGAAACGCATCCAAGCTACCAACAACCAATGAGATTTCTCCCACGGAAAATAGGTGTTCGCAAAGCTGAAATTGTAGTCGGCTGCCAGTAGTCACAAAATAAGCATTTTACTGTAAATCAAATCGATATAGGTGGAAAACTTTTACCAGATATGTGCTTTTTAAACAATGGTCCACAACAAGTGTGTTTCGTTTTAATTACACCCTCAATACCTAAATGTATCAAGAATTTAGGAAGCACAAAGGCCAATTCAAAAAGAATGATAGTGATATAAGTTAATCGGAATGAATAAGTATACTTACTCAACACTACAATATTTATTGCTGTAAAGAATTCTAAAAGCAATATATCTCCAGAACCTTAACACCAAGAAACGTGCTCTTATTACTGACCTATTGTTGCTTCAATTGAACAAAATATATGGACGTTAAGAGATCACAAAGTTTTCAGCTGTCAAAACAATTGAAATGGTAAAAACATAAACGATATCGATTTGTATCCAATATATATTAGTTCATATATTGTACGTTTTCATTCCAACAGGGAAAAAATAAAAGATCAAATTAATAATAAAATGTACGCTTTACTGAAGGTGTGCAATATTTCTTTTACTAAAATACGAATTCATTTTTGCATATGGATTGGATTATCTTTGTTGAACATTAATTGACATAATCTGGCGTTGTTGGTGGGAGTTCATGCACTAATGTCACAAGCTCCGAGTTCATATTTGTATCGCTTTCATAAATCGATAATTCTGACAGAGTATTCAAATGTCAAATTTGTCAGACTAAATGTGGTATTGAGCAAAGTATAAGGATAGACCTGGAAAGGAAAATCTCCAGGAACGTAAATGACTGATGCAGTGTTATATATTGACCATTATATTATTAAATACCAAATGTTCAAGAGAATTTCGAACTTATGTCGGTAGGTAGAGAAAGAGTCAAAACGAGGGCCCGATAATACGATAAAAGTTTATACTGAAAATATTGCAAAATATGAACGCTATTACGATCAGCGTTCTGTTCAATCGCTTTTACAGACTTACATTTATTCATTTCATTTATTTCCATTTTATCATTTATTTGAAATTCAAGAGTACCAGAGCATCTCTGGCACCCAGATGGAAGAGTAGAAATCGTCTTATTTCTAAATAAATTGCTGTTGCCACATTTTTATGTTTTCTTAGTATTTAATTTTTTCAAGATATCAGCAAAATGACATCGTAAATAAAGAAATAAAGTTAATAATAAGGTAATAAAAGAACAATTTCAATGAAATGGATGGATGAGAATGTAGATAATTTTGTGTCTATATTGTAGATTAATTTAACAAAATTTCAACAATTTTTGCACATCCTGAAACATTCAAGAAATAAATGAAGTATCTTATAGTTTATTGTTCGAGTTTATACGAGTAATCCTTTTTTCCTTTCATTATCACAGACAATAAAACTCATAATATATTGTTAAAATTTATGATGTGTTTATAGTTTAAATAATATGTACAATGTTTGAATACCATTGTTTCACTCATTAGTTATTAAAATTACTAAAATTTACACATCTATAGTTAAATCCACAAATAATGAGCAACCTAGTACGTTAAAAATGCATCCTGCGATTTATGAGAATAACTCTAAAGAGCAAGTATTTGAAAAAATAACGCGTTGAGTTTCATTAAAATGAATTTGAATATTGAAATGTTTAAATTTTTTCGATTCCTCCTACACCAAAATTGATTTGATTTTCTCGCACTGTTACGCATGAAGACATTTAAGATTATCTTCATTTTGTAGTATATAACTAGTGGTAGGTCATCACATACTTTCCTACTTCTAACTTTTACAACTTCTTCAAATTTAGAGAGTCCAGCAAATCAGAACTGCACTGATTTTATGTCGTCCTTTTCATAAAGGAAAAGTTAAAGAAAAATTTGGAGCAATTTTCACGAACTTTTATAAATTATATATCAGCAAGGAATTACGCGAAAACTATTCTTCTCAAATAGTGTACATAAACTTATTTAGAGATATAATTTTTTAACATTTCGTTGAAGCAAAAATCTATATCATCAATATTGTACTTTACATTGTTAATTTTTGTAATGGAAAATACAGAGATCGTCGAAAATGTGACCAGCACAGCTTTTTCTTACATTCTCTGCTACATGCGAGAGATTTAAAGAAAAATTGGAGCAGTTTTGAGAAAATAACTTTAAAATATCTATATTTTACTCACAATTACGAAAACTACTCAAATTTTTGAAAATTTGTACATTATCTTACTTAAAGATCTGTCTTTCAACAACAGATATTATTTGGAAAAAATCTCTATGTTCAATATTGAAGTTGTAGGAAGACTGAACAAATTCTGAATATACAATTTTCGAAAAATCAAGGGTTTCAACGAAATGAAACGTCTTTATACGTAAAAACTCGTTATGGGGTCCTCACTGGTGAAGTTGTTCCTATAAGTAGTAAGAAAACTGCTTATGCTATTCGAAAGTATTATAATACTACGGAAAACGGTGTAAGTATTATAATACTAGTGATTTTCGACAGAAAAACTCTCATTGTCATACTATTACATCATTTTCTTATTTATATTTTTTCGAAATGACCAGTAGAAAGAAAATTTTGAAGTAATAATACAATTTTACATTCATACTTGTAATAGAATATTATCCTACTTTTGAACTTAGTAACTCGAAGAAGACAGAAAAAGTATGTCTAAACATAGATAAATCAAATTTTATCTGTGGATTTCACTAACACCGTCAAATCTGTCTTGACGATCGTCATTTTGACGAATCCTGAGGTTTCATCAACTTAATCAGAAATGACGCTCCATTGACTTAGACAAATCGAAAGGAACCAATGTTGATTATTTCTCCTCTACAAAGGCTGGCTACAATGTCAGATTACAACCGGTTCCGCATTGGCTATTGAGCCAGCTGACTACTGATGTACGAACAATTAAATTCCAAATAGGTTGGTACAAGATGAAAACTACATATTTGCACATTTGCGTAGAAATACATTTTTCGATTTCTGCATCGTTCTATCATTTCTCCGAAGACAAATTGGAACGTGTGTAGACTGTCATCTCGTATTCCAGGAAAGCTCGCTATTCTAAAAATATCTCGCCTTATTGGTAAGGCTCCGCACCTGTGAAATACCATACTGTGGGCGTAAAGAAGGATTTAGAAAGAAACGATCTTTTTATTTACACAATCGGTCTGTGGATGGCAAAATTCCATCGCAATGCCCGGACGAAATGTCTAGCAAAATAAAATCTTAAAGCTATCAACTACTACTGTGCATGGACGTTAGAGGCCTATTTCTGTTAGAGGGATATTCCAAACGCGGTTTTATTTCTTCTAAATGTTTCCAGAACACTGGCTTGATATTTCTCTTTACAAATTGAGATCTTTCAGTTAATGAAAAGTATTTTGAGTAATAAGTGTTCTAGACCCATGGTTTGTAAATAAACAAAAGTTAACATTATCTCCATGTTATCACACACGCCACCTGAACGCAAAACCTAAAATAACTAGGTTAATGATAAACAGTGCACGCGTTTGATTCTCCCTAACCTCACAACAGAAGTTTAACGAGTCGTCAAAGTCGTTGATGGTGGGCTATCGGTCCGTCAAAATTTGACGAATATTTTGACGATCGTCGAGCGAATCGACCGTGGTGAAACGTAAATATGGCGTTTGACGCGCCGTCAATGGTTTGACGTCCGTCAATGCTTCTGATAACCGTTGGTGAAATTGGCCGTATGTGTTCATCAATTAAAATAAATGTGAAAAGTGTTTTAAGGCTAAATGTACCGACACTAGTTCCATTTGTCGCCACCACGTGGCAGCACCAAAATAAGCAAAATTTACTAGACCGATAACGTCTAAACAAATTGTCCGATTTTCGATCTGCAAACGGCATTGGACTCCTTTTTAAAATAGAATTCACGCTACGATGCCGTTTTTTCAAAAAAGATTTCCAAAAACATTTTGAAAACGTTTTCTCAGAGTTCCGGGAAGAAATTAAAAAATGTGGGCTTATAGCGCGATGGCGACGTGCTTCCTGAATCCAACGCCGTATCAATCATGCAAATCGGATGAATAGAAGCGGCGTAAAGTGAAATTTCGGAAAGAATACCTGATCCCCCTTCCCCTTTTTCCCTGCGTCACCCGACCCGCCTGGGCCCTCCATCGACGCGGCCGAACGCACAGAACCCGGCGGCCTGCGGCACGGGAGGCCGAACTTTCAGACAGGCAAGCTGGGCAGTCAGTCCCTTTCAGTCTCAATATATTTTTCTCCACGTGTCAAACTAGTGATGCTGTAACACAGCCAAACGGTCTCGTATCATCTGTAATAGTCGTATAAAACTATATATCTTGTTCACATATTCCCGTCTTCCTTCGAATACCATCAAACAATTATTTGAAGCACTACTCAAAATATCAATTCCGATTTGGAAACTGATTTCAAAAAGAAAAGTGAACTAATTGTGTAGATATCACCAATATTCCATGTCCTAACATCTTATTTTACATACATTTTACTTCTAAGATCTTCCGTTATCATTCTTCTACCAGAAAGTATGAGCCGAGATTACGTACGAGCTCTTTTATCTTGCGACTCGATTTTTGATTCAAACGGCGTTTGTCTCCCTTGATAGATTTCACCTGATGAATCTGTTTTCCAAGTAAAATCGCGAAACTAAATTTAAAATTGTTTTCAAGTTAATATTATAACTACTTTCCGACAAATTATGTAATCGGGTACCGGAAAACTCTTATTGTCGGGCCCTGGTAAAGTAAAAGTGGATAAATCCTCTTGCTAAATATTACATTACTTCTTCTAACTCGTGGTCTAGCGAAAAAATGCAATACATGTGTCCTTGATACCTAAAAATCGATTGACACCAAAACATGTCTGTCCGTTTATGGTCAACGCTGACGCCCAAACCACTCTGCCAATTTTCTCCAAAATTGATCTTCCCGAATCTACCTGAAAGAACTCGATCCTTTGGGAGTTTCAAACGGATATTTTGATTTTTGAGGGTCCTTTACATTAAGCCTCAAAATCATTTTCGAAATCTTCTCAAACCGTTGTCCTCGTGTTACGTACAGAACGCAAGAGAAATGTGATTTATGGTGTTTGTTGACATCACTTATGTTTAGAAAATTGCTAACGTGCAATTTTTGGGGGCGTCTTCCTTCAACTATAATATTGATGATATATTTTTTTCCTTACTGAAATCTGTTCTGACAGATCTGAAAATAAGATCAAGTTTAATTTTTGAAACATTTGAGTAGTTTTCGTGCAATTTGGGGCAAAGTATAGGCAATTAAAAACAATTGTAACTTTTCTCAAAAAGAGCCCAATTTTTTGTTTAAAGACTTGATACTATGATGGTGGTCTCATTTTCGCCCACCCCGCCGTATTTTCGAAGATTGCAAAGGTCATGTAAGTTTATTGCAAAACCGCGAAGTTTTAGAGTAATTTAAGAATGAAATTGATGTATATATTAAAAAAATCTCGAAAATCACAACAATTTTTTTCCACGGATAGAAGGGACGCTTAAAAGAATTACCATTTTCGTTGAACTCTATCAATTTTCGAAAATTGCAAATTTAGAAATAATGCCAGAGTGTGTGATGTTGTATCATCGCTAGCTTTTATTTGAAATTGTATTGTAAGGATACTACACAGTGTAATTGTACTAAATTACTTTAATGAAATTTGATGTTATATATTGCAGGAAAATCTGATTTTGCATATTCGTTTATTTAGCGTTTTCTCATACATTTATGTCCATATTTTGCAATTTCATTCTACAAATTTTTCTGACTTACTTCGTATATGTATTAGTACTACGCTCAAGCTGGAACTGAGATTAGTACACTACTGATAGCACATACTAGTTTATAGAGAGGGTTGAGTAACATTTAAATACTTGTATTTGAAATATATTTTTGAATTTAAAACTCTATTTTTTAGTTTTTTGAGCATGTCTTTTGAAGATATATTTAAATACATAAAATAGATGTTTTTAAAAAAAGAAATACTTCAAATACTGTAAATACAAATGAAAGAGAAGATAACAAGCATAGTTTGTTTTTCTTTGATTCTGCTAGTGAACAGCGACCGAAAAGGTATTGAATACCGGTAAAAATACCGGTATTTTTTCATACCTTTCTCAAATGCCTCTATTGTTATATACTAGTAAAATAATTCTATTGGACGTCTCTTACCGGTATGGAGTCAATAAAAGTTATACCGGTATTTTCAATGAAAAACAATAGCTTCCCATTCATACATCTTCACAAAATAAGTTACTTTAGTTAATAATATCTCACAAAATTTTTATTAATCAAATATACTTTCATAATTGTTATTAATTGTTTAATTTATAATTTTGTTTATACACACGCACACACACACACACACACACACACACACACACACACACACACACACACGGTTGCTAATAATTAAGGAAACGCGAATGATTCCACTAATTCTTATAGAGTAAATATAATCTCCACTTCGTCATTGCACAATGTTTCGCCCACTGAA
This sequence comes from Teleogryllus oceanicus, assembly GCA_964035755.1. Classification (NCBI taxonomy): domain Eukaryota; kingdom Metazoa; phylum Arthropoda; class Insecta; order Orthoptera; family Gryllidae; genus Teleogryllus; species Teleogryllus oceanicus. The sequence continues at coordinate 47,345,490 of CAXIVR010000014.1, forward strand.
AACTACTCACCGCCCTCTTCCTACGCTTGGGCATATCGAATTGCCCTAGTAGCACGCAGCCCGCCGAAGAACGCGGTAGATGTCTGCAGAGGTCAGAAAGTCACGCTATCAGAACAGCAGTGTGCCAGAGGTGCGACTCTGCTACAGCTCAGAAGGTGACTTGAGCGTGCCTGGCGGCGCTGGGCTTGATAAGGGAGCGCGAAATGAGGAGCAAACATTCAAAACGTGACATGTCCACTTTACTTCTTTTCGAGAAAACGCAAACATTTTATGTCATCAAAATTATGCAGATGTTTTATTTGTACTTAATTCGGAATTATGTAATAAGGATAGCTAAATATATTATTAATATAAAATTTAAATATTCTAAGAACTACATTTAAAGAAAACAACATTTATGTCAACTGGTCAAAAGAGTTTTGAACATCAACGGAGAAGTGATATACCTAGGCGAAGTTAAATACTTATGAATTACAATAACAAATTCTGATACTGTACAGAAAAACTAAAGAGAGGAAAAATTTTAGAAAAGCGGCGGAAAGAAAATTAACAAATTCATAAAATATGCAGGCATATCAAGTGATTGATTTCTAAAATGTTAGGTCCCGGAACGCGCTCAAAATGATTTATCAATTTAAGAGAAATAATTATATATTTATAATATAAATGTAATAATTATCAGAGATACAGGAACGCCGTTCCGTCGTGTTCCGTCAGAAGTCAAGCCCTACGTAAGACCAAAATCCAAATAATCGAGAAAATGGTATTTAATACTGTTGTGTGGGTAAAAGCTGAACATTGAGATAAGCGAAAAAGGAAGATGCTTTTGAAGTATGGACACGGAAGAAAATATTAAACGTACAATGGGAGGGCAAAAGATAAATGCCGAAATTTTGAAAGAAAACAGAACTTTCTAAAAGCCAAAGCCAAAAATGGAAAATAAAATATTTTGGACATACTGTGAGTCGAACAAAATCTCTAGAAAGGAAATTATGTGGAATGATAGAATGAAACGGAAGAAAGGTGTAAGTGGTATAATTGATATGACTAATACACAATATCACAAACAAATGGAAAAAGGCAGTTCGAGTCCGAGTGAGCAATGAACAAATTGCTAGCATCCTATTGCTGTGTATATCCAGATAGATATAACAAGGGATGGCTTGCGATCTATGTTCTAGTACTATTTCTCTGCGCGTTGAGACCCCGCGAAGAATTGGGACCTGCAGATAAGAGAGATGCTCACAGCCGCTGCTTGACCGGGACTGAGCCGACAAATAGACATCATAGCACTGAACAGTGCGTTTGATACCTCAGTCTTTCAGCGTACATTCTGCACATTATTAGGGAAGAACTCGCTGAATTATCGGCGTCCTCCCAGTTTCGATACAAGAAAAGCGAAGGAATGATGCTCAAGTAATACGAATGCAAATATCAATGTTCAAAATTAAAACATCTTTCAAAACCTGGTTTAGAAACATGGATTAAGTTCGTGGAAGATTTTGTTTGACAATGGCCGTGATTGTTAATTTATAATTACGATTTAGACAAAACGGCAAAAGAAAGTAAAAAGAATAACAGCGAAACTAAGCCTGAAAACTATCGCCGAGGGTCTTATGAAGTCACAACTTCCTGAAATGGGTACAGGAAGGTGGGCGAGAGACCTTACACCTAGAGTGCTTACGTTGGCTGCCTCTGCGATGGTAGGACATACGTAGGAAATACCAGAAAAATGGGAGCATTTCTTGGGCTGAAGATAGTCTACTGATGAGGATGTACAATCACTGTCTCCTTTATTCGAACACATGTATTGACAGTGGTATAATGCAATATTATTTCATATTTTAACTTTTATAAAATTGTGATTATCGGTTCTTTTCATTCACAACAACTCATCAAGTACATCGATAATAAACATCAGGTTTCATAAATGTTTCATTCTTTTACGAAATATGTTCATGTGTCTATAGAAAATCAATGTTTTGAACATCAATGTTGCATCCCTATTCTCGACACCTAGATAAGGATCGCCGATTTAATACGTTTGCATTCTGATTCCCTAATATGAGGTTTATCAGTGACTGTATTACAGTTTTACTAGTAGTATATAAATCTTATAAATTGCATTAACCTGATTAAATGTTACTGATAAGCTGTACGATGTTTAGAAAATGGTATCTTAATGTAGAAATTTAAAAGTTGCAAATTAATAACTGTATAACAAAACATAATTTATCCCTCATAGACGGATATTCTCTTCTAGTGTGGCGTTCCTGTCTAAGGGTTAAAGTCGTATTGCTTTCGCGACAATTTAATGCATTAAAAATACATATATATGTCACAATACAATGATTTACACTACATCCTTTTACATTATCATTTACGTAGTTTGTATCAAAATGACGCGCCGGAATTACTTATTCCAATCTTCAAGTTTATATAAATATAACAGAATCATTTTATATCAATATAACTTACTAAGTAGCTGGGACATGTCACGATTCTTAATTATATTTTAATGTTTGTTACAGTGTTGATTCAGGATGCATCTGCCTCGCGCTATTTTACCACTTCTTCAATTTTGTCCGAAAGTATGAAAACTGTTTTAATATTTTACTTGGGAAAACAGATTCATCAGGTGAGTCTATCAAGGAGAGAAACGCCGTTTGAGATCAAAATCGAGTCGCAGGTAAAAGAGCTCGTACGTAATTTTGGCTCATTCTTGTGGTAGTGGAATGATAACGGAAGATCTTAGAAGTAAAATGTATGTAAAATAAGATGTTAGGACATGGAATATTGGTGATATCTACACAATTAGTTCAATTTTCTTTGAAATCAGTTTCAAATCGGAATTGATATTTTGAGTAGTGCTTCAAATAATTGTTTGATGGTATTCGAAGGAAGACGGAAATATGAACAAGATATATAGTTTTATACGACTATTACAGATGATACGAGACCGTTTGGCTGTGTTACAGCATCACTAGTTTGACACGTGAAGAAATATATATTGAGACTGAAAGGACTGACTGCCCAGCTTGCCTGTCTGAGTTCGCCTCCCGTGCCGCAGGCCGCCGGGTTCTGTGCGTTCGGCCGCGTCGATGGAGGCCCAGGCGGTCGGGTGACGCAGGGAAAAAGGGAAGGGGATCAGTAACTTTCCGAAATTTCATTTTACGCCGTCGATTTGCATGATTGACACGGCGTTGATTCAGGAAGCACGTCGCCATGCTATAAGCCCACATTTTTAATTTCTTTCCGAAACTCTGAGAAAACGTTTCAAAATGTTTTTGAAATCTTTTGAAAAACGGCATCATAGTGAATTTTACTTTAAAAGGAGTCAATGCGTTTGCAGATCGAAAATCGACAATTTGTTCAGACGTTATCGATCTAGTAAATTCCTGTGATAGTGCTGCGATCTATTGATTTTCTTATAAGTATTTTTCGGCATTTAGCCTTAATAAGAAGTCTACTGTCCTTAAATAATTTTGGGAAGAAAATGTATAGTGAAAACGTAACAGACAATATTACACCATCGACAAGAACAATTATATTAATTACAATAATTAATAATAATAATAATAATAATAATAATTATTATATTAACTGCCCCAGCCGGGAATCGAACCCTGTTCCATAATAATAATAATAATAATAATAATAATAATAATAATAATAATAATAATAATATTGATTTGGAAAAAGATGTTTGACGTGATTTTAAAATTATGTTGTGGATGGTAGCTTTTTGTCAGTAGCAACCAGTATGTATTTATCAATTATTAAACTTCCCATCAGTCTCTCTCCCCTCCAGAGAGCAGTGAAGGTCGATTTCGATTGGTTGAGTAGTTTGCGTTATGTAATTTTATTGTAATCTAGAAAAATAGTATGCGATCAGTTTTGATGCGTGTAGTTCAAAGAAAGAATTTGGCAATTTTATTGTGACTAACTTGACATGGCGAATAAACTCATTATGTCTCGACGAATTTGGTTTGCAAGAAACCTTGCTTATACGATGAAGGAAATGCGAGCACTACTACAACAGTTACTGGCATATATATATAAAGACAAATCGTTAGAAATGTTGAAGAAAAAGCTAGAAACTATGGTGGAATGATCTTTCCACCGTGCTAGAAACGAATCGATCAAGTTTGAGTACGTTGAATTCTGATTGGTTCAGGCGAAACTATGTTCGTCATTGAATGCTTGTTTTTACGTGTAAATTTTACTGCTAAGTTTACAGCATACGTTACGTTTAAGTTTGGATTGGGACTGAGGTTTAGGCCCGCAACAGACTTCACCGTTGCGAGAATTGTGCGACGTGAAATGTGGACAATCGAAACAAGGACATTTACCGACTCCTACACACTAGAAGAATTTTCCTGTTCGCTCCACGGAGGCGAAAGAGTTCCTTGCTCGAGTCGGTCAGCGAGCGAGTTTTCTCAGACAGATTTCTATTCCTTCATTTTTTATACGACATTTAGGTTTTCGCTACAGCAGGAAAACACTAAACAGTGCGTAGAACTGAGCGAGGTTATAATATTTAGCCGTAAAAGACATGATAAACAACCAGTTTTTTAATTGTTTACTTGAATTTTCTCTTTAAACGGGAAATGAACAAGAAAAAACTTGTGTGAAGGATATTCTTACTTGAATGAAATCAGTTCATAAGGAGCGATATCAGAATAAAAATTTGAAGCAAGAAACTTGAAGGGGTATTTTGAAATAATTTAATTAGTTCATTAATTTCATAGTTCGCATTTATTATTTATGAATACATTTATTAATTGTTAATTTTATTCTGAATTAGTTGATCATTCACAATTTATTCATAATTCAACCAATAAATAGGGTAAAACGGAGTGTAGGGGGGGGGATTACGGAGCTCAAGAAAATATGCACAAATTGCACTCCTCCCTTAAAAGTTACATACGTTCCAGTTTTTTTACTTTAAATAATGATTTGTATGCAATGCAGTAATGTATTTCTCTCTTAGTCAATTGAACTAATTAAACAGATGGTTTACGATTATGGTGACAAAACAAGGATTTCACGAGTTAAAGTTACACAGAGCATTTAATAAAGCAAGAAATGGGACTGCAAGTGATCTCATAGCTAACTGCTGTCCCACTCTGGCTTGTAGCGCATACAGTCATTTGAAGACACCGAATAGCCTATTTGTAGATGAGTGAACGCAGCCTCGCCGGCTCTTTCCACATTTCTAGTCGCACATTTCTGGCAACGCATCTCCGGTGTAGTCTGTTGGGGCCTTATGAGTTCCGGGTTGCAAACCAACTTCTTGCAAATGGCACCCTTTCCCACCCATCTGCAGTTATTTTACTCACAGATTATTCTTTTCCCCATCGTATGTGTACCAAATTTTGTTGGAATTACTCCATACTTAACAGATACGCTGGAACATACATACAAACACATCTATTTTTATATTAATTTCGCTTACATTATTTCACTGAGACACTTCACTTTAAGTAACTCAGTTTATTTTGTTTGAAGAGTATTTTAAAATTACCTTCGTGATACAAATATTTCCAAAAGAAAATGTTAAGTATCTTATAAGTGCAGTATTTCTTCAGTGTAAATGACACGCAATGAACATCAATGAAAGTATTGACGTCAAAATCAAAACAGCAAGTCAAGAATTGGTACCACGGAACTTACCATTAAAGATGCTCCTCCACATCCACGTGCGTTCACGAACGTGTCTTCCTGCTCTGCAAAATTATCAGAATACTTTGAACTCTTTCTTCCTTTTCCTCGCTTTTCCACTTGCTTTCGTTTTCTTCAGAGTTTTGTTTTGTATAAATTCGCATTTGAGAACAGAGTAAATGAAATCCTGAAACACATCAGATGAAGAAATAAAACAATGTTGATTATAACAACTGAAGTTAGATATTTTGACAACTTTTATTCGGTTGGCTGAAAGGCATGTTTTATTAGGAGGCTGTTTATATTATCAATTAAATAAGTTAATGAGTGGGTCGTTAAGAAGTATAGATTTTATTACATGGGTTTTTTCTCCTTTCAAAATTCAAAATTTATTGCTTATTTATCTTTGAAAATAGATTTTATTACATGGGAGTTTTTTCTCCTTTCAAAATTCAATATTTAAGTAGTATGTGACTTAGTGTAGGGATCACAGAATTTTGAAAATGTGCACACATTCACTTTTCCCCATAGCACGTCATACGCAGTTTTAACTGTTTTTTTGACGTAAAATAAATAAATAAAATAAAATAAAATAAAGAAGTAAAATTATAGTAGTATTCTAAAATACAAGCACTGCATTTTAATCTAAACTGTTTTACCTCTGGAGAAAGTTATGTAATGATGTGAGAGATAATGTCGATTTTTCGGCAGAAAAGTCTAATGGATTAGGTCTCTGATAACGAAAGAGTTGATAATTCTTCTTCCTATATGTGCAAATTACTTCCTCCACGTTGTATAGTCATCATCTTCGCTTTGTGGTCCTTGTTACGCAAAATCTGTTTCAGGCAAAACGTTATTCCTCCATCCCATCTCTCGTGTATATCTGTCTCCGTCCTTTGTCTGTCGCTAAACCAGGATTCTCATCAAAACCGATATTCTCGATCGATTTGGCTGATGTGGTTCCTTGAATTTGAAATGGTTAATTTGATTTCTTTTGGGCTTTACAGAAGCTGCAAAATTTTCAAACTTCTCTGAAATGGCTCCTTTTGGATTAAACTATGTCTATGGATGACTTGAAGAACCCTTGAAGAAATGGCTTGAGTCTCATTTCGTTCAAAACTAGTGATTCTACAAATGACACTTACTTTCTCGCATTATTTAGTTTTCTAATATTTTTAGTCTAGGATAGTTTTACGGTTACCCTCTCCCAGATACTACTAATCGGCGCAAAAAAAAAAAAAAAAAAATATTGACACGATTTCTCACTTTTTCGATCCCCTAAAAGTAGAATCGAAATAGATCTTTAAGAATATTACAGAAGAGTAAAACAGCCATATACACAAATTTTCACTTTTAAGATATTAAGATAATTCCCGATATTTTGATATTTCCGTTATTTTAAATTAAGACAGGTAATTTATTAACAACTACCTACATTTACGTCTGGCATTTTTCCAATATGTTATTTTTACTACATTATTAAAACTCCTGAAAATATTGTATATTGAATAGGTAATAAACATATTATTTAAAAGATTGTTAAAATCGAAGTGGCTGATGTCGACCTCGTCCTTTTTATTTAATTTTTTAAAATGTGGGTCCTACTTTAAGTTAACATTAATCCTCAACGACTTTTCAAGAATTTTCTCAAATATGGCTTCACATTTTTTCTTTGCATTATTTGCTCGAACTGTTCTTTCATAAAAATAATGCAGGCCCGCTTTTCATTAAAACCTTTGAATTGTCAAAAATAGCAAATGTTTTTTAATTGAAGATGGAAATTATTTTATGAGTCAAATTAACTCTTCACAATTAGACCTTTAATTAGTGTCATATGGTGTTTAAAAAATAAACGTAAATTTCTGTGTAACTGACTGAACTAGCATTTAAAAAATACATAAAAACGATTTTCGACACGAGAATAATTATGAATAAAACTTTTGTGTTTTAAATTACAATTAATAATTCAACTGATTTTTAATAGTGGGAAATAACTTCAAAGCCTATTTCGCACTTTTGGCTGATAAAGTGTACATTCGACAGTAAGAGGTGACTAGAGTTGAAATTCATTACAATGACAAGGATTATCAAATATTGTGTGATAAACGGGAATCAGATCGCTGCTGGTGGGCGGTTTATAAGGTTGAGATACGATTATAGTTTCCATTTCTATTGTGTCAGTCGTAAATTTCAACTGACACGATACTACCTAACCTAACAAAACGACTTACTCAAAGGCGGAATATGTTTCTATTAACGCCAATGTCTAGTGTTATAGTTATATAACGACGCAGTAATCATATTCATCAGGTGACAGTAAAACATCTCACTACAAAAATCCACATACAATACATCATATTTCACAACACGTCACCAGATGGCATTTAACGATTAAAATCAATACACAAGTTTAAGTTCCAAGGTTTAAGGAAAATATTTTCTGCCGCATAACTGTTTCTTTACAATTAGTGCCTATACTGAGCATCAAAAGGAAATTAATATTTAAAAATTATATTTACTGTACTATTTGCCATTTGGATTGTATAATTCTAAACAATCTTTAACAAGATTGTACTCAGCTTCTGGTCACGACCCCATCTCGATCGCTTCTTTTCGTCCAGTTTCCTGATCCTAGCAAATGTTGAGATGGCCCCTTGTTTTGCTAATGGACATGAATGCTACTCATTATCTGTGCATGTCTTCTACAGTTCATTGGGAAATATGATTATTTAAATTATCGTTCTTCTTGTAGCGGTAGAAGTATATTTCATCACGATGGATATAACGAGGGATAAGAACTATAGGGATTTGCCTTTGAAAATAGATTTTATTACATCGCAGCGAATATTTTGTTAACAATTCTTCCAAAACGCTCACTTCTTTCTGTATTCAACTTGATATGGTTTCGAGTAGAGATCCCAGAATTAAGAAATGTGCACTGAATACACTTCTCCCTGTAATACGTCACGCATAGTTTTTAACTGTTTTTGACGTACAATTAATTAAAAAAAATAACATCTACGAAAACCTATTGACGCTTTGGTGCACATTTGAGAGCTGCGGTGCCAAGCCTTCAGCTTTCGGCCTTAGGATTTACATAAAACAACCTTAGATCTATTTATTTATTTATTTATTTATTTTATTTATTTTATTTATTTTACGTCAAAACAGTTAAAACTGCGTATGACGTGCTATGGGAAAAGTGAATTGTGCACATTTTCAAAATTCTGTGATCCCTACACTAAGTCATATACTACTTAAATTTTGAATTTTGAAAGGAGAAAAATTAAAAACTCCCATGTAGTAAAATCTATTTTCAAGGATAAACAAGCAATAAATTTTGAATTTTGAAAGGGAGAAAAAAACAACAAAAAACTCCCATGTAGTAAAATCTATTTTCAAGGATAAACAAGCAATAAATTTTGAATTTTGAAAGGGAGAAAAAAAACAAAAAACTCCCATGTAATAAAATCTATTTTCAAAGATAAATAAGCAATAAATTTTGGCTCTTATTACTTCCTGCCGCGACAACATGGAAACGATAATTTGAATAATTGTATTTTCCACTGAATTCTAGAAGACGTGCACAGAAAATAAAGTTACATTTATGTCCAGAAGAAACAAGGGCCATCTCAGCATTTGCTCAATGGATCAGGAAACTGGACGAAAAACCTGATCGAGATGGGGGTCATTGACCCGGAAGCTGTAGTACAATTGTTGTTACAGGTTGTTTATACTCATTTATACAGTCCAAATGCTAAATAATGCATTAAGTATCATTGTTAAAATTAATGTTACTGTTCTGATCTCTGCAACGCATAGTTTGAGACGCATTGTTTTTGTCAAAATACTTTCTGGAATCCACAGGAAGTCTCTTACTCAGGATATTCACCGGTTCAATTATGACGAATTCGCGATTATCCGAATGATGTCCGAAGAAACTGTCCATCGCCATTCACACACATTCATACAACGCCCGTTCATTCAACCTAAACCGTCTCGTTGAAGTGCGTAGCATAGTTTATTCCAGTTCGCGACCTCAGCACTTCTTCGTCATTTAGCCAACTTATTCTACATAATAATCAGCCATCATAAACATTGTAAATATCGTAACATCTAAAAATGACTTCATTATCCTGATCAAATTTAATCGGGACGACCAAAATCAGCTTGTGGACGGAACTCACAATATTTTTTATATCATTAAATTAAGCAAATTCAACAATTACTTTGTTACACCAAACCCAAAACTATCCAAACTTTTACTTCATATTCAATATTTTTCGCTGTTCAAAATGCTGATTACACGATTCTTTTAAGATTTACTACGAAACTGCAAAGGAAATGTGAATTTAAATAACAAATAATATCGAACCAATATAAATGGTGGAACTCGAAGGAAAACTGGTCTTCTAAAATTTGGTCTGTATAGCAAAGCCATGAAATCTGAGGACTGCTTAGTTTGATATTAATTCCCGCACACAGGTTCATGGTCTCTCATGAGTTCGCAATTCATTTGTTATAAATTGGGAACGGACTTTATTGTAATAAAAAAAGCAAAATATGTACATATATATGTACTTATTTTTCACAAATATGTAAGAAAAATAGGAAATATGTGAAATAAATATCTCGTTATAATGTTTACAATTCCATTCTTCAAGCGTTTTCCAGTTTTACATCCACAGAAGCAATTATTCGCTAGTATCATCCGAAACATATAATACTTTCATATTATATACAATGTTGTTTACGAGGAGCCGGAGCTCAAGTGAATAGTACCGTGTAGCCTTTGATAGAAGTAAAGGGAGCATACTCCCACCCCAAGTCCAGAAAAGGGATAAGCCAATGATCTGATTTTTTTATCGAGTTACGTATGGGTCTATGAAACACGAGTAAGCACGTGTTAAGTTCTTTCTGCTTCACATACTACATCCGCTCATCATTGACCCTGACTACGGTGTTTCCAAGATGGTGGGGGGGGAGATAAGTTTAGCAATTAATAGCGATTGTCCGGCGTTAATACAAGCGCATTGCGTATTTTTTTTAAAGTATTTCAGTAACTAAGTTAGTTTTTAAGTAACATATATTTCGAACATCACAAGTGAAATGTTCATTTTCGACCTATAAATATATTAAAATGTAACGAAATATGTAGCTACAGATAAAATATGTAAAAATATGTAATTATACCAAAAATGTAAAATATGTAAAATAAAAATGGTTCCAATTAGTTCAGAATGCCGTGTTAAGTGTAAAAAATATTAGTGAATGCTGGTATCTTGTCCCTGTAAAAATATGTTTTTACATGAAAATCCGTTCCCTAGTTATAAATGATCGAATACACTCTATCATCTTTAAATTGTATTTTGCTAATAATGGACAAATTTCAGAATGGTTGGATGGACGTTTCAAATAAAGCAGGATTAGTCATCGTGCTTTGTAGTGTAGGTTTGGTTCATAAAAGGCACCGTCATTGTGACTCATTTGCAGTCACTGGAACGTCAAGTATCTGCCAAACAAACTTCATCTCTAAATTCGATACCTTTGACGATGATAACTCGAAGAGAAATTTCAACGTCATTGGTACAAATGACTTGAGCTAAGAAACACTGAAAACTTGTGTTCACAGTAATGTCAACGTCAAGCAAATCCTGAAAGATACATTTCTAACTGTTTACACAATAGAATAAAACGAATATAACCAGAGTTGGGCAAAATACTTTAAATTTAGTATTTAAAAACGTCGACAAAATACTTTAAAATAAGTATTTAAATACCTACTCACAATATATTAGGTTTTGATTGGCAAATACATACGTGTTTAAAATACAAATACTCAAAATACAGTAAATATAATATTTTGAATTATATATTTTATTACAACAATAAATTGTAAATATCACTTACAATAAATTAGTGATTGTCAGTCATTCAAAGTTGTTCACAATAACTACAGTAATATACAAATATGTATGAACACTTGCAAATACAAAATGATATAAATGTATGAATTTCCTTTAAAACGATTAATTCATCAAACACATCATCAGGCAATAAACACCTAGCAGGTGAATGTATGATACCCAAAGGAAAAGTCATTCATCTGGAACAAATGAATATCAAATAGAGTTACAACGAATAACTTTATTGTTATCCAATCAATTGTACAGCAGTTCATGTTATCATTTAAATAATTTATGAATTTATCATTTAAAATCAAGAGAATTCAAATTCAGTAGCTGAAGGGATCTTTTATTTTTGTTTCAATTGGTGCATTCACCAGCGCAATAAAAAAAAACCCTTCTCGTTATCTTCTTCTTCAACAGTATTTAAATACATATCCAAAAAACAAGTTCAAAAAACTAGAATATACAGTTTTTCAAATACAAAATATATTTAAATACGTATTTCAAATACAAGTATTAATACTGCCTAACCCTAAACGTAACTTAGCAGTGGGTGGCGATTCTGCTCCCTCCCCTCTGGCCGTGTATGGCACGTCCCGTGCAGTGATGCCAACTTTGAATCCCCTATTACGACGCAACAATTAATCAATCCTTTCCAATCCAATCAATCCAAGAGACGTGGTAGATTTTGTCATCACATACAAATATTTATGCGATAAAGTCGATACATTTCCTTTCTCGTAGACATACTTATATACAGAGTAATATTCGTAGTATAGAGAAAGTTATGTAATGCTGCGGAAAATCGATTTCGAGATTTCAACGGAAATACACGTCTTGAGATTCCCTGATACTGAAAAATGTTTTGTTTTTTTCACATCTGCGCGTCTGCTCGTCCGTCCGTCGGCCCGTCGGCCCGTCGGCCCGTCGCGCGTCGGCGCGTCGGCGTCGGCGTCGGCGCGTGGGTGCGTGTCCGCCCCGTCGCCCGCGCCCGTCCCCGTCCGCCGTCCGCCCGTCCGCCGTCGCCGTCCGCCCGTCGCCGTCCGCCCGTCGCCCGTCCGCCCGTCCGCCCGTCCGCCCGTCCGCCTGTCGCCTCTGTCCGCCCGTCCGCCTGTCCGCCTGTCTGCCTGTCGCCGTCCGCCTGTCTCGCCCGTCCGCCCGTCTGCCTCGTCGCTCCGTCTCGCCCGTCCGCCCGTCTGCCCGTCGCCCGTCGCCGTCCGCCGTCCGCCTGTCCGCCGTCTCGCCTGTCCGCCTGCTCTCGCCGTCTCGCCCGTCTGCCCTCCGCCCGTCTGCCCGTCCGCCGTCCGCCGTCGCCGTTCCGTCTGCCTCGTCGCCTCGTCCGCCTTCCGCCCGTCTGCCGTCTGCCTGTCTGCCGTCCGCCCGTTCGCCCGTCGCCCGTCGCCCGTCTGCCTGTCGCCTGTCGCCGTCCGCCCGTCGTCGCCCGTCCGCCCGTCTCGCCCGTCTGCCGTCTGCCGTCTGCCTGTCCGCCGTCTGCCTCGCCTGTCTGCTCGTCTGCCCGTCTGCCTGTCCGCCCGTCCTGCCCGCCCGCCTCCGTCCGCCTGTCCGTCTGTCGCCTGTCTGCCTCTCCGCCCGTCCGCCTGTCCGCCGTCGCCCGTCCTGCCCGTCCGCCCTGTCCCGCCCGTCCGCCCGTCCGCCGTCCGCCCTCCGCCCTCCGCCTGCCTCCGCCCCCTCCGCCCCTCCGCCTTCCGCTCGTCCGCCCGCCCGCGCGTTCGTTTGTTTGTTCGTTCGTCTCCGTCTGTCTGTTTTAACTCCTGCATTTGTTATTTGTATATTAAATTTTAATTAAATGCAATGACGCACACGAGGTGGGCTCAGGCTTTAGTCCCTTCCCAGAAGCCAATGATACATATTAAAAGTAGAGCTTTACTAATTTTCTGACTCAACTAAGAATGTTACTCAATTGGTCAATTGTGAAGATTACTATATACTTAATATTAACTGTAAGTCAACAAAGAAAATACATCTTATATTCAGCGTAATGAAAATTTTTTATAGGAATACTTGAAGACGGCTGATCGGTATTAATGACCTCTCCCATCTCGGCTGCGCCAGTGATTATATATATTCTGAAATTAAGAGCAAGCCGCTTCCGTAATCAACATTTGCTCAGAGCACACCACGCATCGTAACAAAACCACTTTCCCGATTCTCGGTCACAGCATTTTTCAAATGGTTTCCGCATCCCGCCGATAGAGCGCATAACCTATCTTTTCCGACAAGGTATTACGTTGCACAGCGAATAGAAGCACCATACTCTTTGACACGACGCGAAGGTTTCAGACGACATTTCGCATAAGGTTGAGGAATAGTGGCTAAGCTTCACGAAAAGCAACTTCGGAAAAGTTGCTGAAAGTATACACTTGCAGCGAATTGACTCTTAATTTGTGGATACCACCGGCAAATTTTGAGGACGAATTAAATGTTATGGCTGGCTCACGCGATTTTGTCTGTCCGCCCGTCCGTTCGCCCGTCCGTTTGCCGTCCGTTCGCCCGTCCGTCTCGCTCCATCCGTTCGCCCGTCCGTTCGCCCATCCGTTCGCCCGTCCGTTGGCCTGTCCGTTAGCCCGTCCGCTCGCCCGTCCGTTCGCCCATCCGTTCGCCCATCCGTTGGCCTGTCCGTTAGCCGTCCGCTCGCCCGTCCGTTCGCCCGTCCGTTCGCCCGTCCGTTGGCCTGTCCGTTCGCCCGTCCGTTTGCCCGTCCGTTCGCCCGTCCGTTCGCCCATCCGTTCGCCCGTCCGTTCGCCCGTCCGTTCGCCCATCCGTTCGCCCGTCCGTTCGCCCGTCCGCTCGCCCGTCCGTTCGCCCATCCGTTCGCCCGTCCGTTCGCCCATCCGTTCGCCCGTCCGTTCGCCCATCCGTTCGCCCGTCCGTTGGCCTGTCCGTTACCCGTCCGCTCGCCCGTCCGTTCGCCCTCCGTCGCCCGTGTTCGCCCATCCGTTCGCCCGACCGTTCGCCCGTCCGTTCGCCCGTCCGTTCGCCCATCCGTTCGCCCGTCCGTTCGCCCATCCGTTCGCCCGTCCGTTCGCCCATCCGTTCGCCCGTCCGTTGGCCTGTCCGTTAGCCGTCCGTTCGCTCCGTCCGTTCGCCCGTCCGTTCGCCCGTCCGTTCGCCCGTCCGTTCGCCCTCCGTTCGCCCGTCCGTTCGCCCATCCGTTCGCCCGTCCGTTGCCGTCCGTTCGCCCGTCCGTTAGCCCGTCCGCTCGCCCGTCCGTTCGCCCGTCCGTTCGCCCGACCGTTCGCTCGACCGTTCGCCCGTCCGTTCGCCCGTCCGTCGCCCGTCCATTCGCCCATCCGTTCGCCCGTCCATTCGCCCATCCGTTCGCCCGTCCGTTCGCCCATCCGTTCGCCCGTCCGTTGGCCTGTCCGTTAGCCCGTCCGTTCGCCCGTCCGTTCGCCCATCCGTTCGCCCGTCCGTTGGCCTGTCCGTTAGCCCGTCCGCTCGCCCGTCCGTTCGCCCATCCGTTCGCCCGTCCGTTGGCCTGTCCGTTCGCCCGTCCGTTGGCCTGTCCGTTAGCCCGTCCGCTCGCCCGTCCGTTCGCCCATCCGTTCGCCCGTCCGTTGGCCTGTCCGTTCGCCCGTCCGTTGGCCTGTCCGTTAGCCCGTCCGCTCGCCCGTCCGTTCGCCCCGTCCGTTCGCCCGTCCGTTCGCCCATCCGTTCGCCCGTCCGTTCGCCCGTCCGTTCGCCCGTCCTCGCCCGTCTTGGATGGCGATAAATGGCAGCTGACCCGTAGCAAGTCCGAATAACTATCCCAGGCCAAAGAAAATACAATAATAATACGAGAAAGTCTGTGATTCTGTACCACCACAAGTTAATTATGGTCTGTGATGCTGTGTAGAATTTTGTGTATGAAGCACCTACCTAATGTGTTTGAGCATTTCAAGATGGTTAAGGAACACTTTATCTATAAATGCATTCCAAGTTCCGGTGCTTCAAAATAGAAGTCTGCTCCTTTGATGTTAAATATTGGAATTATTTTCACCTGGTCGTCATTGGTTTCTACCCAGATGTTTTTATGTATGACTTCCCTAAAACATGATGAGAAAATAATAAGAACGAGTATTTAAATATTTTTAGATTCTCTTAATTCTCGTTTTCATTTTAAATAAGCTTTTCCTTTTGGTGGTTTTTTTACTCAAAGGGCGGGTTTTTAAAATAAGTTTTAAACGGGCCAGAATGTAACCACTGATTTTACATGAGCTGACGAAAAGGGAAATGTTTCCCGGTGGCAACCGCAAAGCCCCGTGATAGTATCGGGGATTTTTTGCAAGTTTTTTATTTCCCTACTTCATCCCCCCGGAGTTCAAAACGGAAAAAATGTAAAAACTTGGGAAATTTCCCCAAAACAAATTTCCCTATTCACGGATCATGTCCACATGTAATTTTATAAACGTAAATTACTCATTCTGTTATTTGTAGTGCACTATATATTTATACTTTTTAAAAAATCACTATTACACAATTTGCGAAAATCATCGCCCAAAATACCCAAAGTTTTAAAATTCCTTTTAAAAAATTATATTTTTTTCTATCCCTCGGTTTATATCAAAATCGCATTCAACACAAGAAATTTTTTGCCATTGGGGTTGATTGATTGATTTTCGTGTTTTCCGGGGGGCGTAAACTGCCGGTCATTGGCCCCGTTAGTGTAGTGCATTTTTTTCCCCGGGGGAGATGGTGGTGATCTTCCGCCGCTGGATGGCGAGATCCGGCGTCGCCCCCGTCGGGGGGGGGGGGTTTTCCCCAAAAGGGACTCCCCCACCAGGGGCCCGCCCCAGCCAGGACGGCCCCCAACCCGCCGGTCCCCCGGGAAATTTGTGGTAGTGTAGTGCATGTTGGTGTAAGTGTGTGTAAGGGGAGGATGGGGGAAAAGGAAGAGGAAGGAAAGATGCGCGCGGTCCGTGGCCCGTATGGTAATTACTGCTTCGGCATTCGCCTGGTGTTGGTCGGATAAACCACGGAAAACTATCGACCCAAGAGCAGCCGGTCGCGGGGAATTCTCCCCCAGACAACGACTGAATTCGGCCCAGCAAAAAGGCTGGTGTCGAAAATCCCGCCGTCGGGACTCAACCTAGGACCTCCCAGGCCCAGAGGCGCTGCAGTGACATCAGTTGATGCCTGAGCCCCCGCCCCCGGTACATTGCGTTGAGGTCTGTATAATGGGGCCTATAAGTTATTTTGCATATGGCAGTTCTACTATAAAAGGCGATTATTAAAAAGAAGGACTGCTTTGACCTAGTGTTTTGGAAACATAACTGAAGGTTCTGTGATCGTTGTGTCCTCAAACCCCACTGGGCTCTCCTTCCTCCATTCGTTCTTTGCAGTTGGCTAACTTGTAAAGGGGGTTTCGGCCCTTTTTGATGTCCTCGGAAAATATGTCCGCCACAAAAAAGTAATTGAAATTGGGAAAGCGAAATTGCTATGTCTTTTAAAAAAATTCCTTTTTTTATATAAACTTTTATTTTTACCTTTTTTTGAAAAATTTTATTTTATTTTAAAACCGAGTCTTAATTTTTCCATTTTGGATCTTACGGGAATCCGTTTTTCCGGCACCTGGGCTGTAAGATGACGGGCTGTATTTACATTCGGAATTTTCTTTTACTGAACATGAATAATTTCCCTCGGGGGAAAAAAAAACCCTTATTTAAATAATTTTTACTATAAAAATCCTCAACCTAAATAACGCATCTGAGCTAAATTCAAATCGCCTTTTTCCCCCCAAATAATACCTTTTTTCTCCAGTTGGTGAAAAAAGGGTGCCAAATTCCCGTGGTCAGACGGAAGAGCAGGCCTCATGGCCTAGTCTCGCCACGTAAAATAAGGCAAATTAAATTTTAATTCAATTCAGCATTTTAAAAAGTTTTTTGCACATACGAAATTAAATTTCATTATTTCTCGAACTCGCGTGTGCATATACCTCAGCGAAACTCAAAACTTCTGCATATTGATATATCCGGTAGTCCCCCCAACACATTAAAAAAGAGGCGTGGCTGAACAACTGTCGCGGCGGAGGATACTTCTCTAAATTACATGTGATGTTCACTTGCTTGGCGAACAGAAATTTCCCGGGCTCATTATTAGGGGGTTTTTCTTCTATACCGTATCCCGGTGAATGGCAGGGCGGCTCGTATTTTATTTGCACAACCCCCAAAAAATGAAAAATATAAATATTTTAGGAATAACTTTTTCCCTTTCAAAGCATTCATTATTGAAATTTCCCCAATATCGATGAGAAAATCTTTTTAAAAACCCAAAAAGGCGTAACGGCGCTTTTTCCAAGATCTGGTCCTTGGGTTGAAACCCGCTCTTGGTTTACGGGTTTTCTTTTTTCTCTGTGGCGTCATACGGTCCCCCCTTACAAAAAATATGGGCTACGTGCTTTGCACAAAAAGGAAGGCTGCGACGGGGGCGGCTAGGGACCCCTCCGGGAAAAAGGGGGCTTTTTGGGGGGAGGGGCCCCGGTTGGCTAGGGCAAAGGGAAAAACAAGGGAGGCCGTGACGTGCGTTGCCTGGGGGGGGGTTTAAAACCCCTGTAGTTCGGCTGTCGGGTAAAGGGCCCCTGGGGGAAAACGGTGAGATGACCCAGTTCTGTCAGCCGGGCCGGAGGGTAAAAAAGCGCGCCCGCACACGACTCTTTCTTCTGATTCTCGAGCTCTTCGTGGGGATGTCGTGGGGGGTTGCGCGGCACGGGGGGCACGTCGGGTAGGCTACGGGGCAAAGGGTCTGGAGCCGCCGTCGTGATTTAGGAAGGGTGCATCACACCGCAGGAGTGAATCTAATCAGGCAAGGGGTTTGTGGTGACCAGGTGAAGTTCCTCCTGGGGAAAACGCTGTAGATATTGAAAATAGTAGATTGGGGTTTCGGAGGATATCTTTAATAAATATCAATATAACACTTTTCCCTCTATTTATTCATTGTTGGGAATGCCCCAACAACCCCTTGGTCCTTCCTTTTTAACACGGGGACGTCGGTTTTAGGTTGGGAAACCAAAACTTTGGCCACTTCGCTACCCCAACAAAAAAATCTAAACGGTTTCCCAAAGGGAAACGGTTACCTTTAACTGATGTTAAGACAAAAACTTTTTTAACCCCTCTCAATTAAAGTCAAACCCCCAAATGGAACTCCATTTAAATGAATTAAAAAAAAAGAAAGGCTCATTTGTACGCGTTCAAAATTTTTAAATTAAACCCGGCCTTCATACTGCTCGATGTGTATATTTCGCGAATGTTCACCCACGCCTGAAAGGGAATAATATTCGGGGAAATCTTTTTATAGCACCCAGGCGTTTAGATTACAAAAAGGGTTGTACGAATAATAACCAAACCCCACCCCACGTGATTCTTAAAAGCCTCTCTTTATTGATCTAAAAATTTTACCTTCGTCTCTTGATTTACGAATCAGTGTTTTGTCAAAAATGACTTGTTAAGGGCGGGAAGATATTTACAGAAAACGCCGATGTCTGTACCTATAACACTCGACGTTGTAACCCATTTAAACCAGGTGAAAATTATAAAAAACATTAAAAAAATTCCCCCAAAATACAATTACATTTTTTCCCTTTTTCCCCCATGACTTGGGATTAATTTGATGAAAAGTTTAAATCTCAAAAAAAATCTTTTTGCCATAACTTTTTCGATACAATTAGGACTATCTGAACATAAAAGGTCATAATTACGGGAATTTTTAAATTTATTTTCCCTTTGGACTGTATAATTATAAACAACCTAAACAAGTTTATACTGCTGTTTCCCGGGTCAATGATCCCCCATCTCGTTTCGGTTTTCCCCCTTTTTCCCCTAAACCATTGAGCAACTCTAAGGGGGCCCCTTTTTTTTCCCGGCCCAAAAAATTGAAACCCATTATCTGTCACTTTTCTAAATTCAGTAAAATATATTCCTTCAAATTATCGTTCTCCCCCGATTTGGGAAATTTATTCCTTGAAAAAAAAGGTATGATGAGAAAAAGGGCCCCAAATTTTGCTGATTCATTGGAAAAATCTTGGGTGAATTTTTTTGTTAACAACCCTTTTTTTTGTTAAAAGGGTATAGAAAAAATCAACAAAAACTTTTTTGAGAAGGGAAATTTTGAAAAAAGGTGACAAAAATATGTAAATAATGGTGGAAGATATCCCAAAATGTTGGTGCTTTCTGTTTCCCTAAAAAATTTCAAAAAAATTTTTTAAAAAAGTTTGTTATCCCGGCCCACCTAATATTGGGACGGTTTTTTTATTTGGAATGTGAAACCCAAAAATTTCCCCTCATATTTTTCCCGAAATACTGTATAATTTTTTAAACGTTTCCCGTGACAATTTTCAGAACAAAGTAATCTTTGAAAACTGACCCTGAGGTCTAACTGCATTGATCCCCGCATCCGGGGCCATCAGTTGGCGCTTATCGGGCCTTCACCTTCTTCGATTGATACATTAAACGCGTTCACATTTCGTTAGTGGGGCTTTTTCGTGCCGGGTCGTCATTAAAGGCTGCAAGGCGGAGCCTCCCAAAAATCGCCCCAAAAAAATTTTAAAAAAATTTATATTTATTTATTTTTAAAAATGGGTTTTAATATTATTTTAACAATCTTCAAAAATTTTTTTGTCAATTCATTTAAAAACCTCCTAAAAACATTTAAACTTTTAAAAGAAAAGCGTTAAGGGTCCAAATTCATTCCGCCATGAGTCCCGGGTGGAGGCGTGACGTCATGTATTCCTGCACAGTCTTATCCCCAAGGTGGGCCAAAACAGCCTTCGGCGGGGGGACCAAAGGGCATGAAGAAAGGGTGTTCCGAGATAACCATTGATTATTTTTTGTGTTTCCAGGCGCGTCAAATGCTTTTGGGGCCCTTAGTCCGTTAGTGGGAATTATTTTTTTTTTGGGAAAGGGGGGAGGGCCCCCACTGGATGGCGAGATCCGGCCAAACCAAACCCTCGGGTGGGGGTTTTCCCCCCAACCGGGCCCCCTCTGGCGGGGGACCCCCTCCAAGGAAAGCTCTAGGCCCCCACCGATCTCCCGGGAAATGGCAATGTTTGTGCATGTTGGGTGTAAAGTGTGTGTGGGGAGGGGGATGGGACAAAGGGGGGGGGAAGGAAAGATCGCGCGCATCCGTGGGCCCTTTTTGGGTACCTCCGGGATTCCCCCTGGGGTTTTATCAAAACCATAAACACCAAAAAAACAACCGGGGCCTAAATTCTCCTCCCGGCAATGACCCAATTCACCCCGGCAAAAAAAGGGGTGAAAAACCTCCCCTCAGGACTCGAACCTAGGACCTGGTCAGAGGCTTTCAGTGACATCGGGTTTATGCCCGGGCTGCTCCCCCGGGCACGAGTTGGGTTCAGGTTTTTCATGTCCTTCGTAGGGGGGTTTTTGGGCCTCCCGGGGTCATCTGAAATTTTCAAACGGGGAGTCGTTCCCGGCCCCCTTTTTTTTGGGGAACGGGCCCCGCGGGAAGCTGTGAAAATAGTGAAATTCCGACAGAAAAGGTTCTTTCTGTTATTACTTTTATTAACTCTCAAAATTTGGCCCCCTCTCTTTTCATTCCCACTAATTTCTCTTTCTATTTATTATTTTCAAGACAGTAAAATACTTTCCTGTAGTTTTTCCCTTTCCCCCCTTTCTTTGGGGATCTTTCCCCTGTTACTTATTTTACCATTTTCCTTTCATTTCTTTTCTTTTTTTTTACGGAAATCTAGTGTCCCGTAATTTTAATTCCCTTTTCCCTTTTGTATACTTTTTTTAAATTCCTTTTTCATGCCTCCCAAGGTAAGCCGCAACGAGAAGCTCCAAACCCGGGGCCAAAATTAAGGCTAAATGTACCAAAAACTAGTTTCCCTTTTCGCCACCTGAGCACCAAAATAAACCCCCATTTACTAGGCCGATAACGTTAAACAAATTTTCCCATTTTCGATCTTTAAAAGACATTTGGGCTCCCCTTTTAAAAAAAATTCACCCCCGTGCCCTTTTTTTAAAAATGATTTCCAAAAAAATTTTTAAAAAGTTTTCTCGTTTGGGAAGAATTAAAAAATGTGGGCTTATAGGGGCGATGGGCGTGCTTTTTGAATCCCAAAGCAGTTCAATCCCCTCAAATCCCGGGTGAATAAGGGGCGGCGTAAAATGAAAATTTCGGAAAAAACCGGTTTCCCCTCCCCCTCCCCCCTTTCCCTTTCGTCATCCGGGCCGCCTTGGGCCCCCCATCGACGCCGCCCAACGTTTAAACCGCCCCGCGGCACGGGGGGGAACCGAAAAGGGGGGTGGGCGGGCGGGCCTTTCGGGCTCTATATTTTTTCCGTGTGTAAAAAATGTTAACCAAAAACAATTTTCCCATCATCTGTAATATCGTATAAAACTTTTATCTTGTTCCCCTATTTTTGCCTTCTTTCGAATCCATCAAACAATTGAGGCGGGACTCAAAATATCGGTTAAATTTTAAACGGGTTCAAAAAAAAAATGGGGTTTTTAAATTTGGAAAATATCCCAATATTCTATGCCATAACATCTTATTTTTCATACATTTTTCTTCTAAAATCTTTTATATTCCTCTACCAGAAAGTATGAGCCGGAAATTTCGTACGAGCTCTTTTATATTGCATTTTAAATTTTTTATCTCAAAACGGCGTTTTTCCTTGATGATTTACCTGATAATCTGGAAAAAAAAATCGCGGAAGCTAAATTTTTTTAAAATTTTTTTCTTTTTTTAATTTTAAAAACTACTTTCCCAATTAATTTAAACGGATTAAAAAATCTTTTAAAAGGGGCCCAAATAAAATAAAAATGGATAAATCCTTTTTGCTAAATATTACTTTCCTTCTAACTCGTGGGCAGGGAAAAAAAATTTCATATTTTTGATACCCAAAAATCCATTTCAAAACATGTCTTGTTTTGGGCAACCTAAAAACCCAAACCGCTCTTTTTTTCTCCAAATTATCGTCCCGAATCTACCTGAAAGAACTCGATCCTTTGGGAGTTTCAAAAGGATATTTTGATTTTTTTAGGGTCCTTTACATTAAGCCTCAAAATCATTTTTTAAAAACTTCTCAAACCTCCCCCAAAATTTTTTTGATTAAATTTTGTCCTCATTTTTTTACAGAAACCCAAAAAAATGGATTTATGGTGTTTGTCGACATCACATGTTTAGAAAATTGCTAACGTGCAATTTTTGGGGGGGTCTTTTCCCTTTTTCTAAAAAGTGTTTATATATTTTTTCCCTTCTGAAATCTGTTCTGACAGATCTGAAAATAAGATCGAGTTTAATTTTTTTAAACATTTGAGTAGTTTTCATTTAAATTTTGGGGGGGAAGTATAAACCCAAAAAAAACAATTGTAACTTTTTCTCAAAAAAAAGCTCCAATTTTTTTTTTAAAGACGATAAAAAAATGATGGTGGACTCAGTTTCTTTTTCCCCCCAAAGGTTTTTAAAAAAATTTTCAAGGTCATTAAGTTTTTGCAAAACCGCGTAGTTTTAGAGGGTTTTCGAAAAAATTTTATTATTAAAAAATCTCAAAAATCAACCAAATTTTTATGGATGAAGGACGCTTAAAAGAAAATTTTAAATTTTTTTGAACTCTATCAATTTTCGAAAAATTAAATTTTGAAATAATGGAAAATGTGTGATGTCTATTTAGCTTTTTTTTAAAATTTTATTTAAAAAGGTCCCCTTGGGGTACTTTCTTCTAAAAAAATTTTATGTTACAATTGGAAAAACATTTTTTCATATTCTTTTTTTTGGCATTTTAATTTTATTCCATATTTTCAATTCATTTACAAATTTTTTCCATTCCCTACATGAAAATTTTTAGTACTACCTCAACGGGGAAATGAAAATTAGTACATTTATCACACATACTAGTTTTAAAAGAGGGGTGAAAAAAATATTTTTAAAAACCCTTTATTTTTTAAATATATTTTTTAAAATTTTTTTCTATTATAAATATTAAAAACTTTTTAGTTTTTGGGATGTCTTTTTAAAAATATTTTAAATTAAAATAGATGTTTTTAAAAAAAATGTTTAAAAAGCTTTTAGTACCGAAAGAGGAAGATAACAAAAGGGTGGGTTTTTTTTCTTTGATTTGCTATTTAACAGCGACCGAAAAAGGGATTGAATACCCCTTAAAAAAACCGGGATTTTTTTATACCTTTCTCAAATACCTTTATTGTTATATCTGAAATCCTCTTTGGACGTCTTTTCCGGTATGGAATAAAAAAACGTTATCCGGGATTTTTTGAAAAAAAAGGGTTCCCGTTCCTTTTTGACAAAAAAGTTACTTTATTAAAAATCTCACAAAATTTTTAAAGTTTTAAAATCTTTCAGGTTTATTAATTGTTTTTAAATTTTTAATTTTTTTTTATATATATATAAAAACACACATATACACATACACACACACTCGGTCGCTAAAAATTTAAAGGGAAACGCGAATGATTCCACTAATTCTTATAGAGTAAATATAATCCCACTTCGTCATTGCACAATATTCTCGCCACGAAACTACTCACCGCCTCTTCCTACACTTGGGCATATCGGTTGCCTAGTGTACCCCACCCGCCGAAGAACGGGCGAGATGTCTGCAGAGGTCAGAAAAGTCACGCTATCAGAACAGCGTGTGCCAGGGGTGCGACACTGCTTCCCAGCTCAGAAGGGTGACTTGGGGCGTCCCCTGGCGGCACTGGTTTGGGATACAAAGGAGCGCGAAATGAGCAAACATTAAAAACGTGACATGTCCCCTTTACTTCTTTCGAGAAAACGGTAGTTTTCCGAAATTTCACTTTTACCCTCCTATTCATCCGATTTGCATGATTGAACGGCGTTGGATTCAGGGAAACACGTCGCCATCGCTATAAGCCACATTTTTAATTTCTTCCCGAAACTTGGGAAAACGTTTTCAAAAATTTTTTGGAAATCTTTTTTGAAAAATCGGCATCGTAGCGTGAATTCTATTTGAAAAAGGAGTCCAATGCTGTTTACAGATCGAAAATCGGACAATTTGTTTAGACGTTATCTGTCTAGTAAATTCCGTATGATAGTGCTGCGATCTATTGATTTTTCCTATAAGTTTTTTTCGGTGCATTTAGCCTTAAGGTTGATGCGGTCTTGGAGCGGACTCTTCATTCGAAGAGCTTTTTGAAATCCCTTGCCTCTACGTTAACAGATGTAGTGGCCGCGAAGCCCCAGAATCGATAGCCTTCAATGAAAATCTTATTTTGACGTTGCAGAAAAAATTGAAGCCGTCGGTGGCCGAGATCGCTAAGGCAAATAGTGTCGTAGTGATCTCGGACCGAGGGCGCGGGTTCAGTCCCGCCTCGGGCATGGTTGTAATTGTGTTCGTCCTTTCACCCCCTTATCATCAATCACCATATCGTTTCATCCACATAGTTACCATACCGTTAAGAGCAATAGTGGTCGCTAATGACCTTAGATGTTGAAGCGACCTTAAATAAACCAATTAAAAAAAAAACGCAACTTGAAAGCAGAGCTGGAGCTGAAAACGGACCAGCTGGAAATGTATAGCAGAAGGAATTGTCTGCGTATGGGCCTAGAGAGAAGGATGGGGAAAACACCGACGATATGGGGATTGATGTGGCGAAAAAATAAGTTAGACTTGTCATTTAAAGATACAGATAGAAGCCATAGAGTCGGTCGCAAATTCGCTGGAAAAATATACCAATTATTTAAATTTAAGTTACAGGAAACGCGGGAAGGTCTTCCAGTGAA